>JACTAT010000060.1:6547188-7048241 GCA_014526335.1 Chrysaora quinquecirrha | reverse complement strand
AAAATTAACATGTTAGAAAATGGTAAAAATAAGACGAGGAAAAGTAGATAGATAACGATATCTGAGATAACCTTGAAGAAGTAGATAGCCCTCCTGTGTACAAAAGCAAAATGTGAAATGCTACTAAATTTGCGGAAGTCCACAGATGTCAGTAGATTACAAAAAATCCATAACTCTTTCTCTCTCTGTAAAATCTTGTTGAATCGAAGAAGGAGCGTTAAAGCATGTAGGCCAAAGAATACTGTTAACAACATTGATTTCGACACTCATCGCAAAACAGAATTCAAATGACGGTCCAGCCCGTAGCCCAACGTAACGTTCAGTTCAGTGACTTGCAAATTTAAATCAAAAGGACATTTTGGATATTTATGGATTGAATGAAGAAATGAGCAGTAGAAAATGAAACTAAAAAGGAATGAAACTATTCAAAGAAAGTCAAAGCTTCAAAATTATACATAAATCTTCGAACTTACAATATGTTGCCTTTTGCAGATCCCGAATTTCATCTTGGGAGAGTTTACTTCCTTTGTGGCCCATGTTCAAAGCAAAGGCCTAACCAAAAGCTCAGCAGCTTACCACAATCTATAAGTTATTAAAACTTGATTAAATTCTGCTTGATACTTCAATTAACAAACTTAGAAATATTTGTCATCTATTCTGCAATGTTATTCTCTTTTATTGAACATAAACTTGCAAACAAATTCAGCATCTTGCCAGACCTCCTCACACGATGTCGGAATTTCAAATGAGTGATGAAGGCATCTCGTTGTCACTTTATTAGTATTCATAAAATACGGACCAAGGAGTGTCAAAGCTGCCGACAGGAATTGATCCCCTGGAACGGATGCATGAGGGGAAAGAACACGGGAACATGCGAAATGTATCAAGGGAACAAGGGAACATGATATGACGAAAAATAAAAGGGAACAAGGGAACATCGGGAACAGCGATCAAGTACTAGCATCTTAACATCTTCCCTTGTATCAACATCTCCCTTTCAATCACCTTGACTATCAATATGAAAAATTTGCCTAAAAATTCCAGGCCCAGGGAACAAGGGGATACTCTCATGGGAACAGATAAGATTCACCCCTTGGGAGATACCATCGCAGGAGGCAGGGCATTACTTTCTTCCGGGTACTTACAGAAAATGGGGGTAACAAATTTTTGTCAGCAAAATTGCCAGGAAGAAAGGTTGGCAAGTGTGATGAGAACTAGCTTGATTGAGCCGAGGGGCAATTCACTCCTTGGAATCTCTTGCACCTCGGCTGGAATCTCTATTGTTTTCGTAGGAATCTTGCAAGAATCCTTTTGTTTCAATAGGAATCTCTTACGCTTTTTTGAGGAGTGAATTGCCGATGAATCGCCCCTCGGACCAAACCAATGACAAGGAAAGGTAGATCATTTAAATCGTGTTCGTGTCTACATACAGTACATAGATCATAAAAACATGATGCGGCTTTAGCTTGAGCTCAGAACAGCAAATTTCAAGAATTTCAAGCATGTATTATTTCGACCAATGAGAACGTTGAGGCTAAATTTAGCATAAAATGATTTTGTACAGCAGTTTCTTACAAAAGCGCATGCGCTTTGGATGGACATGAAATTGCACCATCAAAACAGAAAGAGAAAGAGTTCTTATCTTGGTTTCTTCCACGTTTTTTCTTAAAAATGATGTAATATAAAGTGGATATCATTTATTACTGCAAATTAAACTTGATCGAAGTCCTTGGATCAAAAATATCGAGCTGCAATGGAGGTCGACCATATTCCAGGTCAGCAAATTAAACAAGAGCCGGATCAAGTTATGAACAATGCTGGGGGTTTTGTATGGGAAGTGACTGATGTTCAAAGACTGAAAAGATTTCTTGTTCTTGGCTCTGAAGGTGGTACTTATTATGTTAATAAAAGAGAGCTTGGTTTGGAAAATATCAAATCAGTTGCTAGGTTGATATCGAAAGGCCAGGGGAGAGAAGTTGTTGATATCATTAAAAGATTTAGTCTTGAGGGAAGGTGTACAAAACAAGACACAATAGTCTACTGTTTAGCATTATGTGCACGTTATCATGAGAATGATAAACGTTTTGTTGAGGTAACACAGGCAGCATACAACGCCATGCCAGAAGTATGTCGGACGGCAACAGACCTTTTCCATTTTGTGCAATTTTGTGAAGAAATAAGTAAGGGTATTGATGGGAAAACAGGTTGGGGGAGAGCACACAGAAAAGCCATTTGTAAATGGTATTGTAGCAAAACAGGAAGAAATCTGGCTTATCAAATAACAAAGTATAAGAAAAGGGATGGCTGGTCGCATGCTGATTTACTGAGATTGTGCCACGTAAAGGCTAATGACAGCAAATGCCACGCTTTGGTGTTTAAATATATAATAAAAGGATATGAGGAGATGATGAAGGATTTGAATGCATTTGAGAGTATTGATGAAGATCTGAACAAGACAGTTGGTTTTCTGAAAGCAGCAGAGGATGCCATGAAAGCTCAGTCAGCAGAAGAAATCGTCGAGATCATACGAGTCAATGATCTTGTCAGAGAACATGTGCCAACACAATTTTTGTCATCAAAAAAGGTGATAATGTAGTATCGTGATAATAACCCTGTATATGCCAGGGGTGCAGGGAGGGGTGCAGGGAGGGGTGCATTCACCTTATCCAAATGTGGAGCATGTGGCAATAGACTACCCAAGTGTGATGTCATCAAAAATCTTCGAAATTTTCTCTTCATTTGGTGAAAGACCGCCAAAAATAATGCGTAAAGAGCAAAATCAGTCAAATATATCAAAAATTGGCTGAGATATCGGCATCTGAAGAAAAACATTTCAATAGGAAATCACTGTATTTTGCGCCTTGTTCTAAACTTTTTGACCAGAGCAGATTAAAATGTATTTCCTCGGATGGCCATATCTCAGCCAATGTTTGATATGTTTAACTGATTTTGCATTCCATGTTTACCCATTATTTTTGACGCTCTTCACAAAATGAGGAGCAAATTTCAAAATTCTAAAAATAGATTTTTGATGATGTCACACTTAAGTACTCTATCAGTAGGCTATCCTTTTCTAAATGATCCATACCAGTTTGCCAACAAAGTTTCTAACTTCACACCAAGACTGCAGAGTATGGCGTTTGCACACCCAAGTTTTTTTATAAAACAATAGGCTAACAGTAGGATGAAACAATAGGAAGTGACCCTTGCACACCTGAGATCCCATTGAAAACCACCACATCCCAAACATTTCTTGCATAGATTTCATGCCTGTCTTATTTGCTCCCTCAATTATTTGCAACCCAAATTTTCGGGCATCCTGAGGAAAAACACTTTTGTGTGCCCTTTGATTTTCACACAACCTCGAAAATTTTATTCTTGTATTCAATGGTTTTTCCTGCAATTTTTCTGTTTTGTGCAATTGTAGAAAGACTTGACAAGCTTGACAAGGAAACAGCTTGAACTGAAATTGATATTTGCTGTTTTTTTAGGTATGGCATCATCTTCTAATGCACATGCCACTGACCGCAATGATAAGAAACTTAGGTAAGATGTCATCAATGGGGATGTTCGAAGACACTGAAGATCATCCTGGTAGTGAACTTGCTTCACATGTTGCAAAAAGTGTCACGGATACAACATTGCTGAAAAAAGCAAGAATTCATCCATTTAATGTCCTAATTGCCTTGAAAGTATATGAAAAAGGAAAAGGGATACGAGGGTCAAAAGAATGGAAACCAAATAAGCAAATTGTCAAAGCTTTGGATGAAGCATTCTATTTGTCTTTCAAGGTACTTATTAAGAAATTTTTTCCCTTGTGCATTTTTTAAATTTATACAAGCAAATGGGGTGTCTGGTGAAATTTAAGGCAACATATGATTTTGTGCTGATGTGATTGATACTACCTATAAGGTGTTTGGAAACCCCAAGCCAGGTGCCTCTAGCTTACATAATAGTGCATCCTTGACTATCAGAAAACCTCCCAATCAACTTTTTCAATTTCAGTTCAGAAATGCCAAAATACCAGGTAATCAAGGATGTCAAGTATTGGCCCCCTATTGGCCACTTTTTGCTGAAAATTTTCAACAAACACATACTTGCAGTCTTTACAATACTTTACAATAAACTTCCCCCTGATAAAACTACAAGTGACAATGAACAAATGCTCATTTGTTTTTGTGAGTGTTTGCCCCCATGGGACTGCTAGTTCCTGCAATTGCAGAAGCATCACCGAGTTCAGGCTTGTTATTCATCTTGCTGCATCCAAGGCCTTATAAGTTCCAACAAGCGATTGTGCAACATTGCAAAATAATAACTTTATTCTTTGGTGCTGCATAACATAATACAAGTTATGAATTAGTGTCATTGATGAATTTTAAAGGGGCCCCCGATAGGCACTATCAATCATGCAATAACGCCAATTTTTAGCTCTTTTCACGCCATAACAACAGAAAAATTAAACGCCAAAACGTTTCTTAAGGGTCATGAACATTTCATGAAAGAATTTGATTTCCAGTACTCACACCCAAAAAAAATCATCATTCACGTGATAACGCCTTAAAAAATGGCTTTTCAGGCTGAACGCAGCAATCTTTAATTACATCTTTTAGCACAAAATTTTGCCTTTTTAATAATGTTCAAAAAATGATCCAACGCGTCACGCCAAACCTTTCAGGGGGCCTCTTTAAACCATTCACATAATCAGTAATTTGTTGTTCAGTTAACTGTGGTTCAGTTAATCAGGGTTGTTCAGTTAAACGAGGGTGAACTGTACTAGATTTTTTACCTACCATTAGTGTATAATTTTATGCACAATTGCTATGTTATGATCCAATCATCAATGCCTTTTCATAGTTTGTTGAGCCAACTGGGAAAAGATATATGCTTGGTGTTGATGTGAGTGGTTCTATGTACACAGATGTCCTTGGTTCAGATGCTATCACAGCTGCTGCTGCTTCTGCTGCAATGGCAATGGTCACCTTGAAATCAGAGCAAACTGTGTATCCCATGGGATTTTCTCATCATTTGGTCGATCTTCGAATCAACAAGGAGATGACCCTTAGAGAAGTTATGGGTAGAATTCGAGAAGTAAGTAGATGGAAGTGGAAACTCAACCCCTACGGGGTGCTTATTTTGGTACAAGTATGTGCGGCCCATATAGATGGGTTTTTATGCCCTGAACTTCTCTAAACATAGGTATGATTTTATCAAAATCCCCATACAACAAAGTGAGAAATTGAAGCAACTAAAAAAGTTCATTTAATTTCAGGCCGCATAGTGTTAATATCTCATTGAAGGTGTTAATAATGCAATTTCAAGCAATAATATGGGCTGAAAGTCTTCACTCATACTCTGCTTGTTATTACTCTTATTGTAGTCTGTGCTCCCTCTGTGTAGTGTCTACATAATAAGTTGTTGTCTGTAAAATCTCGGCGGCACACCTCCGTCCATTCCACTTCAGGTTATGATCCTGCCTTTTTCGGCCCTGTTAAATGCATTCATTCTTTTTGCTTTTAAGTTTTTCGCAAAACCGTTGCATTTTTAATTTTCCGGTAAACTTATACTAACTTATATACTTAACTGTAAGAATGCGATAAAAATCAGGAACATTTTGGAACATACCAAGACTTTTCTTATGGTACGTATCATATATCATAACGTCAGAATAACAGACCAAACTAAAATGCATCAACCAGAAATGTTGAATTCATGCAGTGTTTTGAAATCAAAAGTTGTATTCTTATTCGTGCAACTTTTTAAACGCCAATCAGCTCATATGGTACAGCAAAACCAACAGACATTCGTTTCAGGGTGAGAGAAAGACTTTCCCTAAGCGGTTAAGCCAGACTCTTAATCATGCTTCTCTCTATCGAATGCATTTTTCACGGACACTTGGATGGAAGATGCTGTTTCATGCTACTCTGTTAGAACTCTGAATGAATATTAGCATCAAAATACATGCAAATCTCTTCTCGTCGCATTTTGTCGTTATTTTGTGCTATTACTGCATTAATTTATACTCCAGTGTACTGTACTTTCTTTTTATCATCAATTTACTTCTTGACATAAACATCTTGTTTTCAAGATTCGTATGGGTGCCACTGACTGTGCATTACCGATGATACATGCCCTTGATAAGAAGATACCAATTGATGTGTTTATCATTTATACTGATTGTGAGACATGGTATGGTTACAAGCATCCATACCAAGCTCTAAAGGATTACAGAGAGGGAATGAACATCCCTGATGCCAAGCTGATTGTCTGTGGTATGTCATCAACCGGCTTCACAATTGCAGACCCATCCGATAAGTACATGTTGGATATTGTTGGTTTTGATTCTGCAGCACCAGAAATCATTGCTCAGTTTTCACTGGGAGAAATCTGATGAAATGGTTTCTAAATACATCTAAATACTTTACTTAAGTACTTTTAATGTTAATCATATCTATTCTTTTTTATCAGAAATTCAAAAACGTGCACAATTTTTTAACCGTTTAGATCCACGATCTCCATCACTAACTGAACCCTGACAATGAATTGATGGAAGAAAAGACCACTTAGCTTACTGTTTGCTTTCAGCTAGAGAGCTTCTTGCGGTGAAGAGTTGAATATTTTTGCTTCTGCACTCTGAAGAAGCCTTGCTTGGCAAGACGAAATATTATTAACTTTCTACAGAAACATAGTTGTCTTATGTTGCCTTGCGCCGCGGTGTTTCTGCCTACACTATAATGAATTGATGTCGCTTTAGCTACTGAACGAAGATCATGGATCAAAACATTTAAAAAGTCATCTATATTTGCACTTCTGGTATTGATTATTAATATTGGTTTAGTAGAGCAGGTTATGTCTTATACTTTTAATATCATTATTACTGTATTTTGATATTATTTTGATATTATTATCATTGTTATAAGTTTTGCAATGGTTCCTAAAAAAGTAACCATTTTGGCTGCTGGGGCCACGTGGTTTAAGGCCCATTTCCACTTCGTTCGCATTCGCTGTTCGCTAACTATCAAAAAATGGCGAACACGAAGCGATTTTGATTTCTGCTGCAAGTCAAGCTAAAGCTTTCGCAAAAGTTTTACTTTTTTTATCGCCTAAAATTGATCACGAAGGCTGTATTCTGTTTGCAAGCGAGCGGCGAGCGGCAAATTCGCTAGCGAACAGCGAATGCGAACAAAGTGGAAATGGGCCTTAAGAGGCTCTGAAAAGAACAGTGGGACAACTGTCCAATCTTATCCGTAACATGTACAACAACGTTTTTGAGGTATGGAGAACTTCACGAAGACCTCGATGAATAAAGACGGCTATGTTTTAATAGCTTTGCCTGCTATTTCATTATTTGCATGGTCTTTGAGTTGTAGAAAACTAAAATTGCGAGAAATAGCAGAAAAATCTTTGGACACAGTATTTAGAAGCCTTTTTTCGTCGGACACGAACTAGAAAAGTGAAGCTGGATTGGTATAGTGTTCTGTTGATTGGTGTCATGCTTTGCATTTACAACACAATACCAATTCAGCTCCACTTTTGTTATTGGTGCATTTCGAGCCGCATCTTGGTACAAGTTCCGTCATAGTCAATTGTTTCAGTCTTTCTTATGTTTATACTCTGAGGAGTGTCTGACAGAAAAGTTTTCAAATATGTCCAAAGGTATTGTTGCTATTTCTACCTTTTGCATTATTGCTGATTATATTAGCATAATCTTAATGTGGTAGATTACAATTTAAATTAATGACAATTACTTCAATCAAATTGAGTTGAGTATTATTTCAATGGTGCTCAGATTCTGTGATCAGTGAGGTCCAATTTTTCCTTTGCTAAATGTTTCCATCTTCGGAAATAAATACCCTAGATATGATTTCCCTTTGAAAAGGGTATCATGTTGGCTGGTTTCCACCAATGCAAACAAGTTTGTCAATCTTATTGAGTTTATTTTGTTATTTTGGAAGGCAGAACTGTTTTTCGATAAGGAGAAAACTTTGGTCTTGAACCAGTACCCTGTTTCTCTGCTACATTATTGTCATAAGAAAGGATGGATGCCCAGTCTGGCAGTGATGGATTTTCCTTGTATTTTTCCCTTGTCACGGAATACTCTGAAAGTGTCTCTAGCACACCATAAATTGCACCACCAAGCCACGCAACGTAGTTAGCTTGAACCAATGGCTGACGTAGTTGAACTTTCTTGACAGCAAGTTTCTTTTTATATGATCCACAGCCAAGGGCATCTTTTACTTCTGCAAGCATTCTTGCTTCAAACCCTGGGGTCATTGCTGTTCCACCAATGAGAACAATGTTCTCACTAAGAGTATGCCTGCAGTCAATTGGACACCTGTTGGGACAGAAAACAATTGTTAGAATTTTGCACTTTCTTTGGCATTGCATTGATAAGCTCTTTAAACTGTAAAGAAGACATTTCAAAAGTCTATTTCTTGATGCCTTGAGAGAACTAGAGAATGGGACAAAATTTTCCCCCACTCTCCTTTGTTCTCTGAAAGAATGGTGGACCTGAGGGGTAGCCAGTTATCAAGAGAGGGATTTGGGTAAAGGGTTAAGCCTGGTTATTCTCTTAAATTGCCAGTGGCATAGCCAGCATCATTGGCACCTGGGGGCATCAGCGAATGCTTTGCCCCCCCCCCCTATATTAAATTTTGTCACATTCTTAGTCATACTTTGAACATCATCAAGAACCAGTATTGAAAATGTGAGGTTGAATCAAAATGAGGTTCTTTGTTTTCTGGGTCATATGTGACAATACAAAGGGGCAAGAGATAACTGCTCATCACAGACAAGCAGCAGATGCCAACGCAACTTGCATAGGCAATGATTGCAGATGCTTCCAATTTGCTTGCAGTTAGTGGCATGACATATAACAAGAACCAGGCTCAGGGTTGGTATTACTTAGGGGTTTAATATTTTTGTTCTTAGGGGGTTCGAGTTTAGGTATTGGTATTTGCAAGTCCCTGTGATCACCGTTGGCTCAACTGCACTCGTAACAGCTGTTCTCGATATATACCTGACTAACGAATCCAATATTGCTGTTGCAATTGATTTTCCTTCATTGTCTCCATCAAACATGACATCAAATGAATTTGCCCTTAGCTTGCCATCAACTTCAATTTTGTCTCCATTTTCCACTGTATAGGCAATGGGCGGTGGAAAACGCGTGCCACTTTCACCATGTTTTCTGACAAAGCAGCTTGTGATCTTGATATTTTCTATAATATCTTCCTTCACAACATGACCAGTACTAGATAAAAGCTGTTCTTCAATATGTTTGTGGATTAATTTCCCAGCTGCTGGCAAGAACTCTACAGCTGATAAGATAGGCGTGTGTTCATAGATTGGCAGTACAAGAGACTCACTATACCCACAATCAACAACTAGTGCACTAGGGATACCTAATGTGAAAAGAGCCAACAAATGACCAGGGGCAAACAGGACAGACACAACATCAAAACAACCAAACAGGACTTTTGCTAAAGTGTTTCTAAACTTCACTGGACACAGCACAGACTCGCAAATAACAACTTTTCGCTCTTTCGGGTTCACTAAAAGATATTTGAAGTAAATAACATGAAGGAATTCCCGTAAAACATCATACAGCTCCTTTTCACTTGCGTTTCGTTGAACAACTTTCGTTTCGACGAGTTTGTCTCCGACAAGCCTTTTGACTTTGCTTGGGATGATCTGTCTTGGTGTTGACTCGCCAGCGAAGCCTATTTTTGTATATGCTTCCCCGATATCAAATATAACAGCTTGCTTGTCTCCACCAAGCCCAATTATATCCATCAGCGCCATTTCTAAGACAGGAAACTTTACAGAGAAATTGAGTTACTGATCAGAGGACGTGGAAAGAAAAGAAATACACCCGCCCTCCATCAATCTTGTTACGTAAATGAAAGAAAACATGCATTGGAACAACAGGTGATTCCAACGTTAAGAGTGGGAGGTACCAAAATAAGTGGAAGGGATCAACGCATGTGTAGTTACATTAGATAGTTACATTATACCCAAAAAATGGGAGGAACTTTAAACAAGCTGAAGAAAGAAGCAAAGTCAAGTCTGGACAGTTTATGTACTTCAAAATTAACATGAAACCTTATTGATCAGCTGTGATGGATTGCAAAGAAGGAGAAGATACATTTAAAAAGGCTGCAGAACATGTCCGTGGGTTAACAAATTTGGATCAGGCTACCATGTTAACACTTTATGGATTTTACAAACAGGTGTCTATCATCTAGTCTATCTAAAGCAGTTACACTTCTCTCTTCAAGCAGCAGTATAGCCAGACACCCAAGATCAGAGTCCAAATGGGTGGGATTGGATAAGAGTCCAATGAATTGGGGGGGGGGGGTCGCTGATGTTGGAGCATCATCATAAAATTTGGGACTTTACAAATTGGGGAAAAATTCAGCATGCAATCTGCTTTTTCAGGCAACCACTGGTCCATGCAACACTGGCAAACCTGCTTTCTGGGATCTGGTAGGAAAGTCAAAATGGTAAAATGACACAACACATCGTATAGTGTACCCTTTTCTTTGGCTTTAACTGGAGATTCACAATACCTAAAAATTGAAAAATTTAAATGGTACTTAAATTAGGAAATCTTCTTTGTAGGGAATCATGGAAAAAGCTGGGTGACATGGAAAGAGGTGATGCAAGGTCTAAATATGTGGATCTTGTGAAACAACTTGATTCAACATGGGACGAGTCAACAACCAAAAGCAAGGTTGACTGATCAGTAATTTTCTCAAATTTAATAATGCATATGAAATCATAAAACAACCCTAGATAAAACTATCCCCTAAGATCCTCTGCATTGTCCTGGTGTAAAGGTCCTTGATATCTTCTGTAACCCTTGAACCTCAAATTAAAGATACTTGACTTAAGTACTTAATTAAAGATCCTTGACTTAAGTACTGTCAATAAGCACTTTTATGTTGCAGCCAAACAAAATTCAAGGCCAGGGAGTTTTTGTGAGCAAGTTTTACAATGAGGATGAAGAAATAATAAAGTAAATAAAATTTTTTACCCCAGAACGTAATCCTTTGGTTTTCCTGAAATTTCTTCTTAATAAATGAAGACTGGAAGTAACGCGAGTTTTTTATTGCTTCTAGAGACCATGATAAAACCGCGTTTGACTGGTGCAAAGAAGGCAGTGTTTCAGAAGTTTATAGAATTGCTTCTAAAGAAGGGTTTGATGTCAATGCTAAGGATGAGAATGTAAGAATAGAACGTTATATATTACAGCAGAGTGGTTTCCATAAGAATCTGGTTCCTATAAGATTATAAGGTCATAGGTCTCCCGAGTTTTTTAATGAGAACACTTCTTGCGAACATTTCGATTGCGCCGAATGTGGATCATAAAGATCAGAAGAGTTGCCCTTCTTTTAGATATTTCCCGACTCTTTATTTCCTCTGACCAAAGAAATTTTTGTTGTGAACATGCTTCACAAGCGTCGCCAATCCATCTGTGGTTGGAAAAGGGCGACGAGCAGAGTCCAGGAAAGTGTTCAACCTTCCTCCATACAAAAATACCCCTAGCTGAAAACCTTCCTCACTAAACAATGAAAAATAGGCGTGTCTTAGGTGTGGCATCAGATTTGCTTTTGTTCTGGTTGACCTTCCTCCGGTCAATGACCGTGTGACTGTGACCGTAACTTTTCTTGGCTCTGGCGACGAGGATCGTAACAATCGAATGCTTATTGCGGAATCATGAGATTCCCTAATCATCACAAGTCCGTCGCAGGGATCACGACAAGATCACGTTAAATGCAAGGTCGGTCATTGCTCGTAACAGTGGTGGCTAAAACCCTAAGATCATCCATTGATTTATCTGTCTCTATTTCTACCATTAAGTTGCGATTTTATATCCAGTCGGGCATACAACTTAATGATGAAAAGGGTGACCAGAAGCATCTGGTCACCCTTTTCATCATCAAGTTGCGACTATCCGCGGTGATTGCAATTGATTCTGAATTGCATCTACATGTCACTATGTAGATATATCGCTTTTTTCAAGGGCATGAGTCTCCTGCACTGGAGCTGCGATCGAGGACACGCTGAAATAGTAGATTTGCTGATCAAGATGAGAGCTGATATTAACCAACAGGTTACCTTAAATTTTTTCAAACAAAAACCCATCCATATTTGAAACATCATTCTATAGCATTTGCTTTACAATTGATCATAGAGCTCAATATCTTTGTCGGATGAAATGCCTTTTTAACTGCTGTTTTAATCGATTTAAACGACTAGGAGCTCCGGAAAAATTCGATCTCTGGGATCCGAGCAATATACCGATAATCTCGATATCTTGTTTAAGTTAATAATTTTGTTCTTTTTCTAACGTTCGCATTTTGAGAAGCGCCAGACGAAAGCTTTAGTTGTTAACGAAAAAACTGCTTTTAACTGATATTTTAAAATTAACAACACTAACAGGCTATTTCTATACAGGACACAGAGCTACAAACTCCACTACATTACGGTTTGTAACCTTCAAATCTATTTCAGTAGTCGTTAATTCTTTGGTAACCTTTTGCGTCAATAGTCGCAATTTTTTTCACTCACCGTCATACAGCTTTAGGCCCTGGCCAAACGATCAAACATTGTTTGTCAACCATTTATGATATGCTTGACTAGAGCACATAAAAGACATTGCTCGTCAAACATTTTTCGCTGTATACAAGCAAAGAATGCTTTTGTGAACTTGTTCAAAAACATTGCTGAAGCACTTGTGTTTGTCAAGCAACGTTTTTTGACGTAGCCAAACTATCAAACATTGCTTGTGAAGCAAAATCTCAAATGACAAACAATATTAGATCGTTTGGCCAGGGCAGGGCCTTATGCCTGGGATTTATTAGACTCACTACATAAGTCCAACTACTTCGTTCGATGTTGTTGTTGTTGTTGTTGTTTTCTACAATTGCTCTGTTGGAGTGACAAATCAAAAGAAGGGGAGCGTAAACTAGAGACTCGTGTCGTGAGTCTAGGGATTTATCTGAATTATGTGACATTTGTTTTCACTTTCTTTAATTACTTTAGCTGCCGTTTGTGAAAACGAGGAAATTGTGAAGAAACTACTGGAAGCAGGAGCAAACTCAGAACTTAAAGACGACAGTGAACTAACACCCTTTCAAAGCACATCATCAAGTCTAATAAGGAACTTAATAAGTTCAAATTGCATTTCGTAGTAGCTATACTCTATAGAATTATAATTAACATTGGAAAACGTATTAGTTTGGGTGGGTATCTCCTCCTATTCCAATAACGACAGTTTTTGAAGGCATCTAAACTTCTGTATTGGATCTGGATCTGAAGCTGAGAGATTTCGCAGACTTGGCGGAGATTTTCATAAACACACGTTTTCAAAGTACAAATTAATTTTAAATCCACGAAACCCTAAGGCCTTGGCCAAACGAGCAAACATTGTTGGTCAAACACTCGCAATTTGCTCATCAAGGGAAATTCTTGAACGTTTAGCCACATCGTAAAACATTGCTAGTCCAACATTTTACTAGACTTATTACACGAGTCGTACTATTCGCAAACAACAACCAACAATCACCCGAACAACCACAACAACAGGTTGCTGTTTGCTTCACAGTACAGGAGAGGAAACAGCTGTATGTTGTTGTTGTTTTTGTTAGAAACTGTTTTTGAAAGAGTGGGAGGAAGGTAATAAGCCTAACGTTTTACTTGATAAAAGTACACTAGCCACACAAGTCACTGTTATGCTCCTTAGAACTGATAGGTCGCTAATAACATACCTCTTCCTGAGCTGTCCTGAACAACAACAACAGCAATTGCAGTAAGGGGGAGGGACTGGTGTAGCCAGTCTATGATGCAAACGTAAACAATTTTTGAAGTTCTTCAAAAACATTGCTGACTGAATTCTGCTTGTCAAACAATGTTATGCCATGTTGCCAAAAGGGTAAACATTGCCTGTAAAGCAAATCTCAAATGTTTGACCAACAATGTTTGATCGTTTGGCCAGAGCTTTAAGTTTACGAAATCCTGAGTCTTTTGAGTACATCGGTACATCCGAAGTCTGCAAACTTGGAATTCAGGTTTCAAAGTGAATTTTTCTAGTTTATCTATTGAGTTTTAATTAGAATTTAGTTTCTTTGTACAAAAATATAACTAACTTAATCAACAGACAATGCTCGTTTCCGTGCTGTAAAGCACTGTTGGGCTTAAATCGTTAACTTGAGACAATTTTATTAACATAACAAAAACGTACCTTGTCTAAATTTCCTCGGTCGTATAAGACATTTAGTCACCATCGAGTATTTAGCTTCCAAAGTTTGAGATTTTATTGAGTTAATTTCACTTTAATTTCTCTGAGTTTTTCAGCATTTTCAATATCAACGGGGTGAAGTAAGTAATAATTATGTCTGCACCTACAAGAAAAGATATAAACCGTATATACACATATTGTTTATCGCCGAATCTTGAAATAAAGTATGCCCTTACATGCAATAACAAAAAAGACTGCTTGCTTGCCAAGACATTTCTTACCTGCTCGTCTCATACAAGTCATCATTTCATGTAATGCCTTTTTTAATTCGATTGCTCCAGCTGCACTTGCATGGAACAACATTGCATATTCACCAGAAACCTATATATAAACGATTTAAAAAGAACATTAAAATCCCCTTACATTCATTTTGCAAACATTTCACGGGTAAAATTACTGTCGAAACTACAGTCCCCCGGGGGGGGGGGGTACTTAATATAATCTCAATATAATTTCGATACGGGTATGTGCCACCCATATGGGTGGGTTTTTGGCTCTGAAATTCTCTAAACATTGTTATGATTTTAACCAAATCTCCCCCCCAAATCCAAACAAAGAAGGGTGGAAAATTGAAATTTCATTTTATTCGAGTCTGAATAATTTTTACATCTCGTCAAAGGTGTTCGTAGTACTTCAAGTCAGAATATGGTATAGAAAGTCTTATATTTATTGTGCTCTTATATTTCGCTTGACATTACCCACAATATAGGGTCAGTGCCCGGTCTGTATCTACAATCTACATTTAAACTAGACTGGTCTGTAAAATCTCGGCGGCACATCCTCGTCCATCCACAGGTCATGTAACCCCCCCCCCCCACACCGGCTACAGTCAATAGCCATCTTCTGAAGGTTCTGAGTTGAAATATAGAACGGTTGGCTAAGAATAAAATTTGAAAACAAACCTGGTAAACTGCAAGAGGATACTCTGGATGCTGTTGAGAAAATGGAAAGAAAAATCATTCCTTGATCACTGCTGGCGAAAATGAAATAGAATTACATGAAAATTGCAAAAAATTTCCTAAAAAGGAGCCACTATGCTTCATCGAGTACTCAAGAAGCGAATGCAAATGTGTTGAAAGTGCATTTCGAATTATTGTTGATACGAGAGAAAATGCATTTTGAATTCACTGTATCTCGTTAAAACTGGGACTTCATAGCCATTTAGGGGTTGAATTAGGGGTAAATTCCTCAAATCATGCAAAATTTGGCCTGCGTGCAACGGCTAGTAATAGTATCAATACAAGGCCCCATTTGTTCTGAGATTCTTGTGTAATACGACTTACTCAACAGCGCTAGCAACACCCCTCTGAAACAGCAACGTCTAGGGTCTTAGGCTCTGGCCAAACGATCAAACATTGTTTGTCAAACAGTTTAAATTTGCTTAATAACCCAAATGTTTCACCGTTTGGACATGTCACAATACATTGCTCGTTTTTTGACTGGTTATCTTTGCTTATCGAGCAATGTTTTTTGACATGGCCAAATGCGCGAATATTTCTTGATAAGAAACGTTTGACGAAACATGCTTGATCGTTTGGCCAGGGCTGTCAACTTTCAGCTATATAGAACAGAAATGAGCTAGAAGCACTTTAAACCTTAATTTAGTAATATACGTTCTGGAGACAAATATCACAAGTTTCATGTGCATTAGCTATACGTACTTCTGATTTTATTTTCTGCACAATATCAAGGTACGGCATGCCTGGTTTGACCATCACAATGTCAGCACCTTCTTTTATATCTCTTTTCTGAAAGAAATAATGCGTTCTTGAGAAAAGCTATGATATAACAACCACCTTCTTATAGCTTAGTAGAACAATTTTACTCCTTTTCTTCCATTATTCGTGAAGTTGAAGAAAAATTTGCTGCACCACCTCTTCTGTCGTTGCATGCCGAGCGGATTCCCTCACTCAAGACGTCGGCCATCTTCCAGAAAAATGTCGCGCCGACCCAGACCTCTTTGAATGAAAAGGTCTATTTTGATCTTGCTCCAATAAATAGAAAATTATTCGCAAAAGATACTAACCACTGCTCGTAAAGCTAGTCCCTTTGCACCAGGAGGTAGTTGATAACTGCGTCTATCACCAGTTTGCGGGGCAGATCCAGCAGCATCTCTAAACAAAAGATATATGCAAATTTAAAACAAGGTTTGAAAGGCCTTCTAAACGTTCTATTTGACAGGCATAAGATTTGGTTGACTTCGTCGACTCGAATGTATGCCCATTGTTTCCAATTTTCTCATTTGGTTTAGAAAAACGTTCAAAGTCCAAAAGTAGCGTTAAAATTAAAAGATTAGATGCATCGAAAATTCTACATAAAAATGGATCAGGTATGCAAGAAAGCGCCAGCCGCCAAAAACCAACCAGCATGGGCACAGTGGACTAGCGAGCGAAGCGAGCTAGCGAGCGAAGCGAGCTTAATTTGGGGGTCTGGGGGCTTGACCCCAGGAAAAATTTTCGGAGACCACGCCCTTTACAATGCCGGAAAACGCCCTTTCGAGCACCGGGAAACGCCCTTTTTTGGATCGAATGAAAGATAAAATCCTAATTTTGGCAGAGATGAAACAGTCACTGAAGGGCAAAAAGCTTAACGAAAACGTAATTATAAACTCAAGGCACAACATAAACCTATGAAAATATGTCACTGCTTGATTGTTTTCAGCTGCTTCTTTTTCCTTCTTCCAAAAGGCAACCTCTCTTGATCCAGAAAAGAATGTGAATTCAAGAGAAGTCTTAAGAAAGGAAAATGTCTCATCAGCCCCCCCCCACTACTTTCTCATCGGATTTGGGCGAATTACAAAATCGATCTTTGAGAAAACTGGGGTGGACACGTCCCCCCCAGTCCACCCTGCCGAAGGCCGAAACGGTGGCGAAAAACTCGCCCCCTTTCTCTAAAAACGGGAGCGAGATTCTCTTTGATTCACGAATGACTTCCAATTTGAAGACTGTGACCAGCAATAAAAAAAAATTATAAACGTATTTAAAGCTTCATTGTCTGACAGTCCTTAGTTATTAGTGTAGTTGTGTAGCGTTATTTTAAAGTTCTTGTATATGCCTTTTCTAAATTGTGAGCAATAGTGGACGGAAATATCTTTTGACATAAAAAGCATTTGAATACACTTTTTTTTAATAAGCAACCGCTCAATAAGCAACTAGGGCTGAACTGACCATAACATTAAGCAACTTGAGGGCTCAATTGAATTACTGTAAGCAACTAAGAAGTCCAACAACCAAGCTTATACTATTTCTTGTTGTTAAGAAATTGTTCGTTCTTATGTTTTGCATGTTGAAGTTAGTTAATAGCTAAAGTTTTTCCACTTACTGTCTCCCAAAAGTTGTGTTGTAGGCCTAACAGTTGACGATTTTGACCCGCAAAGACAGGGGTGGTTGTTAGGTGCAAAAAATGTTAAGCAACTTTTAAGCAACTTTGAGGGCTTAAATGTCTAAAATTTTAAGCAACTTTGAGGGCTGGACAAAAGTCAAGTTGCTTATTAAAAAAGAGTGTGTACGTCAAAAGATATTTCCGTCATTGATCACAATTTCGAAGTTCTTTGGAGCTCCAATGACTGTTCATATTCTTTCCTTTGATCAAATAAGCATGCATTGAGAAGACTGAAAGAGTTCTTTTCCCCTTGGAATCTTCATATAAAACCCTGTTGGTTACCCTGTGTAATTTGTGAGAAGACCGGTGTCCAAGACACAATAGCTGTAGCTTTAGAGCATGCCCCTAAACCCCCTTAGATTGATACATCTTTGGCACACATGTGTCCAATTATCTTCCATTAAGTCTACTTTCTGCACCCCCTCACAAACTCAAAATGCCAAGGTATGCCTCTGAGAACAGTCAACACTCAACTCACCAGCTAATGCATAACAGAGAGCCAATTTAGCGATTCTATCACTAGTGTCCCATGGATTTATCTTTCCATCATATGTCAAGACACCTATGAAAGCAAAATCATATTTTCATACTTTGTGACTATAGTTGAAGCTTGTTTCTTACTTGGATAAAGTATTTAAAGAGTTGGAGACTTCTTGCAATCCCCGATTCTTACAATTTCACACCTTTAAACTATATGCACTGCTATGATGGATATGCACTACCTGTAATGACACTTTTGGAAACTGTGGTGCACTATTACACTAGATGTGATGGGTTATTATGCTTGATGTGGTGGTACTTTTGGATAATGAGTGGAAACAATTTGTGGGTTATTAAGCTATATCTTGTGGTATTTTTTGCACACTTTGGGGGATAAGCACTACTGTGGTGGGTTATTTAAAAAAAACCACCTAACATTCCAGTCTGAGCCCAAGAAAAGAAATCCCTAATAATCAGGGGCGTAGCCATAAATTAAACAATGTTCTATGTCAAATTTTCCCCAAGTTAAACACAACCCAGTGCTTAGCTGATAGAAGCCAGGAGCCCTGCAAACATATATTCTTTTGCATACTTGTGACACTCAACAGCACATATCTAACAAGGAAATAGAAGAAAAATCAAGACAAATGCATTACCACAATGACCATGATCAGTGAAGCCACAAAGACAGACATCACATGCTACAAGAAGGTTAGGGAATTTCTCTTTTATCAGCTTGATAGCATGAATGACTTTATTTGCAACTGGGTTCTCCATATGTGATGCAGTTCTATCCTGCAGGAAACAAAAGCACATTTTTCAATCAGTTTGAAGGAAACAAACTACCATGAAACTCAGTGCCAAATTTCCCTTAAAAGACAAAACTCCTTCTAGTGACACACCCCAAATTATTAGCCCACAAACAGCCTAATATAAGACAGAATACAGAACAGCCTGATGAAAAGATGGTCTTGGCTACTTGGGGCCACAAGGGGCTACACCCTTAGCACTGCCGGGGGGACTGATGAAATTGTGCATAGCATGGCAGTTTATCACCCTGATGACCATGATATAATATAGCCCCATCTTGTCAGAACCATTCAGTCACTACTCGTACTTGAAAAAACAATAATAATAGAACAAATACAAAACCTTGTATCTTTCTTCTATAATGGGAAAGAGAAGCACAGTTTTCAGCCCATTTTCAATTAAGGGTTTGAGAAAATCTTCCAAACGATTGATACCCAACCTAAAAAGCAATAATACTGATAAGATATTTACATTGCTAGGGATTCTGACCCAACACCAGAAAAAAATTGTGCAATATCAGGCAATGCACTGAATTTTCGCAGATTGATAACAGTAAGAATGCAACCTAGGGTAGTTTGACATCCCTAAAATTGGATGACATTTTCTGGAAAAGCTAAGGATTGAAATAACAGCACAATTGTTTAAATTTAGATAAAACCCAATTGTTTAAACTTGGAGACGTTTGGAGCAAAAGATTTATAAGTGACCTGATTGATTTGCTCCTTTGTGAGGAGAGACAAAGCTGGATCAGAATTTTTTGTCATGCTTTTAAACATTTGGGGGTCCAGGGGGGGCAGCTGAGAAAGGTTTTTGGGACCACGCCTTTTATCTGTAGGGAAACGCCCCTTTCTCACCTTAGAATTTCCACTTAAAATTGGTGTGTGTTTAACGAATTAGTCCTCAGCGAGGAGTCACACGTCAAGGGTTAGCCTTTTGCTGTCCATACTGTCCATCCCATAGACTTACTGACCAGCATGGGAAGAAGTGCAACTGGACCACATGATGTGGGCGGGAGTAGGGAATGATCAAGTCATCATGCTGCCGCCTTTGCAGCGCCATGCATGAAAACCCTCTAAGTATAAGTAGGATACACAGGTAAAGTTGTATACCGAAACTGCATCGGCAACGCTCCAATCTCTTCCTTCCTCTCATCGTTATGGCTAAAATAAAAAAGATATGATTACTTAGAGAAATTCGAAAACGAAAAAGCCGCTCCATGTCATTGAACTGCTCCATGTAGTAGGCCCAACCAGAGCTGCTAGTGGCTAGGCCATAAAAGATATCGGTACTTGGGCTCTCACCTGATAAACATTGGATAGATGAAATTAGAACTATTCATATCTGTTGAACTTGCTTGCCATGATCGCATTGTTTCGTGGAAATATCCACTATGCAGTGAAGTGGCATCTCTATTCAACCCCAAATCCATTGGCATGGTCAAAGCAAATAACTGTATTGCCCGTGTTGGACAATCGTGCTGGAGGAAATTCAGTAAACAAGCCAGGAGGGAACTCCACTCAGAGTGCCGAGTGTGTTGTGTGCTTCAATGGTTGAGTGTGTGAGAAGCCCACGTGCGCAGTCTGATTCTTCGGACCCAGTGCTCCCTTTTCCGAGACGCCCTGTTCAAGCGAATTTCCAGAAATAAACCTCTTTCTTCTTTCTTCTGAAAAACTAATATAAGAAACTAAAAAAATTATGGTTATGGATATGCAGTTGTTAAATGAATATTGTCACAAATCGTCTTCAAGAACGCAAGGTTAGAAAAATTGAAAAATACCCACCCTCATGACACGAGTTACTTCTCGCGACACCTTGTTTAATGCAACTCTGGCTGCAAGCGCAAATTTATCATACCTAATGAATAGCTGCAACAAAAAACGTCAATTTTGGCTCAATCCTTTCTTTCCCAAAAGCAGCCTTACAAATAACCACAAAGATAGCTAATGATAACTTCAAATGCATATTTACTTGTGAATTGATTTTTGAAGATTACTTAAATCTTAGCTGTTAACTGTTTGTGAGTCTATCAGCAATGCTTAGTCATCTTGTGAATAAGCTTTAATTTCAGTACTTGAAATAATTTGCTCTTCTATTGAGGTTACTTTTTCCCTTTTGGTTGCATCGGTTTTCCCTTATCTTTACCACGAAGCTTCACCCCTTAAATGAATAAGAAGGCAAAAATCACAAAATAGCTTTGCAAGAGAGTCTACCAAGAATCATAAAGACGGCCGGGGGTAACTTCGATAGGGGGTGTGGCATATATGTGCCTCAGAAAATCTAACCAGGGTCGGCTAATGACATTAGTCTCTAGACTCACTGCATAAGTCCCACCACATCGCTCGGTGTTGTTGTTGTTGTTTTCTACAATCGCTCAGTGTGGAGTGACAAGCGGCAAGCTATGGTTAAACTAGAATACATGTCACGAGCGACAATCGTTCGACGTGTCTCCCGGGATCGCAAAACATGCGAGTGACAAGCGAGAACATGTCCCCTTCATCGCGGAGACAAGAAATGTTACTGTTGTCTCCAAGAAACAATGTCCGTGTCTCTCGCTTCTAATTTAGTCGCGCGCTACAAAGTTTCCGAGGTGGCTAAACTGGGATACATTTAAGGCACATGTCAGTCGCGAGCGAAGCAAATGATGCATTTTTCTCTGCAACATATACCTCTCAACGGTGACTGTGAAAATTGCAATTTATATTGCGATATTTTCATGCAATGATTTTTGATACCTGCAATGACTTCGGCAGTGATAATACAGTGGAAAATGTGGTATTAGTATTGTTCCTAAACAACATCATAAACTGTAAACAATGCTGCGATAATATACAGATAAATTTTTCACCAAAGTCTGAGAAACGTAGACAAAAGGACCCAATACTGGAAAACGTTAACAAGAAGAGCCCAAAACTCGAAAACCTTTCATCTCCGTCCCCATTTTTGTGTAGTGGCGTTGTGCCAGGCACGGTTGCATGTGATTGTTGCAGAAAGTAAAACTGAGTTCTGTTTCCCGCTATTTTTGATACAGCAATCATTCGCATTGCATGTTGCAATGCAAAGATTAATATACCATGATACATGAGGCAAACGGTTAGCACTTTATTTTGCAACATCCTTGCGACAAAACGTGGAGAGAGAAATTGCATGGTGCAGCAATAGCTTTACATTGGTGCATACGATACTAGGGGTGAGGTCGGAGGTTCAATTCAATCTATAAACAAAATCATTAATTTTACCGAGTGCTCTTTCAAGTTTGTTCATGATTTGATTATTTGGGATAGCACGACCAGCTTCATAGTCATTTATGACTTGTGGCTTTTCGTTGACTTTCTAGAAAAGAACAAAAATTATCATATTTACAACAAATTTTCTTGAGTCAAAAAGAACTTATAGTCTAGGCGTTAAGATAAAAAGGAGAAACCTATTAGAACATAACGAATTTTCGTCAGAAACTTCTGAAATATACCAGCATGGGTTTCTCTGTGAAGAAAGGGGGGGGGGGTCATCTGAATAGAGCAGTGATAATCTTAGCAGTGTGACAGCAACCTCTGATTGCCTTCCTCTCAATGTGGTCTCACCTCCTGATTCCTTTCGCTTGGCAGTACAGACAGCATGCGACTCTACTTGCTCTTTGTGGCAAGTTTGACCATCGTGGGAATCGAACCCACAATCATAGAATCTATCACAGAACGCCACAGCACCTTTACGCCGGATTCGAACCTCGATTGCAAGACCAGAAAGCCATCGATGTTTCAAATGAGCTATAGAACTCAATTAAATCACAGATTGGCATCACCATTCCTATCAAGAAAAGGACTTTCATGGCTTGCACCAATTTTTTCATTTTTCCTTATATTAAGATGTATTATGATGCATAAAACACTGAAACTTACTGTTGCAAGATCTTTTTGTGTCATTTCTTTTTCCATCCTGATTTTTTGTATTAATTTTCCAACTTCAAGTGAAACAGTTGCATCTAAGGGATTAAAAAGGTTTAAATTAGCAAAATATCAAAATCACAATGTTCTACATTGATTAGTTTGAATTGCAGACCTTGAAGGACCTGTTGCATCACAGTGTAATCCAGCTGACTTGTAATGTCAGGAGTTATGGTCAGGATTTCAGCCCAGCCATGATAACGTCACAGCAAGGTTTGAAGTCTTGATACCTGCTACTGAGATCCTAGCGACTGAGGCGCAATATGATTTTTCAGGCTTTTCAGAAAATGAAGATAAATTTGGAAATTCTAAAATAGATCTTTGTGATGTCATCAGTTCAGTAATTTATTCCTACACATTTGAAAGTTTTCCTTCCTGCAAACATTTCTCTTCTCATAAATAAACTCACTTACGATGTAATTCTTCAGTTTCTCTGTCAAGTTTTGCAGTGTCCCTTGATGCTGTGTGTTGCTTGTTTGTTGCAGCTGTAACTGTTGATAAAAAGATATTCTGGTGAGAGAGTCTGACTGACAATCTGTGATTTTGGGATCAAAAGGTACTCTTAAGCGCTTAATTATTAAAAGTTCAAGCAAGATAGGTGTGGTGCTTATAAGAGGGAGGCGCTTATCAGAGGGCAGCTCTTAGTTCGCTCAATCAATCTCAGGTGCCACGCTAATTAGGCCGTCGAAATACGGTATAAAATGTTAGATTGGCATTAAATCAATATCATCTGAGAAAAGGAAAATCTTGCCCACATTTCTTCTCTGTGTCAACACCAGTACCCTTCCTCATCGCTGCATTAATAGCCTAAAATAAAAATGAAAGACAATGAAAAATAGTACATGACAAATCAGCCAACAACCAAGTACAATCAGGGCCAGGGGGCTTCAGCCCCCCAATAATTTTGAAAACAATAGAACGATGTCATAAAATCATTATGTCATCAAGTACTTTTCAGCTGTTCAGCTCCCTACCCTCAATCCGAGATTCCTTCCGATGGTCATAACATCAACCAGAGTTTGGAAATGTGGCAATGGCATTTTTCAACATGATCTCACTTGTGCAATGCAAGAGCCACTTTCTATTGTTCCATTCCATTGGCTATTGTCAGCATATTTTTTTATAGGAAAACTCAGGTGTACAAATGCCATATTCTGCAATCAGTGTGGCCACCTTGATATCTTGGCCAATGTTAACCAAACCTGCGCCATTCCAGACTGGACTTTGTGGGTGCTGCGCACAAGGCTCTAGACTGGAAATTTTGCTCTGCGCCCCCAAAAAGATAGTGCCGGCGCAGCTCTGTTCTGGTTTTGTTAAATTGGCTGCGCAGTTGGCATAAACAATAGAAAAACAATAGGTCACGTGACCTTCCTATTGTTTTTTCGACGCGCAAAACGCGCACGGCAAATTTAGGCCATTACAACTTGCCCGCGCAAAAATCAAACTTTCCAGTCTGGCAAAGGCTATTGTTTCCAAACAATAGGGCCATTGTTTTCCATCGTTTTCATCAAAATTGCACACTTAAGTTCTTCAGTGTGCACAGCTAAGTTTCCACACTGGCACCATATCACCCTGCACTGAAGGCTCACAAAATTTGGGGGGTCTGGGGGCTTATGCCTGCCCCCACTAAATTTAGACTATTCATCCTCCAAATAAATGGAGTATCTAGAATGCATCTTTTTTTGCTTTCTTAGTAGAAAAGAACTTGAAGGGCCGTATCCGTCAAGCCGACTTTCTTAAGGGGGGCCAACCACCACAACGAGATCAGGTTTAGTCAACTCAAGGAAAGCAAGGTCAATGGCCTAAATTCTAATTATTGATCAACCAATGAAAACGTCATACCTGCTGTGACCGTGCTTCTTTTGCCTTCATCGGCTTCTTTTTCAAGTAGGTGACTGAATCCCAATCTGCTTCTGCCATTTTTATAAGTTTTTCTCTGTTTTTAACGCTATTTTAACTTGGAAAACTTCTTCCCCTTGGTTTTATGTTGGTTGACGAAACGAAACGAAACAAATTACGAGTGGTGGCGCAATGCCTCGATTTGAGAAAACGTGGAAAACGTCGCCTCGTTACTGATCCAAATCAAGCCTTCGCTACTTCGCCACGCCTGGACTCAGATATTATCTGACATTGAAACGACTGGTACAGTTTCACACTTTGCAAACGATTTTTATAAGAGCAAAACAAGCTTGACAAAAATTAAAATACTGTTTTTGCGTAACAACGTCAAATTTGATCAAAATGATGAATATTTATGTTAACATTACGGAAAATATTTTCAAGAACTTTTCAACACCAATAGTCTAGCAAGGCTAGAATAAAAAGCTAAAATTTAAACGAAAACTAATGTTCTTTATATTTACAATTTATAAACATGCTCGTGCAACTCAAAAACAAGAAATGGAGGTCATGAAACCAATAAAGAATACAGGGATGGATACTAGTTTCATTTTTTCTTAAATTATACTTATTTTGACTTTGTAATCATTGAGTGGCACAAAAATTCACATTTAGAGAAACATCGCAAACTTTTCTCTCTGGACATACTTATAAGATTTTTTCCCCTTACACTCTTCAGAGTTTTAACCTCTTAACATTCGAAACAGACAGAAACAGTTAACTAAGGCGGCATTACTACCCAGATGCGGATCGAAATGCACCAATCAGAAAAGGGCAGCACTTAGTTGACAAAGAAACTTGCAGAAAATGACAGCAAGGATTGTTTTCAACTAATTTGCAAAGCAAGATCTTTGTTCCGTTAAGGTGTTTCGGAATCTGTCTACATCAAAACCAGGCCGGTTCTGTGTAGACAAAACGAGTTCGTTTTCTCACTTGGAAAGCTTATAGATGTTTATTTATAACACAATGCCGATTCGGCTTCACTTTCTGATTGGTGCATTTCGATGCGCATCTTGGTATAAATTCCGCCTGTTTCAAGTGTTTCGGTCTGTTTCTGACGTTAATGTCATGTTTATACTCTGAGGATTCTCAGACGAAAAAAACTTCTAAGTATGTCCAAAAATGTTTCTGCTTTTTCTTTCAATTCTGAAAATGTGTGACTATTTCAGATGTTTAAGAAACCTGCAGTACTGGAAGTTCGGGATTTAAGAAACTATTGTCAGATTTTTTAGACAAAAAAACATTAAAATTTCTGCTTATTCGGTGGTTTTATCTTTCTTTTATTGACTGATTTCTTTTTCTGCGTTTTTTTCCTCCGTATATTGCATTTGCCACAAAGTTACTGGAAGTTCGACTACTTTATGGACTTAGCTTAGACAGCTAAGAAACTTTCAATCGATAAAAGCTAAGAAACTTAGTACTGACTGCTTCTTTGCTTACTTTCTCAGGAAAAATCAATGCAAGAAAGCTAGAGTCATTTTTATTGACGACTGAAATACTAAGCAACAAGGTAGGCCAGAATCAAGGCAATCGGATAGCAATGATTATGAAATTAGGTAGATTTTCCACCAAGACATTTGAGTAGCGAAGTCTGGATTCCCTTGCCCTTTATTTGACTAAGAACTTAGAAACTAAGGTTCTAGATACTGGGGGTTTGAAAAAGAATTTCCCTGGTGAAAAATTGTCTTAAAATTAATTGACGGGGAAGAACTATTTGAGACTGGAAAAGTAGGCTCTAGAAGATGGTAGCTAGAAAGCAGTCTACATGACCTTCCTAAAACTTAAAGCTAAATTCCACACAAAAACTTCACTAATGTTAATAAATGAGAAAAGCAAATAAGCAAGAATAATAAAATGAAAGTCAATTAGAAGAAAAATCTCCTAATTGCAATATAAAACACACCTGAACACGAACAAACCGAAAGCGAAGCGAAAACATGTTTATGTTTCATCTTTCAGGTTCCTTTTCTGTTTGTTTATGCTTCAGTCTCGATCTCGCAATGCACAAAGGTTTATGACTAGGCCAGTCTTTCTGTTGAATAAAGATGAGCAACTTAAAACTATCTGTTTGACGAGAGTGATAGCTCCTATCGAGGAGTGGGTATACATGTGCCTCTGAGAGGCCAAAGAGTGGACCAAGGGCATAGTCTCATAATTCACACCCCATAACTAGTGAAAAAAACTTTCCCAAGAATATATATTTCACTCACTGCTGCACTAAGAGTTGAAACCCATTACATTGGCATATTTTAATTAAACAGACACATAGCTAGGGCAAAATATTGCAAATTTAACCATAATTCGGGCAGGCACACATATTCCAACCATCTTATAGGAATAAGCCCCTCCCTCGCTGTCTCAGCTTGGCTATTAGACTGATAAACCTGATACGAGGCGAAACAGCCTATAGTTGGCTGTATTGGCGTCAATGGTTTTCTTGCACTTAATCATGACAGGAGCATAGAAGTGCTTCCCAAGTTCCTAACTTTCGCTCACAATTGAATTGAATTGATGTTGTTGTTGTTCGCTACAGTCAGGGAGTACAGAGTTTTGAAATTTGATGGACGCCTTGGGCGCTTAATCGAAGACATATAGTGTTGTCTAGAAAATATCCACATACTAACGCCAAAAATTTCATATGCATGCAATAGACACTTACTTGTTGGCAAGCTGGTCCACAATACCGTACCTCTTGACAACATCCACAAATTCTAAAATCGTTAAGCTTGAGAAAAAAAATACTTCGAATTAATATCAGTATTTTAAAAAGTTCAATTCAAAATAAACATTTTGAAACTTTCTTTCTGTATAGCCCTGGCCAAAAGACAATTCTCTGTTCGTCAAACATTTGATATTTGCTAGTCCGTGGCTAGTCAAACAATGTTTCACGGCTTGACCAGGTCACAAAAAATTGTTCTTTAAACATTTTTTCTTGATACAAGCATAAATGTTTAGAAATTGTCAAAAACATTGCTTAGAATATTCTGCTTGCACAGCAATGTTTTGTGACGTTTGCAAACGGTAAAACCTGCTTGTAAAGCAAAGATCAAATGTTTGACCAACAATGTTTGATCGTTTGGCCAGGGCCTTAGATTTGATTCTGGAGAAAACATGTTGGTATGTAGGTCCATGTCAGAATAGCTACAGCTGTCTCCAGCTCTGATTGACTGCACAGTCAGATAGGCAGACACAACGAGCGCTTACTGAGACGTGTAATAATTCTAATGCAAATTGTAAAGATATTGAGAACATTGAACTGATTGAGAATCATATTACTGGATCCTAACCTCTTTTTCGATTCTGCAACAAGGCGTATAATGACACTCGTAGAAAAACGAGGCTTCGTCTGAAAGCAAGAGAAAAATTATAAGAAAAGCAGTTCATTAAAAAAAATTACTCAATTGCTCTTAGCATTTAGGAAAACTAAGGGCGTGTTCTTCTGAGCCTCCAAAATCTACCTAATTTTGAAAACAGAATGCTTTCAAAAACAGAATCCATGATTTTCGAAAAACGCGAATTCTGGAAACCTGAAAACTTTCGCGCCAAAATTCTTGCTTGCCTCGTCCCTAGGCCCATTCGTGGAATGAATCCCTGAAACTGGCGAAATGATCTCTTTCGAACTTCAAACCAAGAATCTATCGAAACTCTCGAAAACCTTCTGCTTTTGATGGCAGAAGGTTTTGGAGAGCTCCAAAACCTACCGTTTTCAGAAGGATGGCTTCGAAAAACACACATTCCAAAAAAGGCTACAGAGAAAAGAATTGGTTTAGAACAACACGTCCTTAGATTTGCCCCTCTGAAATCTCTAGATCGGAAAATTTTATCAGGTTTGCTCTGATTGGAAAAGGCATAACGCCTTGGATTGAGATAGGGGAAATCTTAGATCCTGATTTGATAGTATTGAATTGAAGAGTTGTAAATCTTAAGAAATTGAAATTAATTCCACCTACCATCATGGTCTAATAAATCACCATCTGCATTGCATATTTTACTAGGTTCATAAAGAAGCTGAAACATTAGAAAAGTAAAGCAGACATTATCAAATAACCTACGTGGATGACATAATATGGAAGTTTTTTCAGTCTTGCAGGTTTAAAACGGCTCGGAGTAGGAGAGCACATTTGAAGAACGTTTTCAAACAATGTTCGAACGTTTGGCTGCGTTATAAAACATTGCTAGACAAGCAAAGCAAGCAAAATTTGTTGCGCGATGTTTTTGGTAGCGGCAAGCAAAAATATCAAAAGAACAATATTTTACGAGGTGGCCAAAAGGCGAAACATTTTGCTTCACAAACAAATTTCAGATATTTGACCAGAAATGTTTGACCGTTCAGCCAGGCCCTTACAGCCGCACAAAATATTGCTTGTAGAACATTCTTTACTTGCATCAAGCGAACACTTTATTTGAACTTATTTGAACTTTATTTTAATGGTTTATCAATCCCTAAATGTTTGAACTTACAGATTCATCCGGATCCACAGCAGGAATTTGTGAAATTGCCTTCCAATATAAAGTTTCTTCTATCGAGTCGGTAGGATGTTTTTCAGACGACGTTGAACTACAAATTGAAAAACGTTGATCATCAATTCAAGTACATTGAAAATAAAACGCCACATTTTCAAATTCAAGGAAAAACATCTTTTAAAAATCTTAAAAAATTTTTCGTAGGACACCCTGAACGCCAGACTTTCGTCCACCTACGATACCATAGAACGAACACCCACTAGTTGTAACTACTAACTTATGTTGACATGTCAAAAACTAGTCATAACTCGAGGATACAGACGATCACGGTCACAAGAGCGCTCAGCTCGACTGCGACTGGGGGTGTCAGTTGTTAACTAATCACAGAAGCAAGTAGGATCACTCTCCTACATTCTGGAATTTTGCGCTGATTAGTTGCCCTATAAAGGAACTAGTTGAAAATAGATGCCAGAGCGCTTTTGCGCTTATTCCGACAGATCAGTTGCGATAAACTAGTTCCGAAAAATCACCAATTGGCAGTCGGCAAATAGCTCTGACTGTGTGCAATGCGACATACAGCCTGGCTATAGAGTAAAAACGGTCAGCAACACACTGAAACAATCGACAGCCAGATGCGGGTCGAAAACTCACCAAACAGAAAGATGAAGCAGAGTTTGTATTGTGTTCTGAAAACCAATCAGTTCATGGGGGTACTTCGGGAATATCAATAGAATAAATCAAAGAGGAGTAATAAGATAGTAATCACTATAGACTTCATAGAGTTCTTTCAAGAGAAACGAATTACTCTTACCCTTTAACTACTCCATAACCCATCTGTAACTCTGGGATAAGTTCAAGATTTTGCAGTCGATTATCTGAAATGACAAAATGAACATGTTTCTGCACATATTCTACGAAACAAAACTAAAGAGCAGAGCAGAACAAGAAGGTGCTGTGGCATCGTGGTAAATTTGGACTACTGAACCTCGTATTGTCAGAAGATTAGTGAGGTCAGGGTTAGAGCCCAAGCCACGGTAACGCCACGGCTAGGTTTGAGGACTCGTTATTCATCTACCGTAAAAAGCTCTATTTAGAAGGGGACTAATCAGAGAGAGGGGCTTATTAGAGAGTGGGGACTTTTTATAGCATATTTTGTTCTTTATTTGTCAAGACGAATGCTACAGGCATCAAAAATGAACTATAAAAGAAGGTTTTAACCTCAGATCACATGAAATTCATAGTAACTAAGTAGTTATTAGTTGTTTGACGACACGAGTTTGGATATCAAAAACGTTACAACTTAATTTCATTTAATTCCGTACGTTTACTACTGAAACTTCAAGTGGCCAAAATAAGAGGGGTCTTAATAGAGAGGGGGGATTATTTAAAATTTTCACTAGAAAGGGGAAATTAATAGAGGGAGGGGCTAAAAAGAGAGGGGGCTTAATAGAACTTTTACAGCACTTCCGAGATCAAAGCCACTGACACGATTACACTTCATCGTCACTGGAGCTAAGCCATACATAACAAAATTAAACAAATAAAATTAAGCTAGGCAAAATAAGGCAAAGCAAAACGAAACCAAAAGAAACAAAACGCAACGAAACTTAAACAAAGAAAGTGAGAAAAGCAAATCAAAACACAAGCAAAGCAAAAAAACCCAAGTAAACCGCCAAAAAAATAATGAAACGAAACGCAAGAAACACAAGAAAAATTATAGTAAAGCAAAAGAAAAGTGAAACAATTTTATGAAACAAATGAAAGAGTGTGTAGACCACAAATGAACCAAAGCAGAATAAAGCGACATGTAAGGACAACTGAGCAGAATTATGCACCAGAAAGAAAGGACAACAGAAAAAGCAAACTAAAGTTTCGTCCTAATTCATCACATTCTCCCAAAACATCCTGTTTTACGGTAAAGCAAATCAAAGCAAAACAAAAGGGAAAGGATACCAAACAAAATGCAACTAGACAGCAAAGCATAATCATTTACACTTTTTTTTAATAAGCAACTTGACTTTCGTTCAGCCCTCAAAGTTGCTTAAAATTTTAGACATTTCAGCCCTCAAAGTTGCTTATCGTTTAATAAACGTTGCTTAACATTTTTTGTACCTGCTAACCACCCCTGACTTCGCGGGTCAAAATCGTCCTCTGATAGGCCTACAACATGACTTTTGGGAGACAATAAGTGGAAAAATGTTAGCTAATGAACTGCAACATGCAAAAAATAAGAACAAAGAACAATTTCCTAACAGAAGAAAGAGAATAAGCTTGGTTGTTTAACTTCTTAGTTGCTTGCAGTAATTCAATTGAGCCCTCAAGTTGCTTATTGTTAAGGTCAGTTCAGCCCTAGTTGCTTATTGAGCGGTTAAAAAAAAGTTTATTACAAAATGAAAACAACAAACTAAGAATTTAAGGCAGTTGACACAGTTTAATGTATAATTTTCAAACTCACCAACAGTGACACCATTTATATGATTAATTTTAAATCCAGGAGCTATTCCTCCACACCTTCTTTGCCTTTGCAAATAAAAATGAAAAATTCTAGAACTTTCTGACTAAGATAATTCGTTTTGAATAGTTTTTGATTTGTACAAACTTCAGAACTGCGATAAACAGCATAAAAATTTTCAGGCATACTTAAAAGCTTTTTTCATCTGACACTCCTCAGAGTAAGAACATCAGAAACAGACCGAAACAATAAACTAAGGGGGAATTTATACCCAGATTCGGCTCGAAATGCACCAATCAGAAAGAAAAGCCGAATTGGCATTGGGTTTTAAACACCAATCAGCTTTCCGCTTCTGGGCATAAATTCCACCTTAGTTAGTTGTTTTGGTCTGTTTCTGATGTTCATACTCTGAAGAGTCTCAGGCAAAAAAGCTCATAATTTGTTGTCATGAACAATAAAAAATGTTAAAGTTAAAGTTCTTACCAAACATAATTATGCACATAACACCCTTGATGGTTTTCTCTCAATCTGTCAAATGCAAATGCGAAGACTTTTGCACCCTTTCCATTCTTCTCATAATCAATTCTTGCCTACAAAAACATCATGGTACATAATATACAGTATATTAATACAAGAATTTTGGACTTTCATGTCCCCAGACCCAGATTCAGATTCACTTTCAGAATTTCAGATTCGCACTCTTATAAACTTATAAAAATAAAACTTCTAAACAAGTTGGTGTTTGTAAAACCAAACCTGATTTACTTTCAAGCGCACACCTAAAGCTAACCTTTGACCATTTTTGGAAATTTTTCCTGCCAGGGGGTAAGCTAGGAAAACTACACATATCCGCTGTGGCAAATATGAGGACCATTGACATGGCAGAAAACCCCCGTCTTTATCACCTTTGCATTGAATTCTGGAAACCCAAACCTGATTTACTTTCAAGCGCACACCTAAAGCTACCCTTTGACCATTTTTGGAAATTTTTCCTGCCAGGGGTAAGCTAGGAAAACTACACATATCCGCTGTGGCGAATATGAGGACCATTGACATGGCAGAAAACCCCCGTCTTTATCACCTTTGCATTGAATTCTGGAAACCCAAACCTGATTTACTTTCAAGCACACACCTAAAGCTACCCTTTGACCATTTTTTGAAATTTTTCCAGCCAGGGGGTAAGCTAGGAAAACTACACATATCCGCTGTGGCAAATATGAGGACCATTGACATGGCAGAAAACCCCCGTTTTTATCACCTTTGCATTAAATTCTGGAAAGCCAAACCTAATTTACTTTCAAGCAGACACCTAAAGCTACCTTTTGACCATTTTTGGAAATTTTTCCAGCCAGGGGTAAGCTAGCTGAAAACTACACATATCCGCTGTGGCAAATATGAGGACCATTGACATGGCAGAAAACCCCGTATCCGCTTTATCACCTTTGCATTAAATTCTGGAAAGCCAAACCTAATTTACTTTCAAGCAGACACCTAAAGCTACCTTTTGACCATTTTTGGAAATTTTTCCAACCAGGGGGTAAGCTAGGAAAACTACACATATCCGCTGTGGCAAATATGAGGACCATTGACATGGCAGAAAACCCCCCGTCTTTATCACCTTTGCACTGATTTCTGAGAACCCAAACCTAATTTACTTTCAAGCGCACACCTAAAGCTACCCTTTGACCATTTTTGGAAATTTTTCCAGCCAGGGGGTAAGCTAGGAAAACTACACATATCCGCTGTGGCAAATATGAGGACCATTGACATGGCAGAAAACCCCCCGTCTTTATCACCTTTGCATTGATTTCTGGAAACCCAAACCTAATTTACTTTAAAGCACACATCTAAAGCTACCCTTTGACCATTTTAGAAATCTCGTACGCTCTTTCGCAGAGTGAAATGCCCCTCGATGAACATCAGAAACAGATCGAAACAATAGACTAAGGCAGAATTTACACCAAGATGTGGCTCGAAATGCACCAATCAGAAAGAACGAAAAGCTGAATTGGCATTGTGTTTCTAACCACCCCGGGGGTCTATCACTCCCAACCCCCTACGTGCACCACCCGCTCATACTACAGCTCGGGGGGTATCTAAGCCTTTTGGACGGGGACGTGCCATTTCAGTCCAAAATTTGGACCCATAATTCCGCCAACGTTTGAAAAATTGTGACCCATAATTCCATAAAACTAATAAAAATTGTGACCTATAATTCGCAAACATATTGAATGTTATGCCCAATATTCCGCAAGGCAAAGAATATTTTCAGACAACAAAATCATCTGATGAAAAGAAAGTCATGTTTAAAGGGCAACCTCGCTGATGGTCCAAAGAGTTATCAGTTCGGACTGCACATTTTGTAAATGCTAAGCTAAATTCTTCAAAATTCCTCCAGATAAATACCCATTATTCGGCATGTTTCCTCAACTTCCTCAAATGGTACCCATAATTCCGCACATACTTCTAAAAACGATATCGATAATTCCGCACTTTTCAGAAAAAAAAGTACCCGTAAATAATGGTACGTCCCCGTAGCCCCAAAACTGTTAAATTACCCTCCGCTCATACTACAGAGGTTGCGCTACCGCAATTAACAACATCAATAGCTATTTTCCATGTTACAATTATAGATTTGCCCCAATTGAGGCGAAGGCAGCTAAAACTAGGGCTCGTGTAATAAGTCTAGGCGTTGTTATTGCTGCAGATTGAAATTATGTAAGAGTCTAACAGGTCGATGTAGACTTATTCCATGAGTCGAAGTTTTCACACAGGTTGCCTTTTACTTTTACTTTTGCCACAGCGGATATGTGTAGTTTTCCTAGCTTACCCCCTGGCTGGAAAAATTTCCAAAAATGGTCAAAGGGTAGCTTTAGGTGTGTGCTTGAAAGTAAATTAGGTTTGGAATTCCAGAAATCAATGCAAAGGTGATAAAGACGGGGGGTTTTCTGCCATGTCAATGGTCCTCATATTTGCCACAGCGGATATGTGTAGTTTTCCTAGCTTACCCCTGGCTGGAAAAATTTCCAAAAAGGTGGTCAAAGGGTAGCTTTAGGTGTGCGCTTGAAAGTAAATTAGGTTTGGGTTTCAGAAATCAATGCAAAGGTGATAAAGACGGGGTTTTCTGCCATGTCAATGGTCCTCATATTTGCCACAGCGGATATGTGTAGTTTTCCTAGCTTACCCCCTGGCTGGAAAAATTTCCAAAAATGGTCAAAGGGTAGCTTTAGGTGTGTGCTTGAAAGTAAATTAGGTTTGGGTTTCCAGAATTCAATGCAAAGGTGATAAAGACGGGGGTTTTCTGCCATGTCAATGGTCCTCATGTTTGCCACAGCGGATATGTGTAGTTTTCCTAGCTTACCCCCTGGTTGGAAAAATTTCCAAAAATGGTCAAAGGGTAGCTTTAGATGTGCGCTTGAAAGTAAATTAGGTTTGGGTTTCCAGAAATCAATGCAAAGGTGATTAAGACGGGGGGTTTTCTGCCATGTCAATGGTCCTCATATTTGCCACAGCGGATATGTGTAGTTTTCCTAGCTTACCCCCTGGCTGGAAAAATTTCCAAAAATGGTCAAAGGATAGCTTTAGGTGTGTCCTTGAAAGTAAATTAGGTTTGGGTTTCCAGAAATCAATGCAAAGGTGATAAAAACGGGGGTTTTCTGCCATGTCAATGGTCTTCATATTCGCCACAGCGGATATGTGTAGTTTTCCTAGCTTACCCCCTTGCTGGAAAAATTTCCAAAAATGGTCAAAGGGTAGCTTTAGGTGTGTGCTTGAAAGTAAATCACGTTTGGGTTTCCAGAAATCAATGCAAAGGTGATAAAGACGGGGGTTTTCTGCCATGTCAATGGTCTTCATATTTGCCACAGCGGATATGTGTAGTTTTCCTAGCTTACCCCCTGGCTGGAAAAATTTCCAAAAATGGTCAAAGGGTAGCTTTAGGTGTGTGCTTGAAAGTAAATTAGGTTTGGGTTCCCAGAAATCAGTGCAAAGGTGATAAAGACGGGGGGTTTCTGCCATGTCAAAGGTCCTCATATTTGCCACAGCGGATATGTGTAGTTTTCCTAGCTTACCCCCTGGCTGGAAAAATTTCCAAAAATGGTCAAAGGGTAGCTTTAGGTGTGTGCTTGAAAGTAAATTAGGTTTGGGTTTCCAGAATTCAATGCAAAGGTGATAAAGACGGGGGTTTTCTGCCATGTCAATGGTCCTCATATTTGCCACAGCGGATATGTGTAGTTTTCCTAGCTTACCCCCTGGCTGGAAAAATTTCCAAAAATGGTCAAAGGGTAGCTTTAGGTGTGCGCTTGAAAGTAAATCAGGTTTGGTTTTACAAACACCAACTTGTTTAGAAGTTTTTATTGATTTATAAGTATAAGTGCGAATCTGAATGTGATTCTGAAAGTGAATCTGAATCTGGGTCTGGGGACATGAAAGTGAATCCTCTGCCGATGTAAACAATTAATTTCCGACTATCCTCTTGAACAACAATTTCTTTTCTCATGTTGAAAGCCACTTTCCGTGCTTGCAGTGTACAGCCCGGTCTGTCGCGAGGTTTTTTCGCAAACTTTCTACACTTCTATCGACTTATTTATTATTTAGTTTAATTCTTGTTAATAATACGACGCGTTTAACATTACTGATCAGCAAATCTGAGGATTTTGAGCTGCCGATCGTCAAGAAAGAACACAAGATCCCTTTTGGAAAATGGCAACTTCGCGACTAAACATGTTTGCAGTTTCCGGTCTCCTAGGCCTGCGGGCACCCTAAAAGCGGGGGGATACATAACAAATACAGTTGCTACCACATTGGCAGGGCATCCTCCAGCACAATAAATATCGAAAAACTAGATTCAAGGTACGGCTGAAAAGATTTAAAATCATATACATTTCAAAATCTCAGAAATTTCTTTATATTCATATTCGTTGATATGCGTTCCCATTCGGGTCATTGCTTTCAGGGGGGCTGCTTAATAAATAATATTCTGGTCTCGATTTCACTACTGAGCCTCAGTTTAACGTTGGAGAGGAAATCATTTGTTCCAAGAATTGCGGAAATAAACTTTTTGCTGAAGTTGTGTTCGTTCGTCTGTCTTTAACGTGGCTGCTTTTTGTTCTTGATCAAAATTAATGATCATAACATAAACATGGAAAGCTATGTGTATGAGATAATTATAGGGATAGTATCTGCAGTTGGGCTATTCTTAATTATTCTTGTCATCTGTATTTGTTTCAACTACCGGAAAAAAAGATCCGGAAGTTTGATTGAGAGGGAGTCGCTTGTGACAAGCATCAACAGCAGCATATTTGGAGGAAATCCTGGCTACGATAGTTTCAGAAGATTTGAAGATTATATTATCGATAGGAATGAAATTGAGTTCGACAAAGTGTAAGTTTTGCAATTGCGAAGACGAAGAGTATTGCAATGATTGTGTAACGGTTTTACACTCTTTTTTTATAAGAATATTGTTTATAAGAATATTCAGGCTCAGAATCATCCTATTTTTAAGAATATTGTAAGAATATGCTCAGCCTCAGCTCGCATATTTGTGTCTCATTTTTCAGCAGATGCCTGTTTTGCAATGTTAAAACGAAACTTTATAATTGTTAAACAACATTCTTATTGTTATAATAGTTGAATTTTTCTCTCGCTCCGCCATTTCCTCGTAATGAGATAACTTTTTTTTAACTATGTTCCCCTGAAACCATATAAGGTTTGAAAAAATAAGAATAATTTAAGAATATATTCAGGCTCAAAACGAAAATTTCTTAAGAATATTGAGGCTGGGCAAAATTTATAGTATTCTTATAAAAAAAAAGAGTGTAGTTTTTTGAAATTGAAGAAGCATGATGTCACATGATAGAGCTTTTTAGGAGGCAGAGAGAAATTGTCGTCTGCTTGCTTGCAGCCTCAAAACCTTCCTCGGGAACTCCTGAGGAAACAGGCTCCTGAGAAAGGTTTGAGGCTTCAGGTTGCACCAGGCTTAGACATTGCAGCCCGGTAGGATAGACGTCTACACAACAATTCAAAGGCGATTCATTTGTGCAATACACACATACACATTTCCTGTTTGATAATACAGTAATTCAATATCTATTTTGACACCTCCTTCCTAGTTTTGGCTTTACAACGAAAGCAAAACTTTTTCAAAAAAGATTGTTTTGCAATTAGGTTCGGTGCACAAAGAGAGCGTCACCTGTCTTGAATTCGCTTAGAGCGTATTATTATTACACGTTTTTTTATAAGAAAGTGGTTTATAAGAAAGACGTGCTCGGCTCCTCAAAATGTTAAGAAAGTTTCCCTTGGTTTTGTTCTTGTTCCTAAAGCACAGCCCCATTGTGTACACTTTTTTAAAAATAAGCAACCAACCACTCAATAAGCAACTAGGGCTGATCTGACCTTAACATTAAACAACTTGACGACTCAATTGAATTACTGTAAGCAACTAAGAAGTCAAACAACCAAGCTTATTCTCTTTCTTGTGTTAGGAAATTGTTCTTCGTTCTTTTGTTTTGCATGTTGAAGTTCGTTAGCTAACGTTTTTCCACTTACTGTCTCCCAAAAGTGCATGTTGTAGGCCTAACAGATGACGATTTTGACCCGCGAGCTCAGGGGTGGTTAGTAGGTACAAAAAATGTTAAGCAACGTTTAAGCAACTTTGAGGGCTGGAATGTCTAAAATTTTAAGCAACTTTGAGGGCTGGACGAAAGTCAAGTTGCTTATTAAAAAAAAAGTATAATTTCGCTTACCCAAAGATAGTCGAGAGTTAATTAAACGGTAAAACATTTCGTTCTTTCTTTTTTAGTCTTGGCGAAGGCTTTTACGGATTAGTCTCAAAGGCAAAATACAGAGGTTCCTTCGTGGCTGTAAAGAAAATGAAAAAAGCACTGCATTTAACTGAAGGTTCTCAGTCATTTATCAACGAAGTCATAACGTTTAGGTAACTTTACGCTACAAAGTATTTTCTGTGTTAATTTCGCAGAGAATTTTCAACCTGGTACTGTTTCGCGACGCGAGCTGTTTGTGCGAAATGGAGCGTTAGACATGAGGCCCCATGGGTCAGAATATCGAATGTCCCCAACCATTTTTCTAAATATAGGTACCCCTTATCCTTTCTCAAATTATCCCATATCCCTAATACCCTAATGGAGCTTCAGACATGTATACTGAATCATTCTCTTCCCAAACAGCAACAACAAAAACAAAGAATCATGTTATAAGCCTAAAGAAACTTTCCCATAATGCACTAGTACTTGTTCCATTATGCTCTGGTGCTCAACTGCTCATTACTGTTCGCAAGCAATGGCGGACAAATGGCTGCAAACTGTGGCTGACAAGGATGCGGTCAGTGAAAGTCTTTTGTCAACATAAATAGCCCACGTTTTTGATCGAGCGTACCCCAGAGTTGAAAACTCAAAAACCCAACCTTCCGTTAATGAGCAAAATTTTGAGCAAAGGTATCCAGAGGCGGACTGGCAGCGAATCTCAAGGGTTGCTATTTCAAGTAAAAGGGGCCTGTTTTTACTATAGCGATTTTTCTTGTCAGTTGCTTCTAGCGAGCTCTGTAAAAAATCAATTCGAGGCAAGGGCTACTGTTCATGTAAAATACTTCTTTTCTTATTTGCGATATTTCGCTGGTAAAATCGTCTCCCTTTATACATATTTTCGCATTTCTATATTTTCTTGCTTCCATATTTTTGTGCACATGTGCTGATTATCTTTTTATATTTACTTCTTTCAAATTATCTGCATTGAGAAACAATTTCTGTTAATTCCAACTGTTTTCAGACTGAGCGAAACCAATCCAAATCTCTTCGAAATCCCAAGAAATCGAAGAGATTTGCTCAAGAAACAACAGAAACAGTTGGTTAAAGACCCTATAATAAGAAGGCCCGGGCTGCAATCGCAACCTAGCATCCCTGCCAGTCCGCCCCTGAAGGTATCTATTCTTTGTATAATAAAGGTATTTTGGTTTTGGTATGCTTTTTCAACTCCTACTTTCTGCATGCAAACAAACCAAATAATTGTCGCTGTTATCTTGTTTACAGCAAATTACGAAATCATAACATTGTCATGTTCATTGGTATTTGTATTTCAACTGAATTTCCATGTATTGTAATGGAACACATGCAAGGTGGCTCTGTAGCGGATAAGATACACAAAGAAATGAAACAACTGGATCTGAAAACAATCTTAAAATGGGTAAGTTACACGAGTAACACACGTCTATTTGGGTGTACATGGGTATAATCTTGTTAGTTAGAAGGAATATGAGCTTTTCAATTTAGCGGAGCTCCGCAAAGAAGTCGCAAAAAGCTGCGGCTGCACGTGAACGTCCGATTTTTCACACGCGTAGCATCTGAAAATGTCCTGCTCTGAGAAATCCCGAGGTGTTACACGCTGCGACAAAAATGCTGCGAGAAATTTTCTGCGACAATTGCGCAGTAAGGGGAATGGGTCCTATAAAGTTTCCTTCAATTCGATTTGAATTCATGATCGCAGTCAGTCGTAAAGTCGTAATGAAAGCGATATTTCAAGCAGCCGTGAAGCAACGGACGGCTGACGGCCGATTACACTGCCAGGATTTGCAACCTTCTTTCTCTGAAAATACCATAAAATACAAGTAGATGAAACATATCGCCTTGCCTTTTTTATTCTTAGGCTTCCGATGCTGCCAAGGGTATGGAATTTCTTCACGCACATCGTCCTGATCCCATAATTCACAGGGATCTCAAGTCTGACAATCTCCTTGTTGATGAAAATGGGCTTGTCAAGGTAAATTCACAACACTCAATCTTGGACAAAATGTATTTGAACGGCCTAAATAGCTTTGCTATTATCTATGGATTCCCAAATTACAATGTTGTTTCGAAAATCGTCTTGCTTTCTTCTAACATCCTTCTGGGGGTTAAAGGGGAAAGATCCACCAATGAAATTGCGTAGGTTTTATCACGTGATCTTGAATCTTGATCTTGCTGATTTGCTATAGACTTATTACATGAGCCGTAGTTATCGTTATTGAGTCTATGCTGGACACGTAAACTAGATACTGTGGATCAGTACTGAGCAAACAACTGTAGGATCGTTGTTGTTGCTGTTTGCCAACAGTGAGACTCATGTAATAAGTCTAGATTTGCTATAAAAATGTGAACCCATTGTAGACTTACTACTTTCGTCCAAGTTTAAACAACAGCTCATCCCCTTCCAAGTCACGCAAATAACATTGCAAATATCAACCACATGAGAGGGAGTCGGTTAATTGTGTGCTCTTCTGACAAAAAATTACCTTCTCGTAGGTAGCAGATTTCGGAACAGCAAGACTCTTGAAAAACATCACAAAATCAAAGACAAAGTTGACGCGAGGCTCAAAGAAGAAAATAGTCGGTAAGAGTTTCTTAGTTTTACTAAAGTCGTTTGGTCACCTGGCAGAAAGTTCCTTGACAAGTTTAACTTTCTCTCATTCACAATCGATGTTGGATGATGGACTTAACTAATCGATGGCTGGGCTCGAGCCCCGACCACAGTTAGCTCTATACAAGACGCCACATCACCTTCAAAGAGTTCATCCATAAGTGTTTATCCATGACGTAGGTCATGAAGTTTACAAACGGATGACAAATATAACTTGCTGCAGCATACACTTTATGTTTTCTCATTAGCTGATGACCATGTTTCTCAAGTGGGAACACTCCGCTGGACAGCACCTGAAGTAGTGCCCCCAAAGCCCCCAAGAAAAAGAGAAAAATATTCACCAGCAGCTGATGTTTATTCTTTTGGAGTAACTATCTGGGAGATGGTGTCAAATCGAAGGCCTTTCACAGGCTACAAATGGGACTACCAAGTAAGTTGTAGAATAGAGGTTGCTTTTCATTATGCACCACAAACTACTTTGCCTTTGTCCTGTATTATTCTTTTTGTTGCTACAACAGTATACACGCCTTCACGTTGTGCTAGAGTACCCTGTTAATCAGCTACAGTACATGACTGTTTGAGGTATCAGTGGTTTTCTTACACTTAACCTGGTACTTTCACTGTTCATTTTACTAGACGTGCCACCCAAATGTAACTTTTTCAACAGCAATTTCCCTACATATGAGTTGTTTTTAGTAAAGAACCTCTTAAAATGAATGATAAAATATATTTAGGTGGGGGCTTATTCGAGACTTTACATACAGTATTTCAATGTTTCTTTTTCAGATAATGGATGCTATCATCGATGGAGTTCGCCCAAGCATCCCATCGTCGACCTCTCTACTGATAAAAGACCTTATAGAGATATGTTGGCATGCAGACAAAACCAGACGACCAACTTTTACAGACGTGAATAGTATGCTCGAAAGAATGTCGAAAAGACTCGAAATTGAAGAGATCGTAAATAGGCCAACAACAAAAAGGAAAACCCATCCACCATCGGGTTCATCTTTTACGAGTTTGCAGGAAATGTGCTAGGTACAGCTACAGCCTAAATTGATTAACGGGTACGTAATTACATCTAAGTGCTTCACCATATCGAGGGGCGTAGCTACTGAAGAGAAAAGGGGGTATATCCCCAAAAAGTTAAAATCGTCAAGTTCGGGGAATTTCCTTTCTTCGGGTGATTTTAAAATCAACGGGCAAAAACAACGATCATTGCTAACTCAATGTGTACACAAATATTTCTTTACAAGGTCACATGAGGTTTGAAAAGGGCTTGAAAAATAAGGAGCCGTTATACAACTATCAAAGGCTGAGGTTCATTAACGAAGCAAACTCCAAAGAGGGTCCTGAAGGGGGGTGTCTAATCCCACTTCCCAGTCAATTTTTCTTCAAAATCCCATTTCCAGTCTTCAAAATCCCATTCCCAGTCTATGTCTTTCTCGAATTTATGTACTTAATTTAGACAACGACAGACACTGTTCTGACATTTTCAGTTTTTTTGGTAAAGACGAAGAAAGGTCAGGAACTGTTACTTATTACATTTAAAACATTAAACAGCTACATTTTCATTAAAAACTACTAATTAAAATTCGTTTTTATGTATTTTTAAAACGCCGAAAAGCAAATCCCATTCCCATCTGATGTTCTGTTCCCCATTCCCATGGTACAAAATCCCAGTCCCAGTGCATCCAATCCCATTTTCCCAGCCCAAATTTGGGCCAATCCCATTCCCATTTTACCCCTTCAGGACTCTCTCCAAACGAAGGAAATCCTAAGGTTTTGAGCAGTTAAAAAAAATAAGGAACAAAGATCTTTGAGGAACTTGAACCCTGAAGGAACTTGAGGCTCAGAGCAAAATTATTCCTTATAAAAAGAAATAAGTGCATGGGACCTATAACACACCAATTTATAATTTGGCATTTTTTGCTATACTACTGAAGATTGGGAGTATGTACTTAAAGATAAGGATTTGATGTTATCTGTTTTCCCAACTAAGACTTATAGCAACCAGTCCAGCTCTATAGGTTTGGCAACAAAGTTTTTAGCTTTAAACCATGCTTTCAATGTTGATAATCTTTCGATGTTTCTTGCTTGGATATTTCGGTACCTCGTCTACAACGCTTGTATCGCTACTCCTTTTTGATTTATCATCTGTCCCGATCGCTTTTTCCATCGGCAAGGGAAGCGTACTTGCACGCGGTTTTGTTTCCGAATCAACCAATCTCATGTAGCCCTTTCTCTGTCCATCAATACAATCTTCAGAGGGATTGTTCTTTGCTGATTGAACATGATCATCATTATGACATTCTGATCGATTCAACGCCAAATCAGGCTCACTGAGATATTTAGTCATCTTTTCCATTATTCTTTACAATCAAAAGAGTTTTCTTTGAGTTTCTTTCGTCTTTTAGATGTTCTTTCAGTTCATATGATCTTCGTTAATCGCTACTTAATTCAAGTTTCGTTCTTATTCACATTTGTTCTTCAAGAGTTTTCCTGTCTTTAAAGTTCTTTTCTTCTCTTTCTCCTGAAATCTTTCTTCCTTGAATTCCTTTTCTGCTTTGTACCTTTCTTTCTTCTCAAGATTCCTTTCTTTTCAGCAGCCTCTATGGTATTCACCTATTCGCAAGAAACCTGTAATGTAAGGAATAACAAGCTTAACTACATAAATATATATAAAAGGTTCTGGGACATGTAGACTTACCCTAAGTCTAAATCTTTCTTTATCCGAACACAAATTCATAACCGAAATGTGACAGCGTTGCGGAGGAGACAATGAGAAAAGTGAACTGAGATTTCTCACTCACTCACTAATCTCGATTCACTTTTCTCACTGTCTCCTCCGCAGCGCCATAATATTTCTGGCATGACTTAGTATTCGGACAAGGAAAGATTTAGACTTAGGGTAAGTCTATGGGACATGCCACCTAGAAGGCTATCCATTTTCGACCATTTCCACGATAAGGTTTGAGGAACGATCAATATCCAGTCTGAAAACAGTAGACTTAGCAGAAAAACGTTCCTGAAAAAAGAATATGACCAAAAAAATACGCCCTTAATATTTGCATTTGACATTTTGGAGCGCTAATTCCATTTCTGGCTCTGCGTAGCAGCATTGCTGGTAAACTGCTAAGGAGACATGGATCGCACATTGCCCATTGAGAATGGTTTGACTGGGGAATGACAAATGTGAACGAAGTTCGCCAGGGGGCTTTGACAAGGACAGAGAAGGGTCCCTTGGACATTTAAGAGTTCCATGTTGTGGTGGACTGAAATGTCCAACCAACAAAATAGTAATTTCTGGTTCTACAGTGGTGGAAACTACTTGAAGGTGCTGTGGCGTCGTGATGTAATCCAGCTGACTCGTGGTGTAATCCAGCTGTCTCGAGGTGTCAGAAGCTCAGTGTGGTCAGGGTTTGAGCCCAGCCACGGTAGCGTCACAGCTAGGGTCGAGGTCTCGATTAGTTAACCTACTACTGAGATCCTAGCGACTGGCGCTAAAACACCATTTCACCTTCACCTTCCCCTTTATACAACTGAAATATCCGAAAAACAGACCATATTTTTGTCCCAAAAATAATTTCTTCATGACAATAACCTCCATACAGTGGTCACCTCTCTATAGCGGTCAACATATAGGTCGCACAGGTGTCCGTTAAATAGAAGTTTAACCACTTCACTATACATTGTTCTTAATAGTTAAATTCATTTCGACGCAATAAATATTACTTTAGAAAACCCCATTCAAAAGCTGTCTAGAATCCTCGTGTTTAGAATACATATTAGAATATCAAAGAGCTTATAGCTACCAATGGGCAATCGATTTGATCGGTTGATCCATCGAGTGAAAATGTTCTTCAGAGGCATACGCTATATTCTTCTCATTCTAGCTATCTTATTCTCTATTTGATCATCAGTTGATATTTCAGTTGCCCGTTCATGAAATCTGCAATAGATATTAAATACATTTATTAACATATCTTTGTCATGAATGACAAACACAAGGATAGACTTTTCACATTTTTCAACACAGCCGAAACACGAAAAGCAAAATGGGATGAGAGCCTTGGGCTGTATGGCTCAGAGTGTTACTTGTTCAGAAGATAAATACGCGAAATTTGTTTACTAATTATTTGCCGGGACAATGTTCGCCCCGAAAATCGATCGAAAATAATCGATAAAATACGGTATCTTTTAATGCGACGTATGAACATAAGTGTAGAAGGCAGTGAGCTGGAAGGTCTACAATCTCCTAACTCTGAAAAACATTCAAAATCAACCACATTTGGGAAAAAAATCTCCCAAAAGTTGGGGAAATTTCAATTCTAACAATAGAATATGAAGCAGACAGCCCACAAAAGTTTCAGCTTTCCATACGCCCATGGGCAAATTTCAATTTCAACAATAGCTTATGAATCACACAGCCACTCACCCTGAATTTGAAATTCCCCTATGCTCATGCTGATGAAAGTACCGGAAATACACATTATCACATTTCTTACCAGAAATACGTATTCTTTGTAGGATAGGAGTGTAAAAAGCGTGAATTTTTCTTTCCCTCTTTGTACAGAAAATAGCGTAGTGGGGAAGGCTTGTTTCAGCCGGAATGATTGACTCTACACATGGCATTAAAACCAATCTGAGAAATCCTCTTTGGCTAAACGATGTTGAATATAACCCTTCGAGTCCATAGTTAAAGGGAATCGACAGATATAAAAGTGGCTTAAGCCACCCATCAATCAGAATTGAATAAGAGAAGAATAGCTAAATTGTCTTTTGTGTAGGAATTTAAAAGAGCTGCTTTGTATTCATGCAACTGGCCTTCTCCTATGCACGTCTATAGCCTTAAATAAATTATCACTTAAAACTTACTTTGATTTCTCTACATGTAATAATTCTTTAATTGCCTTTAGTTGCTCATTCGGATGGATTTCCACTGCCTCGAATATGTTACACAGATAGTCTGTAGAAAAATGCAAGCATTAATGTTATTGACAGATAAGATTAATTTACACCGTTTTTCCTGATTTTCGTCTTGTACTGAAACGTCAAAAAAGATGAAATTTTTTTTCTTGTTTCAGCTGCTCTACAAATCTGACCTCCTTGCAAGGAGATGATCAGAGGGGAGGGGGGCAAGAACTAGTCTCCATAACTCAAATGCTTAAGCATTAGCATTTCTTTTTATACCCAAGCAAGCCTGCATTTTCTCGGTGCTCTAAGGTTGGCAATTGGCTGAGTTCCAAGAGCGATCTGACCTTCTTTGAAGGTGATAGTCAGAGGTCGGCAACGGCTAGTCTCTATTACTAAAATGCTTAAGCATTTCCACTTTTTTCTTTGCCAAACAAGCCTGCATTTTCTCAGTGCTCTACGAGCTACACAAGTGGCTGAGTTCGGAGGGCGATCTGACCTCCTTTGGAAGTGATGGTCAGAGGTGGGCAAGGGCTAGTCTCTATTACTAAAATTGCTTAAGCATTTCTATTTCTTTTCTTGACCAAGCAAGCCTGCATTTTCTCAGTGCCCTGCAAGCTGTGCCATTGGCTGAGTTCTGAGGTCGACCTGACCTCCTTTGGAGGTGATGGTCGGAGGTGGGCAAAAGCTAGTCTCCATTACTAAAATGCTTAAGCATTTCTTTTCTTGCCGGAATGAGCCTTCTTTTCCTTGGTGCTCTATGGTGGGCAATTGGCTGCATTACAAAGGTGATCTGTGGTAGCTTTGTCATAAAACTACAAGATGACAACTGGCTTGTTTGATAAACAAGACCCCGGGATAAGCCTAGTCTCAGACTAGATGACAGAACATTATGTTGAAAAATGGTAAGGCTATCAGAAATGCTTCAGTACTAATACTGGCACTGCAGCTGCTAAATAGTAGTATGCATACTTCTCTGATGCTATTGCAAACCAGTAATAACAATTTGCCAGTATCACTTATAATACAAAATATCATGAACATACCAATATCTGCAAGTAGTTGTTGAACTGCATGATCAGTTGAAAGTTCAGATATTTTCAGAATGTTTTCTATGAAGAGAATCATGGTACCACGTGCGAATCCCATCACCCAGTAATGATCATGTTCTACATCAGATTCTAAATAAAAAAATAAATGAAAACATGCACCAATGAAAGCAAATTGGTAGTGGTAAAGTTTCGTTTTTGGCGTTTCGATTTCAAGACACAAAACACTTCCGGTTAAATGAAAAAAATTAGCGAGTGCCCATCAACTGTTACACATAAGTCCTGGACTTATCTGCTGGTCAAACATTGACAGGAATAGGCTTATTTGCAGATAGGCTGTTTTGCGGTTAGGAAAAAGTGCAACAGCAGCAGAAAGGAGAAAGCTACAGAGCAATGAAAGCTTTCTTTTCTTGTAGAAATAAGTAAGACAAGAGTAAGAAAAATTGGAGCTTATGGGAATGATCTTATCAATGATAGGTTTAAACTGCATATACAAGCATGTAAACACTAACCGGACCTTTGAGGAAGCTAGAAATGTATCAAACTAACCTTGTTTACTTGCGTAAGGAATCTGGCCAGCCTTCAAGGCTACAATAAGTGAAGTATTTTCATGCATGAAAAATGACTCTAACTGTTGAGGTAGCGTCAGTAAATAGTCACCAACCTAAAATCAAAAAATTCTTGTGTTCATTTTTATGCAGATGATTTCAGAAGACTTTGACAGATAGAAGTCAAGCAACAGGAAATCGTAAACAAAGGTCCTGGACAAACAATCAAACAGGGTTTTTCTTTGACAAACAATCAAACAATTTTTGTCAAACTTTTAATAAAATTTGCTTTTGAAGCAAAATGTTTGACAGTTGGCTGCATCCAAAAAATCAGTCATAATTTTGCTTGCTTTTGATTGTCAAGCAGTGTTTGATCATTTGGTCGCCTTTGTCTTTTCAACATTGCTTGTCAAACATTTCAACTATTTTTGTCAAGCTTCAAAAACTTGCAACATTTCTGCACCTAGCAAAATTTCTCAGCAACAGGGCGTGCGTGCTTGCACATTAGCAATGACTTTGTTGTTCCAAAATGTTGGACAGTAGTGTTTTTGGACGTGGCCAAACGGTCAGAGATTTTGCTTGATAAGCAAATTTAAATGTTTAACCAACAATGTTTCATGGTTGTGTGAACAAGAAACGGAAAGATGTTTGCAAGTAAAAATATTGAATCTTGAGGGAATTTACCTGAGTGATGCAGCCCTGAGGTGATAGGCTGAATGTCGGCAAATCGTCAGTAATGGCCTCGCTTGTGTGGGACTTTGACGACCAGACCTATATGAGATTTTCAATGAGAGAAATGTTAGAAAATAGCTCAGCATATCATACTACAAAATTTTCCCTCCAACCAACCCCTGTGAACTTCATTTTGACCCAAATTACATACCGGTAAATTTGGTATCTCTTCCAACTGTCTTCGTAAGTGAACAAAAACAACATTGAACGCAAATTTATGCGCATGCTCGTTTAGTCTCTCAACTTGATCTTGAGTCGCAGGCAGAACCACATTCACGTCATCTGAAACAAACAAAGAAACTTAATAATAATCAGAATAAAACAGTAATTCACTTTTGACGACTGAACAAATATAACAAAAAGTCGAAGACATTTTATACGCATAAAATCACGAGCCATCCAATTCCACATAAAGTGCATACTGCCCTAATTTGCGAAGGGTTATCAACCATATTACCAACCTTTAAGGTGAAATTTTAACTTACAAGATAGGATTCTTTCTCTGAATTCTTGTAGTTCGCCAAACTCTGTTGATCTGCTTTGCTTTAAATAATTCTCAGGAACTTGTACATCTTCACCAATCCCAAAAATACTGGTAAGTTTCTCTTTGAAATCTCTGGTTAAACTTTCTCTGAATTCTGCGATTTTCATCAGGAGCTGTCCTGAAAAGTTTAACAACAAGGTAAGGAATGGTTAGAAGGAAAAGTCTAGTCAGCCAGTCGGTCAGTCAGTCAGTCAGTCAGTCAGTCAGTCAGTCAGTCAGTCAGTCAGTCAGTCAGTCAGTCAGTCAGTCAGTCAGTCAGTCAGTCAGTCAGTCAGTCAGTCAGTCAGTCAGTCAGTCAGTCAGTCAGTCAGTCAGTCAGTCAGTCAGTCAGTCAGTTATTCATACATAACTTACCACACATTTCAATTATTTTGAAAGCGTTTTGGAAATTGGTCCATTGATCTTCATCATCGAAATTGCTGTCCATGTGCTTAGAATTTCCATCAATATCACAAGACTTTCGTAGGTCGATTATAAGGCAGTCCAATTTCCCCAAATATGCAGAGAAGAAATTCTATAAGTTATGAAGAAAGAAAGTTACAAAATCCTCATATTACTAGAGAAATCCAGGTAAACGAACTGCGATCATAAGCAAGAAATTGGAACAAAACGATAAGTGTTTTAGTTTACATTGGTAACATTAATGCCAAACCATAGAACTGTCGAAACGGCGGACCAACAACATGATCAACAAGAAAAAAAAATCAATTTTCATGAGTATTTATTTATTTATATTTCTTAAGGTTATCTTACCTCCAAAGCACTGATCAACCCCAATATACCATATCCATCAGTGAACTGAAAGCAGTAATCTTTAGCCTGAGAAAAAATACAAATACCAAGTGAGCTCGACGAGGACAGGAACTCAAAGTAGTAAAGAAAGCTTTGAAAATATGCCCTAAAAGCCCCTCTTGGTCGGGGGCCCTTAGGTCTTGAACTAAGGGAGCCTAAACTTCGTTACGCCACAGACCGTGGGCTTGTTGGCAAGAACTGTGAACTGCACCCGAATGATAAAAGGAGGCAAGGGTGAGAGATAATCAGATTAAGAAACCTACCTCCTCAGCTAAGCGAAATGCTTTTCCAACGGATTCAGACATATTAGCAACAGTTTCTGAAAAACTAGTGACATCCTAAAATAGGAACATATAACGACGATTTAGCATTAAATTCACAAATAAATCGGTTTCTCGCTGCTTTCAAGACCGTTCATCGTCAATGCAGCAGCATTGACTGACTATTTACCATGATAGTGATTGACTAGCATTGGTATCCGCCGATGTCGTGTTGAATTTTTCAAAAGTTTCTGTTGTGAAAGAGGGCGGTTTTTCCTAGAAATGATTCGAAATTAATATGGCAATGGCTTCTCGAAATCAACATCCCGGCGCATTATAGGACAGTCGACATTCTCTGAAAAATGCCGATTCTAAATATATACCTGTAGTGTTCCTGCACGTGGAAAGGTTCTGGAGGTATAAGCGAACATATGTACACACAATAAAATGGAAATCTTTAATTGGTAGACAAAATGAGCGAAAATATAATTACCAAACTCATGCTGTAGATATCTTCCATAAGTTTAGCTTGTTGCAGCTCAGAGTAGCGCAGACGATAGTCCAAGTATGGCTCTTCAATTGCTTTTACCAGCTCATACAAAGAATTCGCTGATGAAGAGTTTGCTACAAACAAAATAAAAGAATCAGAAGAGGTATTTTAACAACGAAATATTGGAATGCTGGAATTGTACCAGCTATTCAAAGGTATTTGGCCACAGACAGTGTTCATTCATTTACTCAGTTTAAAATGAGGTTTCTGAAAACGCTATCTTTTCAGGGTGGGTCATAACTAGACTTATTACATTCGTCGTAGTCTACACTCCTCCACACTCCACCACCCTGCTCAACTCTGAGGAAACAGCGATTACGTTGTTGTAGTTGTTAGTAGCTATTCCCGAAAGAGCGGGAGGAATGTAATAAGTCTACGTCATAACCAAAACAGAGACAAGATCTGCTTCTATGAGAGTGTTCTATCACTCTGTCTCAAAACACATAATTTTAACCTGAGTTTTCCATTAGTTAATTTGAAACTGCATTGCATTGTATCGTAAGAGCCATTTCAGTTGCACTAGATTGCTTCTGCCAATTTGTTGCCGCTTCGCAGCAATATCAAGGAGCTTGCTACACCTCTGAACACACAGCTAAACGTAAACATACAGTACCTAAAAATCAGTCAACATGTTTGAGACAGGAGTGCTTTGCACATATCTATTTGGTAATCTTAGACTTACGATCTTAGACTAAGGGTCTGTTCAGCCCTATAGACACCTGTTCGTTTAATCAAATACTTTAATATATTCTTATGTTGCTCGATAGACCCTATGCTAAAATAGGCTGTCTTTTGATACAATATTGTTAAAGCATTAATCTATTTTAGTGCAACTAGACTGATCTACTGGCCCAATATATCAGCGATGAACTCCAGACTCTAACCCTAACCTCAAGTCTAACAAGCCAAGGCTCCCGTCACAATTCCATGCAAAGAAATACATAAACATATGTATATTCGGGTCTTCCATAACTTATACACATTACCGGTAGGAATAAACATATGCAAAATAAAATGAATTTACCAGATAATGCTTTAGTTGCTGATTCTAGACCAGAAATCAACCGGCAGCTTATCTAAAAGAATAAACGCATTTATGCTGTGCAACAAATATAGAAAACGTATATAGACTTAAGGTAGCAGATTAATACACAATTATTTCAATTAGTGTGATTTCTTCATTTAAGAAGGAACGATCACCCAAAGGTACGCCCTGCATTTCGCAAACACAAAACACAAAAACTTGGCACATCAAACAAAAACCTTAATCAGGCGTCCTATTGATAAGATAAGAAAAATATTAGTCCTGAAGGATAAGGCCCTAGTCAAAAGATCAAACATTGTTAGTCAAACATTTGAAATTTGCTTGTCAAACAAATGTTGTCGCGTTTGCCCAATCACAAAACATTGCTTGTCAAACATTTTTTGCTTGTGACAAGCAGAAAATGTTTTTAAAGTTTTTAAAATTCAGGTTATTTTTGCTTGTCAAGCAATGTTTAGTGACGTCACCAAACGATCAAACATTGCTTGTTAAAGCATATCTAAAATGTTTGACCAACAATGTTTGATATTTTGGCCAGGGCCTAAGTATTACCCATTTAACTACCAACCTGCTTTATCTGAATCAGAAGAGATAATGATACTTCTTCGCCTTTCACGTTTTCTGTGATGCATTGAGAGATCGGTGGTTCCAAATGATGTATTGTTTGTATAAGCAAAGATGATAGTACAGCAACTGGGTCGGAGAAAACTTGCCCACACCAAGCAATCTGAAAATAAAAGGATCTTGAATTAAGTGTACATCTGCGACAATAAAAACTGAGGGTATTAACAGGAAACTAAACAGAGGCCTCTTACATTTCAAGAAATGTCAGTCAGTCAGAGTCAGTCAGTCAGTCAGTCAGTCAGTCAGTCAGTCAGTCAGTCAGTCAGCCAGTCAGTCAGTCAGTCAGTCAGTCAGTCAGTCAGTCAGTCAGTCAGTCAGTCAGTCAGTCAGTCAGTCAGTCAGTCAGTCAGTCAGTCAGTCAGTCAGTCAGTCAGTCAGTCAGTCAGTCAGTCAGTCAGTCAGTCAGTCAGTCAGTCAGTCAGTCAGTCAGTCAGTCAGCCAGCCAGCCAGTCAGTCAGTCAGTCAGTCAGTCAGTCAGTCAGTCAGTCAGTCAGTCAGTCAGTCAGTCAGTCAGTCAGTCAGTCAGTCAGTCAGTCAGTCAGTCAGTCAGTCAGTCAGTCAGTCAGTCAGTCAGTCAGTCAGAGACTATTCAGTCAGTCACAATTTTGAAGAAAAAGAGCAAAATAAGTCATTCGGTCAGTCGCAGCCTCAGAGGTTCAGTCAGTCAGTCAGTCAGTCAATCAGTCAGTCAGTCAGTCAGTCAGGCAAGGCAGCAGTCAGTCAAAAGTCAGTCAGTCAGTCAGTCAGTCACTCAGTCAGTCAGTCAGTCAGGCAGGCAGGCAGTCAGTCAGTCAGTCAGTCAGTCAGTCAGCCAGCCGCAAAACTATCTTTCACAACGCCAATGTTTCAGGATGCGGCCGAACAGTCAAGCATTTTGTTTCTTAGGATAAATTAAAATGTTTGACAAAACGTGTTCCTTTTTTTGTTAAGGGTCGGACGATGTATCTAAGCAAGAAAAACGTAGGTTAAAATTTACGTAATAGAAGATAAATTCACCTCTTCATGCCATAAAGAAATAAGATTATCATAAAACTTGGGAAGCCATGCTGAAATATCAGTTGTCGGATCTTCTCTTAGTTCATTCCAGATCTTTATCAATTTGCCCTAGAATCAAAACACGAAAAAACTTTATGATAGAAAATACATTTCCATTCAATACAATTTCATCTGATGTACCGCACATTTGCTAAGGTTAACAATAAATGTGTTGAGTTGAATTTCAAATAGTCGCGTACTAGTCGAGCCCTACATATATTAGGCCTTTTGTTAGGCTCAATTCCTAGTTCCTAAAGTTACTTTTCTTGGACCTCTGTTAATAGAATTGTAACGAAAATTTCCTTAATAATTCCTTAATTTTAACTGCATATTTGGTGCCATGGCTTTTATAAAGAGACACTTGTGTACAATTTACGAGTTGAAACTTCGAATGAATGGAACCGGCGTCCTAAATCTTGTTTTTGCAGTGATAAAATTATTACACATTGAAATGTTTCTTAGCGATTTTATCGTTAGTAAAATAAGTTCATTAATTTTCGGCCTCCTTAAAAAGTATTCTTTTTTAAGAAAGCGTGTAGAAAAAGGACAATGCAACAAAAGCATAGAAACATTAAATGCTGCAACCTCTCTGAAGGAGAAGCGAAATATTAACACTCTAAAAAGAACTGGTATTTCTTTTGATCAAAGCAAACACTCACCCTATGGCAGTTATTGTAATAGGTCTGCAATTGTGAAAGTCTGCCGATTTCAGTAAATATTTCAACATATCTTTTCGCTTCATCTGAAAATAATTCATATAGTACACGTTGTTTGTTTTATAAGGAACCTTAATGTTGTACTGAGCTTCAAGCTCCTTAGATATAAGTCTGAAAAGTTGCTTATCAAATCCTTATCTTTTTAATTGCTAAAAGTCTTATGGCACTACATAGTACTATTTGTCACAGTCGATATTTTCTTGTACTTTATTGTTTAGTCTTTGCGCAGTACAAAAGTCAAACGTGCAAGAAACAGCGGTAACATTTTTTGACATACTTTAAAAGCATTCGTCTGACACGCCTTAGAGTATTAACGTCAGAAACAAACCGAGATGGATGACTAAGGTGGTATTTATACCCAGATGCGGATCAAAATGCAGAAATAGAAAAGCAAAGCTAGATTGGCATTGTGTTTGATTGGTAATCCTGCTGTATACCGCGAGCTGATTGGTGTTCAATTTGTTTCGGTCTATTTCTGACGTTTGAATTCTGAGAAGTTTCAGACGAAAAACGTATGTATGTCAAAAATGTTTCAGCTGTTTCTTAAAATTTTATTGAATTGTTTGTAGTTATTAGTTTTTAGAAAAACAACAAATTCTCATGGAGCATAGAGCAACACTCACGCATAAGTCGTCACATATACAGTGTCCCAACAAGCAGATAGCTACATTACGATTTCAGAAGACCATCATAATACGAATGGGCATGATCTGCCATGCAAAGTATGTTGAATATCTTTATTGATCAAACATACCAAGCTTATGTCCATTAAAAGCAGTGACGAGTTTCGTACTGAGAAGTGCTTCAAGCTTGTTTTTCAAAGACTCAAGAAACCTTCTTCTCTCAGCAAAGTCAGGAACATCTTCCAAAACTGTCTGAAATAAAATTGTGAAGTTCAATCGATATAAAGCATGGCTGGAAATCTAGGCCCTGGCCAAATGGTCAAACATTGTTTTTCAAACATTTGATATTCGTCAATCAAGCACAATGCTTGACCACTCGGCCTAAAAAACATTGCTCGTCTAACATTGTTTGCTTGACACAAACGGAAATGTTTTGGAGATTTTCAACAACCTTGTTGATAGCGTATTCATTTGTCAAGCAATGTTTTATGGTGTGACCAAATGGTCAAACATGGCTTATAAAGCAAATCTCAAATGCTTGACCAACAGTGATTGATCATTTGATCAGGTCTTTAGAATCTTGACGAGAGTAACCGAACATAGAGAATATATGCTAAACTCACAAGACTTTTCTCCATCCCAGTTAACTTTTCTGCTATCTGAAACAGAGAACAATCTGATTAAAGAGTCGGCATTGTACTGGAAGCTTTCTCGACCATCATTTGGGCAGATATTGTAGCAGATGCCTGCTGAGCCGCAACTTTCTAACATTTTTCATTCTGAGAAGCATCTTGCAAAAAATATAGTTCATCAAACAAAAATCTTCAATTTGTGTACAAAATCAACTGCTAATTTTAAACATCAAACCTCGTCCACATCTCCTGTTTGAAATATTTCGTCCACATCAGATGATAAAGTAGTCCAATTATCAGCTTCCTGCAGTAGATAAAGGCAAGTCACAAAATAAAGAAAACAACATAGCGTAAATCCCCGAATAAGCCACAGGGCGCTTATTTGCAAAAATAAGGCCCCAATTACACTATATCGCATAGCTATCGGAACGCCGCCCCTCGCCTTAACCCATGTCGGATAGGGCAAGTGTTTACATTATACTGGATAACTATCGGAGCATCTTGATTTTCATATCGGATAGACCCATTTACACTATGACAGATAGCTGAGACAACAGAAAGTAATCCCCGCTCACAAAAGAATATAAATTACATCGGGAGCGGAGTGCTTTTCATATCACCTACAAAACGGAGTGAAAATCACTCCAATTTTCGGAGCGTTTCGTATCGGATAGCTTTGGCATACTGTAAAACAGACCTATCCGATACAAAAATCAAGACGCTCCGAAAGCTATCTGTTATAGTGTAAACGGGGCCTAAATATCACAGTGGGGACTTATTCGAAGATTTACGGTAAATAAGGATATGGAGATGAAATGCTTAATTTCAAGCAAAAAAACTGTAAGTTATATAGATTGTGATCATGTTTTGATAGTCTTTGGGTCTTACAAAACTTTAAAATTGTTATACAAAAAAGTTTTAACATGTTGGAAATTACATTTTTACCAACCTGTAGTGCATTTGAAGCAGCCTGCATCCTTTCTTTGACACTGTCAATTTCAACCAATATCTTCATTGACTGCGAGGTATTTTCATCAATCTAAAATATCAGGCAACAGAAATGCTATGAATGATCCCGGTAACAAGTGAAGTAGGAGGGAGGCAGAGGTCCCTTGCCCCTACGTGAAATTAAAAGGACAGCTTTTCTTCAGACTTTCGTATTTCCACAACATTAACCTCTAGTATAAAATAAATATGTCAATATTCGTCAGTCAGATTCAACTCCATCAAATCGTTAAAGAAGGTTATCGGTAAGAAGAATGAGCCCTAAAAAGTTTCCAGGAAATCGAGCAAAACAAGGCAGTTTGTTGCGTCACTGGCGCGAAAAAACCAGCTACAAGCTGCAACATTATTGGCAACAAGCCAAAACAAGTCATGATAAATTAAACCTAATCAACGTTCTGTGACTGTGTTTCTTCAGGTCGCAGAACATTTTATTCAAAATCAATCCTTGGTTAGATGTGCAACTTCAAGTTTTCCTGCTCTCATCAACAATTCTCTTATATGCATGTGTAGCCATAGCTTTATACAAATTTTGCTAACTTCATCCGATGAATCAATAAAATTCGTTTTCAGTCAAGTTCTAATGATTTCAAATTACCTGTTTTATGTCATCTTTAACCATTTGCATTTGTTCCTTTAAGCTAGTTGCATCAGCTCTGATTCCCTCCACTTCTCGTAAAACTCTGAAAATTAAAAAATGTACAGTTAGAATGAACCACAAACTTTCTCGGTTTTACATGTTGTTTCAAAGAAAATTGAGCCTCATTTTCAGCCTGCCTGTCTCTTATTTAGAGCAACACTATATCACCCTCTGCTCTTCCCAAAACACGTCTAGAGAATATTTCAAGAGAAAGGCTTCTTGCCAGTGAACTTTGTTTGTATTTATCTCATGTAGTTTAGGAGATAGCAAAAATTTTGACCTGATTTTCAGCCTGGTGTTTCTTATAAACGTTGTTCTTATAAAAAAGTGTACTGAAAAAAACAATGTTTATCAAAGATGACAAAACAGTAATTACCTTGGAAGATTATTGACAGCAATTTGACTTGTTTCCTCAAGCGATTTATTCACCTCCTAAAATTGATTTTAATAATAAGAATCATACCAGTTCTTATTTTCATTTTCATTTCTTAAGACCAATTCAACTAACAGCCTTGTTTTCAAAAAATTGAAAATTAGGTCATAGAGAAATTTAGACTTCAGATTCAAATTCAGCACCTTCTTTTTAGTTTTTGGGGCAAATTTTTACACTTCTAGTCGTTATGATGTTTATTCTATGGCGATTAAAAGTTTGAGAATATATAAGGGATTTGACCATGTAAAATGATTGAGGGTGTAAAATTTCACCCCCAGCGATTTTTCACAGTCAAATTCTTTATAGAATTTCAAACTTTAACACCTATAAAATAGAAGCATAAAACTTTGCCTCAACACTAACAAGAAGGTGCTAAATTGAAACCTGAAGTCAAAATTTCTCTATGACTTAATTTTCAATTTTTTTGAAAACGAGGCCCTTAGTTGAAATTGTCTATATGAAAGTGGTTTCTCAAGTACTTCAGTTTTGAAGAAAATGCAATTTCAAATGCTTAACGTCAGGTTGGAAAACATGCAAGTTTTGGCCTACCCATAGTTGTAAGCAGATTAGAAAAACAATACATTAATTAGCATAAAAATAGGTGAAAAAATAGGAGAGGTGCAAGTGTAAGTGCAAATGTGAGCAAATTTTCCAACCAGGCTTAATGTGACCTTTAAGATTTAAGTGATTAATAAAAAGCATAATCACCTGAATAAAAAGCTGTAATTTCATGACCAGATTTGATGCATGAGTCTGAAAAAAAATTTCAAAAAATTAATGCCAAATATTTCAACCAAACCTCATGACTTGCAGAATCTGACTTTGAACCGCAGTTGTTGCTTGCTTGAGTTATTGAATGAGATGCATCCCTGTCAAAGAAATTCCTGTCATGTGCCCCCCCCCCCTCCTGGGCTGTTAACAAAGTAACATATGGTTCCAGTGTGATTCAATTATCATAGATAGAGGGAGGTAAGAGATGTCATCAGGAGGGCAATGGAACAGCTTGGGGCCACTAGGGATATTTTCCTTGGGGGCACCTTTACAATGAATTTTTCTGAAATCTGGAGAAAATGATGAAATCAGCGAGCCTGTCAGCAAGAGAAATACTCTAGACCATACAATTGCTCAAATTTCACTAGAGGAAAAGAAGGAACTCATGAGAATCTGTCCTCTTCTTTTCTTGAGCCTCTTGCATGATCTCATTCTTTTTTGTTTTTCGATGTTCAAGGTAATGCAAAATAAAACTGGATCTTGAGATCGTTTGGGGCTTCTTTTGGGCCCAAAGGCTTGTGGCTCCTTAGGATTTACTCTAACCCCAACCTATGTTAGTTATGCCACAGGTCACTCGATTTCATACTCACATCAAGACTGACACCAGCATCCTTGTGAGCCTTTAACGCATTGTTTATCCAATCTTTCACTTCAAAATTCTCGTCTGAAAATTTTGAGAAATCCTAAAATAAAAGAAAAATATATGATGTACCTATTCAAAATCAGTTCACTGTTCTCATACGTGTTTGTTTTGTTTTTGATCACCATAATTGAAGGCAGGTTTTACAAGATTACTAACTTATAGATTAGCCATAACCATTTTCAACTTTCTAAAGTTATAAAATAAGACAATAAGAAGAAAAAACTAGTAGGGAAGGGTCCTTACCATGGTAGTTTTTTCATCACTTCATTTTACTTGCTGAAACTGCTGCCATTTTTTCGTTGGACACGAACCAAACCTCTGTTCGATGTCGAGACCATTTCTTTTTCAAACAAAATGGAGGCAAACACATGACAAATTTTCTTTAAGTTTTTATTATTTTTCACTTTATTATTGCGCGATTATTCCACACTTTACAGCTTGCCATCAAGAGATTGAAACTTGAACAATAATAGTTGATTGAACTTGCTGAGATTTTGCAATGGCTGTGTGCGTCAGAGCTCCTTTGCAGGCAAGAAAGCTTGAACAACTTGTTGCCTCTTCAGAAATCAATCATTTTGTGTCTCCTGGGGATGTTATAACTGAAGATACGGGTTTTATGAGGTGGATTTTGAATAAATTATTTGCTGAAAATGTTCCATGATGTAGATATATTATCATAATTGCTGTAATGTACCTAATATAGGGCAGTATGGCACTATAATGGCAGTTTTCATGAGATCCCGGGTGGTGTGTACAAGAGCCACTTTCTATTGTTGTTCCATCCTGTTGTTAGCCTTTTAATCTGTAGAAATTCTCTGGTGCGCAAGTGCCATACTATACGATGTGGCATGTGTGTGTCCAGAGAGTTGATGGAAGAATATAGAGAATTGGGGTAAGAATTCCTGTAGGTAGAATTTATTCCTCAGCACCAGAGATTTTTTGCATCCAGTATCCCACCAGATTTTAATACCCAACCCTTTTGTAGAGTATGGCAGTTTTCAATCAGACCTGGGGTGTACAAGAGCCCATTTCTATTGTTATATCCTATTGTTAGCCTATTGTTCTTTTGAAAATCTCAGGTATGCAAATGCCCTATTCTGCAGTGTTCTACCCCAATGCTCAAATTGCCCCAAGATACCTTGGCATCTACCAACCAAAGCAGGTTATTAAAAACATGTTACCATTGATCAATCATTTTTAAGACATCAAAGTCAATGGCTAGATAAGACTTCAAAGTGTAATAAACTTAATCTTTCTTTTAGAGGTCATGGAACATATTTGGAAGACAACAAGTTGTGTGCCTCTGTGGCTGGTGTAGTTGAAAGAGTGAATAAGCTGGTCTCTGTGCGCCCATTTAAAACAAGGTATGCATTGCAGGGTACGACTTGATTTATTTGTTCTAAAAACCACACCCTTATGAGGTGACCTTTGCCCATCAATAGACCATTTCAAAGAGTTAGTGGTCGGGTGTGACATTTTTCTGGAAAATGGTAGCCGTATTGAGTAAGGGAATCCCCTCCATGGGCAAAGACCATGTTAGTTAATTGCATCTGTTTTCTGAGTTTCTGCAGATATTTTAAACATTGCTATTGCAAATTCCCTTTTCTGTCTTTTTCTTCTATTATTTGTGAATTTGGAGTAAAATCCGCTGCTCTACTTCCTCTGAAGCGATTGCAATTCCAGGCTTTGTCCGTGGAGATGATTCCATTTTTCGATACGGCTACCATTTTCCAGAAAATGTCGCACCCAACTCATATCTCTTTGAAAAGGTCTATTGTTGGATGTCTGGCTATGTCACTGCTTTACTGTACACTTTGTACTTGTTCTTTGGTCTTTGGAACAATTTAAAATTTCAAATGTCATTATTTTGTAGATATACAGGTGAGGTTGGTGATGTTGTGGTTGGAAGAATAACTGAAGTACGTTTCAATTTGAATTTAATACTGAACAAAAAAAACAGTTCTGCCAATAGCATTGCATTATGTTGCTCACTTTTTTGCCATGATTGGTCAGGTTCTGTTGTGAACAAATCAAAACAATGAAAACGATTATTCTGCTGGTCAACAGTGCTGCAACCATTCAGCCATAAAATGGAACGTTTTTAGTTGATGACTTGGGATGTTTTAGTTGATTACATACTTTTGTTCAATGCCTAGTTCATTCTGGCGCAAAATATTCTCTCAATTATATTGTAGATTTAAGATTAAAAAAAAAAGTTTCTTATAAAAAAGTATAGGTTTATCGATGAGCCATAAAAAAATCTGAATCGCACCTTGCTTTTGAAGACTCATGAAAACGATTAATGAAAATCACAAATGTCTGACGAGTAATCTGAAAAATTGTATCAACTGATTTCGTCGCCATGTATCGTATGAAACTCTGTTAGTTACCTTGAAGCCTAGAATATTACAAGGATTCGATGACAAATTTGATGAATCGCAACGAAATTCGAAAAAGCGTGAAGACAATCGATGAATCGCACATTAATGACGCAAGCATTCGATAAATGGCGACGAAATTCGATCAATTCGAGAAATTCGATGAAACGCGTAGACATTCGATGAAATACGATGAGATTCGATGCCCAAAGATGTTTCGCCTTTATCGCAATTTTGAAGTTTTGTACAACTCGAAGACTATTAACCTGCGTGCAGACTCAAAAATCCGCGACTGTTTGAGTCCTCGCACGCAAGCAAAAAGACTATTGACTTTTATACATGCATCCATAACGTCCTTTTTCCTACTTCTAGGTTGTAGCAAAAAGATGGAAAGTGGATACATTTTCTAAGCTTGATTCCGTTCTTCTTCTATCCGCAGTCAACCTCCCTGGAGGTGAGCTGGTAGGTAACGTAATCTGTACTTGTCATTCCCAAATAAACGGGGTCTGGGTCTCTTCATGAACTTTCAACCGCTGCAAGGTTTATCTAGCAAGGTTTATCTTATCGCTACCTATTAATTAGGATGCCTTATGATAACGTTGTTTGTTTTATCGTAGCGCCGAAGATCTGCACAAGATGAACTGTTGATGAGAGTATCTTTCCGAAGGAAATCTTATAATTGTATCTTTTCATCTTTCTCATCAATAAAAACTTCTTATTTGTGACGTCAGATAGACTTACTTGTCTGTTATAAGAAAAGTTTCTTTAAAACTTTTCGTGTGATTTCTTAGGCCCTCGCCAAACGACCAAACATTGCTTGTGAAACATTTGAAACTGCCTTTTCAAATACAATATTTGATCGTTGGCCATGTCGTAAAACATTGCTTGTCAAAAATTTTTGCCTGTCAAACATTTTTTCCTGCGGCGAGTAAAAATGTCTTTGAGCCTGCGGCGAGCAAAATTTTTTGACATGTTTCAAAAATATTACGCTTGTCAGATAGTACGTCTGATCATTTGGCCACGTCAAGCGGGACAGTAAATGCACCATTTTCCAGCTAAAAGACAACTTACATTTGTCTGTAAATATATGAATGTTTTTGTTTTTGACACTTAACTCTGTTTAACAAGGCTGAAGTTCAATCAATATATGCTGATGGTTCCTTATCATTGCATTCGCGAAATCTGAAATATGGCAAGGTTGGTTTTATTTTTGATATTCCTGTGTTTGAAAAATTTCTGTTTTTTACCGTCATTCCTGTTAAAAGAGTAGAAATGGATGTTTTTACTAGTAGACAAACCGGTCTGACGAAACGTAGATTCTATGTTATTGTTTCCATTACCGGACAACATTCCATTCCTACTGCTGACTGTTGTGGCTAATTTTGAGCTCTCATTCACTCAGCAGCCATTTTGAAATATCAACGCCAGGTTGCCCTTTTCACTGACAGTGTCACTGGCATGGTTTTTTATGTGATTCTTAAACGTCCCAATTAATTTTGACACGGGCCCGCCATTTTACGTGACCATCCGGGTCAACAAGAGCAAGGTTTTTATACCTTTTAATTTGTGCTCCCTAGCCTGGATTTGAACCGCAGACCTTAAGCATAAATGGCGCAAGTGCTAACCACTACACTACGCTGCCCTATCAGCGGATTGGAAAAGGAAATCAAGTGATGGAAAGTGCAATACGTACCAAAGACATTTATCATCTTCCCCTCCCACCCCAACCCCAAAACGCCTTTACTTATTTCTGTGTTTATCGATTTCTATCTCTTTGTAGCTCCCGCAAGGCACATTTCTGCAAGTATCTCCGTCACTTGTAAAAAGATGCAAAACTCATTATCATAATCTTCCATGTGGTGCTACAGTAATTCTAGGAAACAACGGTTATATATGGATTGGACCACTCATGTCAAACGAGAGTGACTTGTCTATACGAGGTCCTGAAAGAGCAAACGAGGTTAGAACATAATTAATATTTGTTACCGGACAAGAGGTTTAAAAAGATGGAAATTTTGTTTGTTTCACGGCCCTGAAAAACTTTTAAACTTTGTCGGTCAAGCATTTGCAAGTTGTGATATTTGACAGAGTAATGTCTGACAGTTGTACTGCGCCTCAAAACATTGCTCGTGAAACATTGTTGAAAATGTTATAAAACATTGTTGAGCAAATTCTGTTTCTCAGGCAATGTTTTGCGGCAAAGCCAAACGGCCAAACATTGCTTGTAAAGGTTGTGTACAATGTATGTTAAATTTTTTATTTTGTATGTTAAATTAGTTTGGTAAATTCGCTTAGGCCATACTCTATGTATGACTCTGGTAGTATCAGTCAGAGATTTCGTTGCGTTGCTTATAAGGTTGTTCTTATAAAAAGCGTGCATTGAAGGATAAAGTTATAAATTGCAAAATAAGCTATTAGTGTCTTCGAATTTAAGATATTTCATGTCTGGTTACCTTTCGGTTCTAGGAGATTTCGTTAAACGACCGACAAGTTATCGCCCGTTTACGAAACTGCATCAAATGTCTTGCCGATCAACGAGTGTTGCTTTACGATACAAGTATTCTATATGCCTATGAGGCTTCTCTCAAATACGAAGTATGTATATGATTTATATTTGTTTACATTCGTCGGTATTTGTTTTTATTTGTTTGTATTGTTTATATTTTCTACATTTGCTTATATTTGTTTATATTTGTTTATATTTGTTTATACTTGTTTATATTTGTTTGTATTTGTTTGTACTTGTTTATATTTGTTTGTACTTGTTTATATTTGTTTGTACTTGTTTTTATATTTGTTTATAGTTGTTTATATTTGTTTAAACTTGTTTATACCTGTTTATATTTATTTATATTTGTTGATATTTGTTTATAGTTCTTTATAACTGTTTATATTTGTTTATATTTCGTTGAGTCATTTAGAGTATAAAACATCAGAAATAGGCGGAAGTAAACAACTACAACTGCGGTATAGACGAATGGACATGCAATCAGTCTGATTCTCGTCCCGTTGTGGAATGCAATGAAATAAAAGGGAAGTCACTTTATCACTTTATAGGTTATCCGTGCTTCTATTTCATTAAAATCGTTTGTTTTATCAGGTAAAAGAAATACTTCGTCCGGAGGTGCAAGATGAAATTGTCGATGAAACGAGAACAAACATTGCTCAACAGATGTAGAAGAAACCGTATGAAAAACATGGACTAAGATGCTTTAATGCCGTGAGGTTGGTGTGTACAGTTATGGCATCAGCTTTTAGAACTTATTTCTGTTCTTATATGAAAAAATGGACACAACATCTTCATTATGCAAGTCTTATTCCGTTGCTCTCAGTTTAAAAAAAAATTGTGTTAAAGTTTTAGTCAAATAGAAAATCTAAGTAAAGAACCTTCTTAAGTAGGTCAATCAGGTAAATCATCCAAAATGTGGTATTCATTTTAACAGAAGCTAGACCTTTGGGTAAGGGTAAAGGAAAAAATTCAAACTGAGTGTTTTTCTGACTGAAAAAGCAACTTTTGAAGTGCATAGTTGTTTATTTACTAAGAAATTATCTATCTACTAAGAAACTTTATCAGATATTTACAGTTTATATTTACTTATTTTATAATGAGTGCTTTATTCACTGAAAAATGCCTTTAAAAGATTATTTTTAAGATAGATTAAGTATTTACAATTTCTTATATTTAGTTGCCGTTTCTCTTTGCGTCGACAGAAAAATGTCATTAAATCTCTACACAATCTCATACTGAATCCAAAAGCAGTTTAAATCAATTAACTATGATCTTATGATCTCAATCTGTTTCTTTTTTATATGTATTACCCATCAACTGGCAGCCCGATTCTCTATCGGAAATTAGATTCGCAAATCCATGTGGCCAAAAAGCTTATTTCGACGTAGTAGGGATATTGCTTCAGTTGTAATAGGAAATCAGTTATTAAGTTTCAATCGGAAATTCGATTCGTCGATCCTGAATCCATATCTCAATCCCAGTTCCATCCATTTTCGGTTAAGTTTGAATCCGTGATGTGGTATCAAACTGGAAGTCAGTTTTGTCAATATACGTTCCATCTATCTACAATTCTTCATCGATACTCGACTGATCCGCATCTGGACCAAGATTCGTTTCTATTTCAGGTCCAAATTCAGTTTCAATTTCATTTTCACTTTCTTCTGAAATAATGCTCATCTCAACGAGGTTTTTACCTTCCGTTTTCTCCTCTCTACTCTCCCCGATTTTAAAAATTCCTCTTAGACTCTCGGAGAGTTTCGGCGGTTGATATTCTCCTGCGTTCGTTTCAAGCGACGACGAGCTGCCATGATTATCGGAAATACGCAATATCCCATCTCGGGAAACGTTCAAATTAATATCTTCGTGCGAGGCTGGTGGGCGATGCTGCACCCTCGTTTGCGTACGTCGTGAATCTGAAACGAGGTCACGAGGTTGTAAGCACCGATCAATAAGATTGGCACATTGGCACGGTTTACATTAAATGAAAATTATGTTTGCTAAACCATAAAAAGGTTCCAAACGTAAAACTAGGCAACAACTTATATTTCATCCGGGAAAATTAGCTGCACGATTTAGAATTTTCCGTTTTTCTAAGTATAGAATTCAGATAATTTAAGAAACTCCTGTACTGAAGAGACCTTCCGGTTTTACTGCAGTTTAGGGATCCCTAGTTTGCATTGTTACGTGTTGTTTTGTGGTTCAGTTGGGAGCTTGAAAGGAAGTAAGTCGGTCGACCGATGTGGGTGGCGACCCGAAGGCTCCTCTTCGATAGCTGCTACCCATGAAGTTGGGAGTGGGTGCTACTCCTATCTCTGATCCGAAGACACCTTAACCTCATTCCTACCCTTTCATAAGCAGAAAGGCAATGAGTACACGCCTTTTTTTTATAAGGAACCTACCTCAAGGCCTAGTTCTAAAAGTCCTTATTTTTGGGCCTCTTTTGAGGCAATTGTAGTTCCAAAAATTCCTTAACAGTTCCTTAGTTTTAACTGTACATACAGTGGTCTTAACAAAAAAAGAGAGACATTTGCATGTGAGTAAAGCTCGATACTACTCAAAGAAACATTGGATACATGCTTAACGTACAATTTATGTGATTTTCGACTGCAAATGAATGGAACCGGCTTTCTAATTCTTGATTATTTGCAGTTATAAAAGTATTCAACGTTCAAAAGTTCCTTAATGATTTTCTCTCTAGTAGTATAAGTTCTTTAAATTTTCGGGCCTTCTACATGTAGGTTCCTTATAAAGTGGTTCCTTATAAAAAAAGCGTGTAATAAGACTTGGCGGTAACCCCAGACCTCACGGGCGAACTCATGGGCGACACTCTACCACCAGGTCACACGATAGCTATTCACCCCACACCTGAACTCTTAATGTGGAAGTGCCCCCCGCCCCTGAACAGTTTTGGGTCAATCTTTTGTTCTGTACAAAAAATAGTTGTATGCAAATTGCTAATTACCTTCCCATGATTCATCGTTCTCGTCTGAAAGATTTAATCTCCAACTATCATCATCATCATAAGCATGATTGATTCCACCTAGAATTATAGATTTTTAATTTCATAAAAAACCAACTACCCTGGTTTAAAAAGACGTATCAAGGTATCACAAAAACAGCTATGTGTTAAGGGTTTGTCTTATTAGTTGATTATCTTAACTTTCAGATGAGACTCTCTTTTTCAATAAGCAACTGGAATTTTGTCCAGCCTTTAAAGTCGCTTAAAATTTTGGACACTTCAGCCCTCAAAGTTGCTGTTTAAAACAGTCAACATTTTTTGTATCTAGCTACCACTCTCCTGACTTCGCAGGTCAAAATCATCAACTATTAGGCCTCAACACCAGACTTATGAGAGACAATAAGTGAAAACTCGTTACCAAAAGGCTGCAGCCGAGTTGTTCTCAGCAAAGTCTCGACGTCGGGCCAAAATTGGCAGAAGCTAAAGTGAATCTCTGGTCTCGAAGATAGAACCATCGGCCTCACTACTAAATGCCTACCCTTACCCTTAACTTCACCAAGACCATCGTCATATGCAGCCCATCAATCTAATAATACAATAATAGACTTAAGATTGCTGAATGTTAAAGAAGACTTACTGTCGCCTGTGCTGGGAACTTTGATATATTTTTCTGCTGGAGCGCCTTGGCTGAAAATGAGAAAATCTCACAAACTAAAACCAGGGAATCAACGGTGTAAGAACCAAATATAAACTAGAATCAAAAACTAGAATAAAAGACTTTGAAGAATCAGAATATATAGATATGATCATAGCTGTCGAAAGAAAATGACTAGATAATAAAAGCCTAGATAATGAAAGAAAAGTTGGCAATTTTTATTTGAGTTACCTTCGCTGGAACATATGTGAAACTTCTGCCATCGACATCTGAGGCCATACAGATATGTCACTCAAAGGCCCAAAACTAAAAAAATGTCCATATCTATTTAGCAAAATGGAAAAATCACAACTGTTCGATGAATTGCCAAAACAGTAATGAGGACTCAATGATATAAAGCCCAACAAGACAAAATAAAAACAACAGAGGATTATATAATTTTTTATGTCATCTTTGGGTATAGAATGGAGCACTGGATAATGGAAAACAGAAAAGCATACTGATAAATCTCCAAACTCTTACCCTGTCTTTACAGATCCCGGAGATGCTTCATCTGAGAATTTTTTCATTGAGTTCAGATCTGCAGCCCTGTTCAAGTGCCCTTTGTAAATAATCCTGTTAAAAGACGAAATAAAACGAGTTAGCCTTATCGGGTAAAAAGTGCATAATCAAAAATTCTTACAAAATACAAAGAGTTCTACAACTTACTGGTGTCTTCGTTTGTAATGAATGTGACATCCTAATAAAACAATGACAAGAATGGTGCTTGCAGCGAATGCAACGGCTAGGCCTAATGTGCCATCTTTCATGCCCATATCAGTGAAGGTTGCAGCGGTGGCAGCAAGCTCACCTGCAAAGGAAGAATACTCAATACATATCAAATACATTGAATTAGGACATAAGCCCTGGCAAAACGATCAAACATTGTCGGTCAAACATTTAAGATTTGCTTTACTTGCATTGTTTTAACATGTGGCAACGTCAAAAACAATGCATGACAAGCAAAAGTAAACAAAATTTGCTGCGCAATGTTTTTGAAATAGTTCAAAGACATTTATGCTTCATGCAAGCAAAATGGTATGACAAGCAATGTTGTGCGGCATTGCTAAACGGTGAAACAATTTGATTGACCACCAAATTTGAAATGTTTGACAAACAAAGTTTGATCGCTTGACCAGGGCCTTCTCAAGTAAGGAGTTACCAGAAAAATATCAGGTAGAGAAAGTAACAAACATCGATCTTAGAAGGCAGGGGTGGTACGAGGGATCTTCTGACAAAGAGCAGTCTAAACCTTCCAAGACATGGCTCAAATGATGAAACTATGCACGATGTGACAGTATTTGTAAACGTTCACCCCATCCCCCCATAAAAGCAAAGATTTCCTCTCAATGAAGATCTAGCTACTTGTGATTGAAGGCGTTTAGGTTTTGTAGACAAGTGGTGTGGCTGAGAAATCAAGGACTTCAGCTCACATTCGGTAAATTTTGAGTTTAAATCTCCTCAGGTTCACTTGCCAAAAACTTACAGCTACAGCTGTCCATCCTTCTGAGGTCGTTATATAGGTACCAAGGGGTTCTTTCAACAATATACATCACTCGCATCGCTTATAGGCTCAAAGTAAGTAAGAAAGAAGGAAGTATATGAACTTTACTAAGAATTATTTCATCCTTACCAAGTTTCAATGGTATACTGAAATAACTGTCCCTTGGAAACTGGCTGTTGGCAGAATAACCACGAACCTGTAACCTACAAAGGAAATATTTGAGCATATTGATTAGTTGCGTAGTTACTTAGCCCGGGGGGGGGTACTTCATTGTTCAAGAGTCTAGACGTGCGGCCCGATAAATTCTGTCACTCGTAGTACCCATGTATAGAAAGAACAACGAAATTTTTTACCCATTTGTGCCAATATCTCAAAAATTTGAACCCAATTAAACGTCTGAGGCAACTCTAAATGCGGCGAAAAGGCCTTTGCGCTGAAAACTAAAACGCACATTTTATCATGCTTTTCAAGACAATGCATGTCTAAAAGTTTTTATATATTTCACTACCCATGTGTAGAGATTCTTTACGGAAAACGAACCCATATGTAGGGAAATTGTCGCTGAAAAAGTTACCCATCTGCGCGGCACGTCTAGTATAATAAACAATGGAAGTACCCCCCACCGGGTTACTTAGGCCCTGGAAAAACGATCAAACATTGTTTGCCAAACATTTGAAATTTGCTTATCAAGCAATGGTTGAACGTTTGGCAATGTGGTAAAACATTTCTGACGACAAAAACAAGCAAAATCTGCTTTGCGATGTTTTTAAGGTATTTTACTTTCTGCTTGTCACAATCAAAAAATGTTTAACGAGCTATGTTTTGCTACGTTTCCAAACGCTCAAACAATTTGTTCAACAGAAAGAAGCCAGAAGATTGACAAATAATGTTTGATCACTTGGCCACAGAATCTTAAAATACAGCAGCAATTGACTACCTTTCTTTTAAGAATTTTGCATCAATCTGTCTTCAAAGTTACAAAAGAGCATGCTATATTTACCGATATTCTTTGCCTGCCTTCAGTGGTCCATTGCAGATCCTTTCCGCTGTGGAGGCAACATCACAGCCCATTTCCGTGCCAATGACAACTGATAATGTATCAGTGGACGAAATCGCTCGCCGCGTGCGGTTTGTTTTAACGGCTGAAACGGACAGAGCGGTGAATCTGCGCAACTCTTCGATTGCCGAAGTTGCCTTCTTGTTGACGTCATACCATGTGACTGGTCGTTGACTTGCAAGCATGTTAACTGTAAGGAGCGAAACAAAATGAGAATAATTATGGAACATGATAGAAAAGAAGAAGTAGTCTAAGTTCAAGTCTCGTTAGACCTAGGTTATGTGGCAGTATTTTTCCCAGGCTAAACTGTATGAAGGGGTTTTGATTGCTTCATGCTATAAACACTTTTTTTATAAGAACCAGGAAAGTTTTTATCGAGGCTGGCTGTTCTTAAAATTTTGCCGTTTTGAGACTGAAATGTTCTTAATCTGTTCTTAATTCCTTGGTTACTTAGATAACTATATTTTTCAATGAATGTCTGGGGTGGTACTAGGTTTGTGTGAAAATGCAGCATTTTTGTCTATTTCTTTGTTTGCTTGCTTTTACGTTTATTCTGACTGTCGTACTTACATGTTTAGCTGATGTTCTTGGGGCTTTTGAAAAGGCCAGCCTCAGTTTGTTCTTAATTTGTTCTTAAAATCTGGGCAAAATCAAGGCTCGTGTTCTTATAAAATTGTTCTTATAAAAAAGAGTGTAGTACAATTTTTGCAACCAGCCCCCCACAAATTTGATTTAAAGAGAAATTATTTTCTTCGAGCAGTACAAAATTAGAAAATTACGAGAAACAATGGGAACATTTTTGGGAAAACTTACAAAGTGTTTTCCGTCTGATACTCCTCATAGTATAAACGTCAGAAACAGACCGAAACAAACCATTCCGCCTAAACCAATTGTTTCGATCGGTTATAAAGTTGATGCTCGAGAAAGCCTTTCAAGTATGTCCGAAAATTTATCCACTCTTTCTTACAAGTTTTAAATTATTTTCTCCCAATGCTGGGCCCAGGCCAAATGACTAATAGGAAGGCCGTTTTTCCATGGCATGTCGTAAAACATTGCTTGTCGAACATTTTTGCTCATTGCATGAAAACCACTGCCCTGCAAAACTATACTCCGATTAGGAAGAGAGAAAATTCGAATGTTTGGAAAAAATCGTAAGTCGTTCGAAAAATTGTCATTATTTCTAAATATTGTTTATTTTTGTTGCGTTCTCATTTCTCTGAGAACGATGTACACTAACTGACATTGAATCAAAATAACACTAAATACTCAACTTACAATATTCATTGTACGGGCTGTATTCTTGAACAATAATCTGATAGGTTTTGATGTTCAAATGAGCGAACTCTTTCACATCAATCGTCGCTTCAAGTGAGGTTGTTCCAGATTTTATGTTGCTCAAAAAATAGACGGTGTTTTAGTCACGTGAATATTCAGCGTCGTAGGATTGGACACTGCAGGCGGTTGATAGCCATCCTTAGCAACAATTTCCAGGAGAATAACGTAATGAATGTAGTGTTCAGGTTCTTAGCTGTCTCGACGATTCCTGCGAGTGACAGACAAACATTATTTAGTTTTGAACTAAGGTCCTGAAACAATCAAACATTATTGGTCAAACATTCGAAATTCGCTTGTCAAGGAAAATGTTTGACCGTTGATGCGTCCAAAAACTTTGCTCGTCAAACATTTTTTGCTTGCGTCAGTTGAACTTTATCAAAAATATCACGCCACAAAGTTTGTTACCTTTGCTTGTCAAGCAATGTTTTGAACGTGGCTAAACGGTCAAACATTTGTTGTAAAGCAACAAAGCAAATTTAAAATGTTTGACCAACAATGTTTGAACGTTTAACCAGGGCCAAAACAATTTATCGAAACAGTGTCGATTTCATGTCATGCGAATGTACATTTCATAGTTGACGAAAAATACAGCTATTGTTAGTGAAACATTATTATTATTCTATTGTTATGCAAGGTGTGAAATTCAAACAGATTGTCACAACTCAAGTGGAACGATGGAACGTTTAATTTTGGACAGCATTCTTTTTGCGCCATTTGTCTGCCTTGTCTGTCTTGCGCAGTCTGTGCCGACTTATGAAAAGTATTCTTTTTGATAACTCTCCAATCAAAATTTGGATTCGGATCCGAATATCCCTAGGAGAGATAGGAGAGACCCTCTGCGTAATGCCCCTCCTTTAGTAGTACAGATGGGCCTCCCGTTTACATGAGACATGGCAGATCCGATCCAGTTTGGATCAGTAATACTTTCAGAACACTTTGGAATCGTTCTTGTTCAAGTCTCGTATACACACTTTTTATTTTATAAATAGCATAGCTCAAGGCCTAGTTCTTAAAGTTCCTTATTTTGGACCTCTTTTGAGTCAATTGTAGTTCAAAAAGATCCTGAATAGTTCCTTAATTTCAACTCCACACTCGGCGTCATACATAAACAGGCAAGAACGGTTCTAAACGGAAACAACCTCGGAAACAATCTTGAAAGCGTTCCCAAACAAGTCAGATCCACCAGCTGCATTGTTAACAAGAGACTTATCTTTTCTATTTTGGGAAAAGTGGAACTTTTCCTTGTAAACGTTGTCCAGACTGGGACAGGGGCCGTAAAAGCACTAGGCCTAGCCGTCCAAAATTAGAATGGTTTTAGTTTGGGAGCAGTGAAAATTCTCTCGTAAACGCGTCAAAAAATTAGATACCTGTGTACTCTCCAATTCTGAACTGTCCACCAGGTGTTCCCACTTTGAATTTCATAGGTTATCCGGCCACCCGGTCCAACGTCCGGATCTGCAGCTATCATCTGATAAACAGTGACATTTTCCAAGACCATGTCCGGTATTTGGCTGCTGTAAACAGACTGCTGGAATTTCGGTGCATTATCATTGACATTCTCAACTTTGATCTTAATCTAGAGGAAAGATTTAAAACAAATGTACGAATTGTAAACTGTACACTTTTTTCGTTAATAAGCAGCTGCTCAATAAGCAACTAGGGCTGGATTGACCGGAACATTAAGCAACTTCAGGGCTCAATTGAAATACTGCAAGCAACTGACAAATCAAACAACCACGCTGCAGCATTCGTTTCAATATATATATATATATATGCTATGGAAATATATAACAGCCTTTGGGTATGGTTTTTCCACTTACTGTCTCACAAATGTCTGGTCTTAAAGGCCTAATAGTTGATGATTCGAAACGAAGTCAGGAGTAATTAGGTATAAAAATGTCAAGCAACTTAAGCAATTTTGGAGGCCGAGATGTCCCAAATTTTAGCACCTTCATGGGCTGGACAAAGTCCAGTTGGATATTGAAAGAAAGGTGTAAACACCTAACATCTCTCATAAGAAACTTCTTATAAGAAACGTAGACTATCAGATTACCAACATTTTAAGAAACTCAGGTACTGAAAATCTTTACCTAAATGTAAGAGATGTCAAGAAAGGAAAATAAAAATACAAACCTCAGCAGATTTCTCCAGAGAGGCGTCCCAAAATCTTTAGCAATTACTGTAAAATGATATGATTTAACTTTTTCGTAATCCAGTTTTTTTCAGCGTCAAAGCACAGGATACAGGGTTGTATTCGAACATTGTACGTGCCGAAGCCTCGATGATGCTCAAATTAAACATTCCGTTTGCGCCAGCATCAGGGTCTGTGATATTGACAAATAATATTGTTGATCCTATTGGAAGGTCTTCTTTTACATTTGCTGTATAGTCCTGACGACTTAATCTCGGAGAATTGTCATTTTCGTCTAAAACATTCACTTGTAACTGTAGGGTATTCTTCGATGTCAGCTGGGGATCTCCCATATCCTGGCAGTTGATAACGAGGTTGTATTGGGGGTCTCTCTCGTGATCCAGTGGCTTCATTGCTATGACCATTCCTGAAAGGGAATACAAAGCACTAAGTAACTTGACAAGTCAGGTCAAGTCAAGTCAGGTCAGGTCAGGTCAGGTCAGGTCAGGTTGGATCAAGTCATGCAAACCCAGATCAGGTCAGTTCAAGTGAAGTCAAATCAAATCAAGTCAGCTCTGGTCAGGTCAGGTCAGGTCAGGTTATGTCAGACCAGGTCAGGTCAGGTCAGGTCAGGTAAGGCCAGGTCAGGCTGGGTCAAGCCAAGCCTGAATCCAGGTCAAGTCAGTTCAAATCAAGTCAAGTCAAATCAATTCAGATCAGGTCAGGTCAGGTCAGGTCAGGTCAGGTCAGGTCAGGTCAGGTCAGGTCAGGTCAGGTCAGGTCAAATCAAATCAAATAAAAAGAAGACTCACCCGACACAGGATCGATTGTAAAAGTGTTCCCAATATCACCCGAGACCAACGAATATCTCAGAGCTGCATTTAGTCCAGAATCCTCATCAGTGGCAACAGCTATGAAAACATTTCGATTTATCTGTGATGATTCAGTTACATTGACAACAAATTTCGACACTGCAAATTCAGGTCTGTTGTCATTAACATCAACAATGTTCACTGTGACTTGAGACTTGTCTTTCAGAGAAGGAGCTCCCGCATCTTGTGCCACAACTGTAAATCTGTATGATGACGTTTTTTCAAAATCCAAAGTCGCATTCAGGACTATTGCTCCAGTTGTTGAGTTCAAGACAAACATTCTGCTGAGCTCTGCACTGCCTTCTAAGCTATAGGAAACCATACTCTCTAGAAAAATAACAATGAAATTAGTCTGGCATCGAAGTAGACTAAAATGCCTGAAATCAAAAGGCAATGTGTTTGAATGAGAACCTGAGGCTGTTTGGTGCCTACTAAAAATTTGATTGAGGATTTTAGCTCGGTGAAAAATTCGATAGTCGTTTGAGAATGAGGTCCCAAGTTTGAGTCCCAGCACATTTGTGTATGTAGTTGGTGAATTGTGGAATATTCCATTTCTACTGCTGGCTGATGTGGATAACTTTTAGGTCCCATTCCCTCAGCTATCATTTTTGGGACATCAACGCCAGACCGACCTCTTCACTGACACTGAGGGTGGTCACTGCTAGAGGGTTTTTACGTCCTTAGTGGTTCTTTAACGTCCGAATTAATTTTCAAATCAAAAGGCACTGTGTTTGAATGAGAACCTGAGTCTGTTTGGTGCCTACTAGAAATTTCATTGAGGATTTATAGCTAAGCGGAATATTCAGAGTTTGAAATCCAGCATATTTTTGTATGTAGCTTGTGAATTATGGAATAATCCATTTCTACTTCTGGCTGATGTGGCTAATTTTTAGGTCCCATTCCCTCAGCTATCATTTTGGGGACATCAACGCCAGACCAACCTCTTCACTGCCACTGAGGGTGGTCACTGCTAGAGGGTTTTTACGTCCTTGGTGGTTCTTTAACGTCCAAATTAATTTTCAATTGGAACCGCCATTTTACATGGTAATTCAAATCACAGACGGCAGTTTTTCATAAAATTCCTAAAATCTTAGCCTAAAAACGATAATACCAAAAAAACCTTGAAAGCATGACAACCTTCATGATGTTACACGATAATGCATGCATTATTAAATATGTTAAATAATGATAAAATATGACTAACCTGGCTGTCCAGGGGCATCCAAATCCTTCGCATGTACATAACAAATTAAGTCACCAACTGTAGCATTTTCAAAAACATTCAAGACGTAATTCTTTTTATCAAAGGTCGGACTATTATCATTGGCATCTGTAACGTAGATTGTAACCGAGGCTGTTGTGTTTGCATAGATAGGAGGCTGGCCATTGTCTCTCACTGACACAGTCAAATAAAAGCTTGTGTTTTTCTCATAATCGAGTTTTAGCTGATTTTGTATTGTCCCGTATTTCGTGATTCTAAACATCCCAAGAGGGTCACCACTGGTGATATTGTACACCAAATCGGCATTATCGCCGGTATCTCTGTCTGTCGCACTAAGCGATATCAGCGACGAGCCCGGCAACGCAGTCTCAGATACATTAATCGCGTAGGTCTCAGGATTAAAACCGGTGCGTGCTCGTTGACATCCAGAATACTTATTGATAATTCTGAATATACAGAAAACTGCGGGTCATACGCTTTGACGAATATCACATATAGATCTCTAGTTTCTCTGTCAATAGGCCCTTGTAGAGTGACATACCCAGTGTCTGGGTCAATAGCAAACACATTCTTGGCTAAGCTGGGTATAAACCAGTACTTAATCCTCGCATTGTCCCCTATATCTCTGTCTGTAGCCAGGACTCTGATGACCGTAGTCCCAATTGTAGTATTCTCGTAGATAGATGCTCTGTATATCTTCTGTGTGAAAACAGGGAGTTGTCGTTGAGATCTGTCACAGTGATGTTGATTGTTTGGGTTGTAACTGAAAATGCTTCTAAATTCGTCGCTTGAACAACAATTGAATAATGCGAGATTGTTTCTCTATCCAAAGCAACATTTCGAATCAAGGTGAATCCCGTGTCAGATTTTGTAGTGCTCAGAGAAAACGTTTCATTCACGTTACCTGTTGGAAAGAGTAGCAGATAGAAAACTGAGTATAAGAATTACTAGATCAACAATAGACACAAAAAATAGGATAAATGAAACTTTCAGTTAATGAGTTCATGAAAAACTTTTAGTTAATGAGTTCATGAAAAACTTTTAGCTTACGAGTTTTACTGGGAATAGTCTGCAAAGCTTATATAGCCTCTTGGAACTTGCAAGGCCCTTTCTGGATTTGACCAATGGAGCACATCGCTCTTTCAAAAGGCTTACAGCAGAAGGTGGTGTAGTATCGTGTATAATCCAGCTGATCACGCTGTCAAGAGATAAGCGACGATGGGGACCGAGGCCTAGCCACGGTAGAGTCACAGCCAGGGTCCAGATCTTGTTAGTTCGCTTCTGAGATCCTAGCGACTAGGGCACTGAATCAATCACTTAACTTGAAGGTGCTGTGGCGTCTTGGTGTAATCCAGCTGACTCGTGGTGTCAGAAGCTCAGTATGGTCAGGGTTCGAGCCCAGCCACGGTACAGTCACAACCAGGGTCGAGGTCTCGATTAGTTAACCTACTAATGATATCCTAGCGACTGGCGCTAAAACACCATTGCACCTTCACCTTCATCTTAACCTTCACTTTCATTTTCACCATACTCTGCAGCGCAAGCTATTTTTACTTGTTAGAGCAACATTAATTACATTTATTGACAATAAATAGATAGCCTCAGTATTTCCAAACAAATTTATGCTTATGACAGAAAGCTAAAAAATTTCGGGGTTGATTATTTCTATAAACAAATATCATATAGATTCACCTGAAATAATTTGAAATGACATTTGAGCATAGGCATTTCCAAGACTCCTGGCTCTGACTAAGACATTGAGCAATCCCAGTTTTGCTACTCCATTCTCTGTAGCGTTCAGGTTATAATCTTCGGATGGATTCAGGAATACAGGTATTGGGTCTAAAAGAAAGAAAGCAACGATAAGTTACTGTAAAGGACTTTTAGGAATTATTGACCAAAACACTAAAGTTTTTTTGAACATAGATTTTAACTTTGGCTTAAAGTTCCGTTATTCTGCCTATCAGAAAATTCATATTAAAGCCTGCTAACTGTGGAAAACTAAGGTCCTGGCAGAGATCAAACATTGACAACAAGAATTCGCTGCGAGATGTTTTTTTTACGTAAGCAAAACATGTTTATGGCCAAACAGTGAAACATTTGCTTGTCAAGCAAATTTCAAATGTTTGACAAACGCCGACCAACGCCGAAGACCGACTTTACACAGAACTGGTTCAAAATGGAACTGCTCCCTCATCACTTGTACAGGTAGAAAGCTTGCAAAAACCGGGTAGGTCCGTATGGTTTGGGGAACACTGTGAATAGTGCTCCCATCTGGGACCGGCCCGGTTTAGGTCTCGTGCAGTTCGTAATGTTAAAGGACATCTTCAAAATCGTTCCTAAACTAATAGGGATAGCCGTTATTATCCGGATAACAATACAGATCCATCTAGTCCGGAGTGATTGCAAGGCCTATTTGTACTATTTCGAGAACAGTTCCGTATTTTGGATCGGAGCCGCGGGAAAGCAAGGCCTATTCATACTAAAATGGAACCAATCTAAGGGAACTGATGAAGCAGTCTTGTGGAAATGGGGTGTAAATAATATAAAGTAAAATGATTTCACATGACTCACCAAATACTGTTAACTTGGCTATATTAGAGCTCACTCGAATGCCATTATATGCTGCAGTGCATACATATTCACCGGTATCAGAGACTTGTGTGCTGCTTATGCTGAATGTTGACAATGATTGACCAGGAATCGTCTGCAAGCAAAGAACAAATGTCAGTATAAAAGCTATTAAAGCAATAAATTCGAGAAATACAATGAAGATTAGCTAAAATAAAAAGAAGATTTAACATAGGAAAGAGGAATCTAAAGAACGAGAAGATGAAGAAAAAAAGGAAAACAACAATAACTTGGAGGATAAAGAAGAAACAAGTAGAATATAATTAGAAGAAGAAAAAAAAAGAATCAGAAGATGAAAATAATGACGTCGAATATGAGGGAACACCCATACGCCAAAGGATATTTTTGAAAATGCTAATATGTAGAAAAATGAGAATTATATCAAGAGAAACAAAAATAGAATAAAAAGAAGAAGAAAAGCGAAGAAGAAAATCTAAGAAGAAGATAATGCAAAGAAGGAAGAAAGAAGAAGAAAGAAAAAAGAAAAGGAAAAAATAAGGAGAAGAAAAAGAAGAAGAGGACGAGGAAGAAGAAGAAGATGAGGAAAAAGAAGAAAAGGAAGGAGAAGAAGAGGAAGAAGAAGAAGAAGAAGAAGAAGAAGAAGAAGAAGAAGAAGAACAAAAAAGAAGAAGAAGAAGAAGAAGAAGAAGAAGAAAAAGAAAAAAAAAGAAGAAAGAAGAAGAAAGAAGAAAAGAAAAAAAGAAAAAGAAGAAGAAGAAGAAGAAGAAGAAGAAGAAGAAGAAGAAGAAGAAGAAGAAAAAGAAGAAGAAGAAGAAGAATAGGTGGAAAAACAAGAACAAAAAGAACAAGAAAGAAGAAGAAGAAAATAGGAGGAAGAAGAAGAACACGAAGAGGACAAGAAAGAAGAAGAAGAAAGGAAGAGTAGGAAAAGAAGTCGAAAGAAAGAGATAATGAGAAAAAGAAGAAGAAAAGGTGGAATATATGAATAGAAACGAATCAATAACCAAGAACAAACACATAAATGCTTACAGCATAATCTTTCCTCCATCCATAAGTTACAGATGGTCCAACTGCTTTGCATTGCCAGCTAACAGATTTCTTGTAACTAGTTCTCAACTCATCTGGATTCAAATGGCCAATGATTCTTGGTCCATTGTCAGTACACCTTTGTAGGCCAACATCTTGATCTAAAAAGGTAAAGTATTATTTGCTATTGCTACACTTGAATAGAAACAGCTAGATTCCCAAGTAAATTAAGAGAGTATGCCATGGTGAAAAGTCCTAAAATATATCTCAAAATATCAAAAATAAAATTCTTACCTAGCTTGACAATAGAGAATGTAGAATCAATATTGATTTCAACTGAGACTGTAGCGGATGAACGCATAACAAGTTTGACTTGAGACCACTTCTCTAGGTAGCTACTCCCTGCAAGAACCAATGTAGTTGTAACAGCTCCATTCAGTACCACACTTGTCTGCAGTCCATTTTCTTGTCGCATAAACCCATCCTTTTCTACCCCAAGGCTCAGTAGGACTGAAGACGAATTAACAGCCGTTGAGATTATTATATGTGACGACAGATAATAAACACCGGACCTGGGTGCGATAAATGATCTCCGGTCTGCAAATCCTGATCCAGATTCGAAAAGCCAGTCTTTTCCTAATATTGACCAGCCGTGGATGTAGTAATCCGTATTCGCCGGAATATTTACTGTGTTACTCGAACTTTGAGCAGCAGTGAAGCCTATAACATCAGCTACAGTTCCGAGATACACACTCGACTTTATTGAGTCTGGGAGAATCATATAACCAGTGTCGGTTTCTGAGTAGACAGTCACGGTATAGTACGAGCCGGACGTGATTTTCATGCATCCGCTAACGGTTAAAACAAATGGATTGTCGGTGTTTTCTTTATGTACTGCAGTAATAGCTGGGATATTAACAAGCGAGGTGAACGCTTTTGCAAGTCCTTGGAGCTGATCAAATCTCATGTTAATGGAGACGAAATAAATTCCGGTTGCCTGGACATAAAAACTATCCATATTACCAGTCGACCCGAAGAAGTTTCCTGATGCGGGAATTAACTGCCAGCTTGTAACTTGCTTGTTTCCTTTGACTTTGATAGGTTGTTGTGAGCTGAGTTGACCTAGCATGCCATTAGGTAAAGGCTCTGACTCTGAAATGAATATAATCGATAGCATACTTGAGTTGGATATCTGCAATGATGTTGTATCATTTGATTGAACGTAAACAGCTAGCTTGTCTGATTTTTTCAGCAACATAACACCATTGACATGCAACACACAACTTTTATTGCAGCGAGAATTGGTTGTTGATAGTCCGCTGCTGACGACCGGAGTAAAGGTATTGGAAAGATCCGGATTAAGACCGATCTTCATGTTAACTGTCGGGCTTTTGTCGTTTGTTTCAGTTACAAGATAACAGCTGACGATGAAGATTCCGTTTCTCGGCACTGTGAAAATTCCGGAGCTTTTGAGAATCCGGATCCACTGAGATATTGGACCGGAGTTTCAGCAGATGCCCAGTTACTTATTCTTGTCCAATTTCTAAAACGAAAACAGCTCTCAGTCATTATCTTCCACACTTTCAAATTAACCGTCTTAAACTAAATCTGTTTAGGATCTTGCGTTTATTTGGCCTATTTAACAAATCATAGTTTTATGATTGATGGCAATGTAAGGTCCTGGCCAAACGATCAAACATTTTTTCTCAAACATTTGAAACTTGCTTATCAAGCAATGTTGGAGCCTTTGGCAATGTTACAAAATACTGTTTTGAGAGCAAAAATAAGCAAATTTTGTTGTGCAATGTTTTTGGAAAAGAGAAGAAGAAGAAGAATAAAATGAAGGTGAAGAAGATGGAGAAGACGAAATATGCATGAAGAGAGGAACATATTACTTAAATGGCAAACTGAAAAAAGTACTCTAACTAACCTCTTTTCAAAGATAAGTGATTGCTGTGGTAGAATTCCAGCAGACAGAGTAGAAGGCATCACGAAGGGTGCAATTTTAACAAACGATAGTCCACAATAGAGTACGTCTTGCTCCCAGTTCTGTTTTGACGGTGCCTGGACCTAAAACAAGAGTTGAAATCCAAGTTTTATCATGCATATATGGCTTCTATGAGAAATTAAAGTCACACTTAACGATGAAAGGGCGAAAAATTGCACGAATAAAACCAGATTAGCCATGTCACACATTACAACAATTCTACAGGCAGTCTTTCAAGAAGGTTTAAACTCCACCCTATCCTAGAATGCTGTGGTATGCAAAGACACTGTGAGCGTTGTGGAAAAAGTTGTACAGAAAATTCTACATGAATCACTAGTTGTACAGAAATCGTACGAGGATCGCTAGTTGCACCATGGTTGCACAAACGTTGTACGTGAAACATTTTTTATATTCCACACACACTTTACATGCTCTCCACTCGTAAATCTCAATACGATTAAAAAAAATGGAAAAGTAAGCTTACTCTTATTGACAAAGTGTGAGAAGCACCAACATAGAGGATACCAAAAGACTTCATGGTATATCTATCCAGTTTAGAGGAGTCGACCAACGAATATAAACCAGCCAAACGACCTTGAAGGTGTACACCTGAAAAATCAGTAAAATTGGAGACTGAAGACAGCAAAATTAAACAATAATTTAATTTTGAAATTTAACATCTGCTGATACATCGAAAAGCAAGACTTTAAATTAAAAGTACCGATTTCAAATTTTCCAATTGCATCCTTCAGTGTTATGACTGCACTAACAAAATACAGGCCAGATTCCCGGATGGTTACAGTGCCACTGGACGCCCCCAAGTCTTGATATTTGTCTATAAAAGGAGACAGAATTGATTAGAGAACCTATAAAAATATTTATTCAATGTAACAGAAAGCGAGCAGAAAATTGTAATTGTAATTGTAATTGTAATTGTAATTGCAACTGTTAAAATTGTCATCGTTATCGTTATTGTTATTGTTATTGTTATTATAATTGTAATTGTAAATTTTAATTGTAATTGTAATTGTTATAATTGTTATTGTTATTGTTATTGTTATTGTTATTGTTATTGTAATTGTTATTGTAATTGTTATTGTTATTGTTATAATTGTTATTGTTATTGTTATTGTTATTGTTATTGTTATTGTTATTGTTATTGTTATTGTAATTGTAATTGTAATTGTAATTGTAATTGTAATTGTAATTGTAATTGTAATTGTAATTATTATTATTGCTATTGTTATTTTTATTGTTATTTATATTGTTATTTTTATTGTTACAAAATGATTGATTAAGTCCAATGTGTCTATTTCAGTGGTGTCCAAAGTGTCACGCACACTCATGGAATGAAAAAGGTTCATTAAAGATGATATAAAATATATTTAATTAAAGTACCTAAACTGAATAAGCCTTTTGCAGAGCCAGATCTAGTAGTTACCCAGTAACGTATAAGTTTGTACTTTGTGGCACCAACAACACTCTGCGATATCAGAGGGTTCAAGGCAGCTTGGAAACCAGACGCTTGAAAATCGTTGTCTACATGAAGTAATACAACGGAGAAACTGCTGTCCTCGCTTAAATCCCACGTGCCACCTCCTTTTGATTTCACCCAAAGGGTTAGATTTTGTCTGGCGGATAGTTTCACCACTCCAGCGATGTTCAACGAATAGTAGTCTCTGAAAAATTGAAACGTTTGCTTTAGTTGTATCACCTTATATTCCAGAGGCAATTTTTGAGAGAACACGATAGACAACAACAGATCTCGAGCCTGCCAAGTCTTGCTTACTCAACTCTAATACTCTACAAACTTAGGTAGCTAAATGGCAACAGGTTATTGCTCATCATATATTCTGTTTTCCGGTCTCCCTTATGCTGAATCCCCTTCTTAAGTTCTTGAAATCCCCACTGCGGATAAACATGGGCTTTTAATGTGAGTGACCCGAGAGGACGAGGACTCACAAGGGTTCACCAGGGCTCTAGTGCTTCTGTAGTCTGGCCAGGTCGTTCATCTATTGGCGAGTGAGGCTAAGTCATCGTATCAATCTCTCATATATTTTGAAAACGAAATTAAGATCAAGAAAAATAACGATTTTCCACAGTCAAATCCTTATAAATCTATCCGTTTGTCGCTATAAAATCAACATTGTAAGGGCTAGGAGTAAGAAAATTTTCCTTACTTAGCAATAAAGTTAAAGTGCCCAGTCTGAATCAGGGGTCAAAACTTTTGTACGAACAAAATTTTTTAATTTTGGACACGAGGATCTTAATTGAAATTGTGTATTTTCGACCAGATTTTGGACGACAGAAAATTGCACAAAGGTCAGTTTGATCACGACAGAAGCTGCAAGATTTCAACCACGAAAGACAGACTGAAGGATGTCTCAAAACCTGGTTTTGGAAAATACTCAAAAATATTTCAACTTACTCGCTACCAAGACTAACAGTTCTTGCCACAAAATCATTCAAACCATTGAGATATTGACTTGTCCCTGGGTTATCATCAATGGCTACATTCGCAGTGAATTCTGAACCAATGGTCGTTGCTCTTTTTAGCTTCAGATTCGCACTGACGATATACATCCCTGAATCTGGTACAGTATATTTGCACTCAGCCAAATCTAGTCCCCCACCATAGTTAAAAAGCGGACCAGACGAGCTAATTCCGAGTAAGCCTTTGACTTGATGCCACGTGTCGGTGGTGTATGTTTGGGTTGAAGCCAGGACTGCAGAGAAACCCGGAACGGAGAACGGCAGACCAAGATAAGCGATAGAAAAACTGCTTTTGTCACCAACAGACCAGGACGATGTACCAGATGCCTTAACCATAACAGATATAAAGTCACCTATTGATGAAAAAGTTGAATGTCAATATGAATGCAAAGGAAATAGCCAAGAGAAATTGTAGGAATTCACGAGAGGAGGCCCTGGCCAAACGATCAAACATTGTTTGTAAAACATTTGAAATTAGTTCAACATGCAATGTTTGAACGTTTGGCCACGTCATAAAACATTGCTTGAGAAGCAGATTTTGTTTGAGTTATTGCCGTGACAAAGTTCAAGATAGTTAAAAAACAATTTTGCTTGAAGCAACAAGTTTCAAAGCTGCCAAACGGTACAACATTCGCTCCGCATGCAAATATGTTTGACAAAAATGCTTGATCATTAGGTCAGGGCCTAACTGATGAACTAACTAATTTCATCAACGATTTTCATATCAAACTGTGGTGCGACAAGCGACTGGAAGCCTTTGGAGTAACGCTAGTCGTTCAGATTTTAATTGCACAAAACAGCTCTATAACAGCAAACATGGTATTCAAGTTCAAAATAATTTCGCTATGCCTTTCGGCAACTGAGCTTCTCAATGCGATGTACTCCCAATGAATTCAAGGTTGGTGCAACTGACTAACGATGATTCCATCAACAATGTACAGTATAGGGGCAGCAGAAGGGCTCGTTAAAGAAATTATTTCAACACCTTCATAGTTTTCCAACTTTTCTTAGCAAAGATTCTAGATAAGATAGTTGAACTTTGGGAATTTTACAAACCAACAAAATGGGTTAGTTCAGGTTAAGAAATTGAATAAAGAAATTCTGAGTTAGGTTTAGTAGGGTTATGGATTATACAGGGGGCTTAATATAAAGGGGGGCTCATTTCATATAACAGCTTCCTTAACGAACAAACAAAACGAATACAGACCTTTCGACAGCCGTAAAGATCCGCTGACGCTTAGTGTATCCTTTCCAGCTGGATTCCCTTTTGTTGAGAACAAAGAACTCCTCTTAGACTGGCCTCCATTGGTTGATATTAACAATGAAATGAAACTTGATTGGCTGTTGAAAATGATATTACTTGATATGTGATAAATTCCAGAAATGTCTGCGGTATAGCGACCAGCTGAATTTGATAAGCCGTCGGTTTGGGAGAATGAGCCTTCGGCTTTGTCCGTCTGCCATGAAGTTACTTCGATCCAAGCGTTGTTGGAGGTTTGAGGAAGCTGAAACAAAAATTATGGAAGTTCAGCGGTTAAGAAATGGCTTACTATCGTAAACATGTCAAAATCTCATCACAGAAAAAGATAGTGCTAGGCCCTGGTTCAAACGATCAAACATTTTAAATTTGCATCAAGCAAACAAAATGAAACAAAATGCTTTACCGTTTTGCCACGCCACAAAACATTGCTTTTCAAACATTTTTCGCTTTTTGATAGCAAATTTTTTGAACCTCTTATAATATTGCTCAGCAAATTGTACTTGTCAAGCATTGTTTTGTGATGTGGTCGAACGTACAAACATTGTTAGCCAAACATTTGAACTTGCATGTCAAACTAAAAATGTTTTACTATTAAACATTGTTTGTAAAACAATTTTTGCTTACGTCAAGCAAATACTGCTTTTGAATTTTATTCGAAAACATTTCCCAGCAAATTTTACATGTCAATCAATGTTTTGTGACGTGGCAAATCGTTGAAACATTGTTTAACAAGCAATTTCAACTATCTGAAAAACGATGTTTGATCCTTTGGCGACGGCGTTACACCGGCCTCGTGATAATCATGGAATCAATGACAGCGTTTTTTATAAGCATTCATTGAATTACACAATGAGTCAAAGTTAACCCGTCCTACGTAATTATCTAGATTGAATTTAACTGAGAAGATGCAATTCAACCGAGGGTAAAAATCAATAAAATTTCCCTACCTCAGCATTAAGAGTGGCATGGAACGCAGGATACCTTGCTTGTATCATGCTGACAGAAATTCTACTTCCAGCAAGTAGTTGATAATTGCCAGCATTTTGCATGTAAATATAGAACGAAAGAGGTAGTTGATTGGCTAAAAGCTGCATAACACCACCAATGGTCAACGTCACTTCCTCTGCAAAGTTGTTCTTTGTTACCCTCGAATATAGGCCAAGTATGTTGCCGTTTAAACTTGTTGCAGACAGCGCTCGTGTGAAAATAGCTCCTTGTATTAAACTGTCTGCTGTGAATCTTATTGTAGCAGTTATGATATAGAGACCGTCGTTCTGTGGATAATACCTACAAAAGAGGAAAACTCGCTCATTTCATTTTCGCTTATCGGGAAAGGACAGGAGAAGACCTTCACTTAAGAACCAGTGTGCATTCATTGAACCAAGGAAAACTTAGTGAACTTATGCGAGACTTTCATTCTAGCTGTAACGCTGTAGTGGCTGATGCTCGAGCTCCGACCTCACTGCGTTCACGACACCACGAGGTAATTGTTGGAACAGACCACGATACCACAGCATGGGGTCCCCCATGAAATGTTGTTTTAGCGTGAATTTATGAGACCTTCACTCCCACTGTAACGTTATCTTGGCTGGGGTTCCAGCCCCCAGTTGGAAAATTAGACATGTTGAGCAAGGGAATGCTCTTCACGTTCAAAGATCAGAATTGCAGTCGTTTCAGGAGAGATATTGCAGCAAATTTCGCTTCAAATTGGAGTTAAAGTGAAAAAAGCTTTCGACTCCTAGTTTATCTGCTCAGAAAGGTATTTAAACAAGTATTTTCCTTTTATCAGTTACTTGCATCTTGTTCCACGAGTTTCTACAGATATTTTTAACATTTACCGTCACAGATTCCTTTTCTCTCTTATTCTTCCATTATTCATGAATTAGAAGTAAAATCTGCTGCAGTACATCTCCCGGAGCGACTACAAACAAGGTCGTTGCACGTTGAGAGGATTCCCTTACTCGGTTTATTTACCATTTTCCAGAAAAAAGTCGTGCTACCCAAACCTCTTTGAAAAGGTTAATAGAAGAAAAACGTTTTTCACATTGAAGAAGACAACCGTATTGAAGAAAACAGTGTTTGTTACTCACTTGCCATCCGAAATGTATTTTGCATCTGTCTGAAACTGTCCATAAGCTGACCCATTAGGCGATTTGAGAGGAATCCTAATCCAGCCACCTCCGCTACCAACGATGTTATTTTGGAGAATGGTGGAAAAACCTGTAAGAGAGAAAATGATAAAATATCGAATCAAAACCATAATCAAATAAGAGCCAAAATCATAACCACAAAAAATCTAAACAATAGTTCTAAATAGTCATTGTCATAATCATTACGATGATTATATTCATAAGCATAATCATCATCATAATCATAATCATAATAATTATAATCATAGATCATAATGATAATCACAATCAGACCAAAACGCAAATTCATAATCACAATTCAAAATATCATGAGAATGATCATAATCATAATCATTATCATGATCATGCTCCTACTCGTAACCAGGACTAAACGCAAATCATAATCACAATAATAAACTCAATCAGAATCATATTCATAATCATAATGATTACTATTATCATAATCATAATCATACTCATTATATGACTATGCACAATCAAATACATAATCATGATCATAGCCATGTATAGTCATTAATCATAAGATCCTAATCACGAGATCATAATCATAATATCAAACATAAAAGCAAATCATAATCATAGTCATAATCAAAATCACATGACAAAATATTTAGCTATTGAATTCAAATCAAATCCACCTTACCTGGTGTTTTAGAGTTGAAACTGCTCAGGAACACCCCTGAGAAGCCGCTTTCTGCTGTAACAGTCCATGGTGTCCCAAATCCTCTGAGCTGTAGACCAACTATCTGACCTTTTCGCAGATGAAGCAAAGTTGAAATGGATATCGTGAATTCTTCTGATGACATGGTCTTCACAACGGTGCCATTAATTACAGAATCAACTGCGATTCCAAGCTCAAAATAAGCTGAAGCATTTGTCTTGATGTGGATATTAGCAGCAATTAGGTATATCCCTTCACAGATGGGTACAAATTCGCCAACATGTTTCGAAAAGCCGGTTTTGCTTGTGAATAAGCCAGGGCTTTGACTTACTCTCCATTCTCTAAGATAATTCCAATCACTCGTCGCAACAGCAACTGCAGATTTGAATGATGCAGAGAACCCTGGCACTTCACCTAAAGTATCCACGAACTCCATTGAAAACGTAGTCTCTGATTGGCCAGTGATTGACCAATCATTATCAGTTTCGGAGAAAACATACACTGATATGTAATCACCATGCTGTAGCGAAATTGTTCCTTGAATCGTAAGACTCTTCGGTCCGGATGGTCCACCTTTCTTGCTAGCCGACATACCGTTAGGATTGTTATTGATTCCGCCATTTATTGCCATTGTAGCTTTGAATCTTCCACCAACATCTGCACCAGTCAAACTTACAGTAATGAATATAGTATATAATCCGGAACGCGGAATATAAACATCGGAATTGCTCGTACCACTAAGGATCGTTCCTGTAATCACATGTCCACTCTCAATCGGGGCTTGCCAGTTCTGGATTTTGTACCATCCAGTACTCTTCATGGCTACGTTTGAAGGAATGTTCAAACTTACAGCACTCTGTCGTAGGCCTAAACATAGAAAATAACAGAAGATATATTACTTTTTGCACTAATGTACACTAACGGTTATGCAGATGCAGCCTGAAAAAGGCACACAGATAATGGATATGGTCTTAATAGCGCAGAGCCTGCACATTTGTTTTTAGCCTGCACCCTTTGTTTCCATATAGTCGTTAAGAGTCGTCATTGGTCCATCCCAGCCTTTGCAAAAAAGGAAAAACTGTCAAAGACTGAAAGGAAATATTTGACAATGCCTTAAGCGACTGTTTAGCAGAGACGCAAAAACCCTACACACCTGGTTTGGAGGAAGGTTTTAGCTAAAAAATGAGGAACGTTTTGTAGTAAAACGATTTTTCATATTTTTGCTACAGCTAAAAGAAAGAAAATCTATATTGTCAACCCTTTGTAGGTCCCTACAGTGCTGTGATATCCTTCAGCTTGGAAAGTTGGAATCAATTTATGAAACAACCTCTTAAAACTGTAGCCTCCCTGATATTAAAGCCTGATTGCCACCTTTGTAACACTTGCACTAAAACATACAAGGGACCTGGGAATGTCCCTATGTACATGTTTTTGTCTCGTGTGTGCAGGAGTCTGTCTGGCTGTTTTTCGGTCGGCAGTTTTATATCATGTTAAAATGAGGAAGGTTGGTTACAAAAATTTCAGGTTTGGAGGAAGGTCAATAACATTGTGCAACTCTGTGTTTAAGACCATAACGCAGGTGTCAGTGAATCTCATAGACAGTCAACGATTGCATGAGACAGTATGACTCTCAGCGACTGTATAGTAACCAAGCTTTAGTCTTAAAAAAATATTGAGTGAATAACAAGGCTTTTGTGTTGAGCTGGCAGAGGGGGGGGGGATGTATTGCTAAAAAATCAACAAGGGGCTCTGATAGATTAACTTGAAGTACCCAAACTTTATTTCATGTAGGTATTCTTTACGAACAACCTTTATAAGACAAACCAGCTTGGACTGGGATAAAATTTATTATTTACTATTCCTAGTTGAGCTAAATACAAACAAAGTCCGCAGGTTTGAAGCCCTTGCCTTGAAACGCACTTTAAACAGTATCCACTGCAACAAGCTCTTAAACACATTTTAAGCTGTTTATGAGAAGGGTAGGAGGGTGATAGGGTTTTGTGTGAAAAGTAAGCCCAAAAAATAAGAAACACCCAAACTGACAGTGAAGCTAGTTCATATAAAAAAGCGTGCGAACATTGAAATTTTTGCGTAAACAATATTTCATGTAGGTCACATCTACTTGTATTGTCCCATCAGATACGACTTACTTACGCAGATTCAGCTGTGCAGAAAAAAGTTTCTCACCTTCTGATGTTATCAATATTTCAAACAGAACGAAGATCAATATACATTTCCAGTCCATTTCTCTCGTTAGCATCAAAATCCCATATACTTTGATGCTACTCTCTAAAACTGGAAGAAAACAAGATTCTTGTAGACGTTCTGAAAAGAGAATTGACAAAGTCGGTAGTTAAGCGTACAGCCAAAGAAACCATAACAGGTCATACGTATTCATAATTAAAAATGATTTAAATTCAGTAAGACATAGAGATTCAGGGTGGTTTGATTTACGTTGTCTTAAATGACTCCTACACTCCATATCAACAATAATATCTATGCAGATTTATTCAGAATCAAACGTGAATCATAAATCGATTTAAACATACTCGATTCACTTCGAGGTTAGAGTAATTTGCCGGGATAACATGTAAGAGAGGCAGATCAGTAATTGCAGAGTTAAATTGACACCCTTGAAGCGTTTATTGGAATCAGTAGCCGTTTTGAATCATCATCAAGTTCAAATTAAAGACCTTTCTTTGTCTATAATCAATGGTCTTGAAGGACCTTTCGTAATCAATGGTCTTGAAGGACCTTTCGTAATTAATGGTCTTGATACAAAAAAGCTGACTCGAAAATATACGCCTCCCTGTTTTAAAGGCCCCCTGAAAAAGTTTAAAATTTGATAAATGCCCAGGCTTTTAATCGGTTTTGAGTATAAATCACTGGCGTAACGCAGTTCAGGCTCCCTAAGCAGGGGCTCCCAACAAATTTTTCGTAGTTTCTTCTTGTGAACCATACGCTAAATGGCTTCTTAAGGCAATCCTATAAACAGTCATTAGCAAGGGGACGCGTTACGTGCATTTTTCAAGGCTCTAAAGGGTATGCTTTCAAAAATTTCCCAGTTTGCCGCTCCCCCTTCCCCCGTAAAGCTCACGTCGCTTCGCCGTCCTTGCGTAAGGGCCCCATCTTAATTAATTAATTCCTATGGGCCCAAAGCGCCTTCGCTACGCCACCATGTATGTGCCGCGGGAACGCAATAATAACAAGAAAGTTTTCAACTTACATAGTAAGCCTATGAATCAAATGAACTTTATCTTTCGCTTGCCGACTTCAGCTTGAAACAGGTCACAGATGAATCAGGTCAGTAAAATAGCTACCAGTTACGCAACATGATTTGAAACTTTCTGGAAAGAGAATAAATATAATCCTCTATGTATCAAAATATTCAGTTTTTAAATTATCCTATTATACTGCCACCAGCTGCTTGGTCTGATCACTATGATTAATAAGGGGAAGAAAATGCTGAAAAAGTAGTTATTTCGTGAGGTAAAGCTTTACTTCTGTTTAGATGATTATATGCATTACCACGTATGGTTTTAGCAGGATATTACAGTAGAAAGATTTGATACCGTGAGTTCATTGCAGTATACAGTAAACAACATCAATATGATCATGATAAACAAATAGGATCATTCAGGAACAGTAAGTAAGTCATATAGCAAATCCACTTTTTTTCGTAAGAACCAGATAATTTTTGCCGAGGCTCGATGTTCTTATCTTTCGCATAATTTTAGGCACGAGTGTTCTCAATGGTGTTCTTACTTCAACATTGATTTCAACTAAGTTTTTGGCGTACTGTTGTGGTATTTAATGGGTACTGTAATGAAGTTCGTACGCAAAAAATACCACCACATCAAGCACAATAACCCACCACAGTAGTGCGTATCCACCACAATTGTGCGTATGTATAGATTAGCTAGCGTGAGTGCAGGAAACAAAACAGCAAGAGAAGGCAAAAAAGTTAGAAAATCACCTGATATCTGAGTGCCTTGAAGAATAGTTTGTTATCATCATCATAATGACGCTTGAGATGCTTTGGAGCTGGACCTGAATAATTGATAAAAAGCAAAGATAATTAATACTTTCTCTTAAGTTCTGTTAAACATGTTTTGACTTTAACTCAAATGTGAATGAATGACAAAGCTCAAAATGAAAGCGGGAACCTGCAAGACGAGGATCTTTCAATGAAGAAATTTTCAGTTTTAAAATTGAAATTTAGAAGTGCTTAGTGAGATTTGGCTTGGTAAGTATGTTCCTATAGAATCGCGCAATCCTCTAGTTACGTATCCTTCATTACTTTTGATGAGCTGATGGGATTTGATTGGTGGGAGACCAGGGCTGTATGCCTCGGAGAGTTACTGGGCGATTTAACTGGGCTCTGAATGCTCCATTGTCTCAATATGCTGCGACAGTTGAGTTCAAGTATCGATTTGATTTCAGACGAAAAGAACATATAGTTGATTATGAAGATATACTTACAATGATTTGAAGGAAAGAGAGCTCAACAATGATCAGAAGTGTGTGGGTCTTCTTTTACCTGCTGACCTCAAGTAAGAAACTGTACATTTTGAGTTGTTAATTGTTGCTTAAGAAATTTACGGGGTTATTCCATTAAGCAGTATCATCCCATGTAATGCATGTGCAGTACGGTGTCGGATACTCAGTAACAACGGATGGGGATACCACGATTGCCATGGGGAGGTATCTTGGAGTACATTGGCGAATGTGCAGTGCGGTTGGTCACATAATGATTGTCGTAGCAGGTATTCAGTACGATGAGGAGAAACCATGATATCTGTGTTGGGATACCAAGATTGAGAACATCATATTTTACTCCCACCGTACTGAATATCCACCACCGTTCTCAAGGATACCCCCGACCACATTGAATATCCGCCACGGCAATCATGATGTGACCCCACCGTACTGCACATTCACCAACGTACTCCGAGATGCCTCCCCATGGCAATCATGGTATCCCCCCACAGTCATCATGGTATCCCCTCACCGTACTGAATATCCACCACAGCAATCATGATGCCTACCCACGGCAATCATGGTATCCAACCTGAATATCCGCCAGGCATCATGGTACCCCCCGTACTGCACATCCGCCACCGTACTCCAAGATGCCTGGCAATCATGGTATCCTCCGCCGTACTGAATATCCGCACCATACATATCCTACCATTACGAAGGTACCGTACACACACTACATGGGGTTGAGTATGGGGTGCAGAAAAAGCGAGGGGCATTTCCTTTTTAAAAAAAGCGTACGAGATTTTTGATCAAAACAAAAGGATTTCCAAGGGATTTCCATGAAAACAATAGGATTTCCAGCAAATATGTACGATATTTCCAAGGAGCGGGTTGCTCCAGCCGATCCATATGTAAAGTTGAAAAAACCTGATAAAATAATCGCAACTTTGAATTATTCAAATATGATTAGAAAAATCCCGAAACTTCTAAAGCTAGCTAAGCTAGAGATCACTTGAACCCAACGTGATTCAGTCACTATTATGGAAAACCATAATCCCATTCAAAGATTGTGTAGCTCTTTGGGATTAGGAATGAAAAACCAATTTGAATGAATTTGGTTGATTAAGTGACATTTTTTATCATTTTCAACTTTAATTATCAAACGGTGATGCTGAAATATCGCAAAGTTGTCTTATCCTTCTTACTAAAACCGACGCAAAGGATTAATTATTGAATCCTAGTATAAGAACAGAATTAATAGATATAAAAAATAACGTCTGGACCAGGCATAAAGAAATCCTTTGAAAATCTCTTTTCCTGAATGCCCCTCGCATGGCCCTAAACAAAGCGGCAGCGCACGTGCAACTTTTTGCTTGAAATAGCGACAGGACATGATAAAAAATTGTTGCCGTAATAGCAAAACTAAAGTCGCATGTGTAGCCAGCAAGAAAAATGCTCTGCGACCATTGGCAACGCAACAAATTGCATTTTTTCGCGCTTTTTCCTAGAAATTTTCTAGGACCTATTCTTCTTATCGCGCAAGTTGATTGTCAAAACAGGTGCGGACACTTTAAAGTCCCATTTCCACTTCGTTCGCATTCGCTGTTCGCTAGCAAATTTGAAGTTCGCCGCTCGCTTGCGAACAGAATACAGCCTTCGTGATCAATTTTAGGCAATAAATAAAGTGAAACTTTTTCTAAAGCTTGAGCTTGACTTGCAGAGGAAATCCAAATCGCTTCGCGTTCGCCTTTTTTTGATGGCTAGCGAACAGCGAACAGCGAATTCGAACGAAGTGGAAATGGGCATTAACTTGTGTCGCGTCGCCAGGAACAGATCAAAAATCGCGCGAGAAGCCGCGGCTTCAAACTTGTCACTCGAAAATTATTTATAAATTTGCTTTCCATTACTATAGCAAATTACTTATTGGCATCCGAAAGCATGAAAAAGAAGGTTGTATGCCAGGGAAATTCAGAGATATACCACAACGCAACACTGAAAGGGGGCATGCGTGGAAAGACAATTCAATATGTTGGAAAAGTGACAGATATCAAGGCTTGCGTGGAAGCAGTTTGTTACATAGAAGATACAAATTATGCGTTTATACTCCAGAACCATTGCTATGCAGTCACGTGTTTGAGTGAATGCGAGGCTGTGACAGGGAGGCTAAAACAGCCGACTCAACTGGTCGAAATAGGACGAACAAGTGAGTACTGCTTTCTTCTTCAGATGTAACCTTCCCACCATCACAATGATGAAATCGCTAAACTTAGGTTTAATCCATTCAGTACAACTGGGAGTCAACGACTCATGTAAGTAGTCTATCAAGTTAGCGTGCAGGATGTACAACGACAATGTTGTGGTTTCGAGCCACGGTCTTTCCACTCGCACTTGCAGAAATAACAACTTTGGGCAAGTTATTAACACAAATGTGCCACAAATCTCTACCCAGGTGTATAAATGGGTACCTGGTCGGTACTTAGCGCTGAGTGGGGCTACTCCTGCTATATGATATATGCATCCAGACAAGGGATGAAGTCGACTGAGTAGCCCTAGGCTAGTAATAGACTTCAAAACGGCATTATTGAAAACAAAAAGTGTTCTATACAATGAGTAGGTCTATACCAACTACTGTATAGACCTCCTCATACAGGAGTATGAAAAATAATGGTGATGTTCGAATAATGATTTCTTGCAGCTTACATGTCTGAAGAGCACCGCATCGTGAGCGATGTTTTCCGTCAAATGAAATACAAGGACGCAAGACCAAAGATGGGTCCAAAGCAGATAATGAATGTCAGTCTGAATGTTAGACTTATTCAAATACTGGATGTGGTAAGCGAATCTCTATAGCACCTTACTTGCCTTGCCAAATCTCCCCTTACCTTTTTTCCAACCCCCAGTCTCTGCAATAAACCTCACTTTAAACGTTGCAATATCCGTTCCCAATGCTTCTAATATTCTCTTTGATTGTAAATTTGTAAGAAGTCATGATATGAAAACTTTTGTTGATAGGATGCTGTGGGTCAGTCTATCAAACTCAACGTTTGGACGACGCAGGTAAGACCTAGTACATACCGCAATATTTTAAAATGTTGCATCATTTATAGCGGTATTTTCTGCATTGCACAGAGGTTTAATGCACTACCTTACATCATCACAATAAACAAAGAGACCTCCCGTTTATTCCAACCTCCCCGGCTTATCATATTTCACCAAGTTTTCCGACCCGCCCGTTTATAGAACCCCCCGTTTAATCGAGACCTAAGAGTATTCAATTCAATTCAATTCATTTTTATTCGTAGAAATACAATTTACAATGATAAAATGTACTCTACACGGTCTAAGAAAAGCAGAGTTTATCTTGCTTGAGTAGCAGTATTTCTGCATTGCACAGAGGTTTCAATGCAACATCTTACATCTTTTTTATGTTTTAGGAATGGAGCAATCCTTTGCTTGCCTGGGATGACAAGATGTATGGCAATGTTAGTCTTGTCAACGTGGAACCGAAGTTTGTATGGACTCCAGTGTTGTTGCTTTATAACAAGTTAGTGATTTTTTTCTGGGTTAAGTAAACAAATTCAAACAAAAAGCAACAAAACAAAACAAACAGCTTCCAAAAACAGTACTCACAATTGTCAAAAAACAGGTATTTTGACAATCCAAAAACTTTCGCGCCAAAATTCTAGCTTGCCTCGTCCCCAGACCCATTCGTGGAATGTATCCTGGCAGCTCGGTAAAATGGAATTCTCTTTCGAACTTAAAACCGACAATCTCTGGAAGTCTCGGAAACCTTCTGCTTTTGACCTCGGAAGGCTTCGGAGAGATCCAAAACAAGCCGTTTTCAGAATAGCTTCAAAAAACGCGTATTCCCAAAAAATAAGGCTACCGAAAAAGGAATTGGTTTAGAAGAACACGCCCTATGATTAATCCATATACAGCTACTCCGAATTTACCCTGTGCCCTGGGTACCAGAGTCGTAGTCGCTGCGCACGGGGGACGAGGAACTGGGAAGGAGATTAACAAGGGAATACCGGTATCCTTGTTCATCTTCTTCCCAGTTCCTCGTCCCCGTGCGCAGCGGCTACGGCCCTGGTACTCAGGGTACTCCAAATTATGCGAGGCATGCCTTCTCTTCTCATATCAAACAAAATCTTTTGCTCCTCCACAGCGCCGACAACAGCATGAAAAGTGTGCATACGATGAAGACGAAAGTGATAGCGAAGAGTTCAGGACACAACACATGGTTCGCATCAACTTCAATCAAAGCATCATGCAATATCAACGTCAAATATTTCCCATTTGATGAACAGATTTGCTACTTGAACTTCGGGTAAGCCGGTAGATAGAAAATTGATCTCCCGTCAGCGAAAGTATCGTACAGTAAAATCTCTATTCAGCCATCCTCCCTTTTATTTCCATCTCCAATAATAAGCCACCCTCTGCAAAAGCCCCTCTCTTTTCTACTTATTACATGAGTCCCACTCTTAGCAAACAGCAACAACAACAACAACAACAACAACAATAACCCTAGAACTGTTTGCTCGAGTGATGATGTAGTTTGAGTATACTACGACTACGATAACTACTGCAACAACTGCGACTCATGTAATAAGTCTATCTAACTCAAGTATGGACCTTGTAAAGCCTTTGAATTTGCACCTTGTGGCAATAACCTAAGCTGTGTGATAAATTGGATAATATAGGACAATGTGTTGGCGTGGGGAAGTTTTCACTGCATGGTCATGTAATAGCTAAAACTATGCTAAGACTATGTACTTAGGCTAAGAAAAAACGGCTAACTGTTGTTGAGAACTTCGTGTGTTGTTTGAGTAAGTGTTTGAGAAAAGTCAAAGTAGGATTCATTGGTCGAGCTATGTGACAGCCGTGACTTGCGTCCTTGTTAAGCGAGTCAAAGATAAAAGTTCTGTGGTTAATGATGTAGTTACATGGAGAGCGTATTATATCATTCTGACGTGATAGTATCTTGGTTTTTAGTTCATGGACCAATGGAATTAATGAAATGGATATCACACCATTTGGGACGAAAAATGGATTGGCGCATTACACGGAGAACTCTGAATGGGAAGTCATAAAATTCACCGTTAGAAAGGAGCAAAAGAAATACAAGTGTTGCGAACATCCTTTTGCAGAAGTCGCGTATCAATTACATTTACGCCGCAAGACATTGTATTATATCTACACGATGATATTACCTGCGGCTACCATCACCGCGCTGATATCCATAGGTTTCTGCTTGCCGCCCAACTCAGGCGAACGGATCGCTCTTTCGATTACAACACTGGTATCAATGACTGTTTACTTAAATTTAGCTAGCAAGAAGCTGCCAGCGACGTCAGAAAACATCCCGCTGCTCTCTCTGTTTTATTTCCTATTACTGGGGCAAATCAGCCTTTCTGTCGCCGCTTCAACGTTTGTGCTGATGTTTTTCTACCGTCAAGGCTTTTTAGAACCCATGCCGCCATGGATAAGATACATCATAGTCCAGAAACTGGGTAAGATACTATGCGGAGTGAATTCACCAGACAGACCGTCGCTCAAGACCAAACGTCGACGCAAGACGGTTCGATTTAGCGACGTTGTAACGGTAAGCGGTAGCCAATCTCCGGCTGCGACGAAGAAAAGGAAAAGCAATGAGGCCCTAAACGGAGAGCTGAAAAGTCCATTGCTAGTTAAACATCCCGACGTACCGGCGTTTATTCACAGCGCTCCGCCGTCAAGAAGAAAAGACGGCGTAATGGAGAGAGAGGTTATATCAATGAACGGCTCAACACAGTCACTGGAGAGTATAACAGGCAGTGCCAACGACCTGGCCTACCAAAATGGCAGTATGTTTAATTTTCATACCATGGTTGAGGGAGACAGAAAACACGTGCAGAAAATTATGAATAATGATGTGGATACCTTAACAAACAGCGTGGATAAGAAACAACGGAAGAGAAATGAAAGGAATGAGTGGGAATACGCATCGATGGTTGTCGATCGAGTTTTCTTAATCATGTTTGTGATCACATTGACCATTTCAGTTTGTTTCTTAATGCTGCAGAAAATACCACGTCTTGCAGAAAAATGAAGCAAGTGCACAAGTCAGCACAAAATATCAATTCAACATAGATTTTTCCATAGAGCTTTACATCTAATAACACTATCTCATCTCTGATCGATTCCACAACAAGATGCCAAACAGACTTTCCTACATCAGTCAGGCAAAACAGACTTTCCTACATCAGTCAGGCAGGCTTCTATGAAGACAGACAACAGTTACGCAGACGCGTATCATTAAACAGACTAATATCGGTAAACTCTAATTAAATCAGTCAGACAGACTTCTATCAGTCCGACAGACTTGTACCAGTCAAGCAAACTACATTATTCCGACGGACTTATACCAGTCAGACAGATTTGCATTAGGCAGACAGATACATCGGTCAAACAGACTTTTACAATCAAACAGACTTGCATCAGTCAGATAGACACATCAGTCAGACAGATTATTACAGTCAGACAGACTTGTATTAGTCAGACAGGCTTACATCAATCAGACAGACTTGTATGAGTCATATACCCTACATCAAGCAGTACTCATAACAATACCTATACAGCTGTGTCACTCGACTTGGCTCGATTAATCCCCGAAAACTATCACTGATCGTTCTACAGAGCTCTGCTGTCTTATGATTGAAAAGACTAACGGACGTACGCAACTCTTTCTCCCCACCATTAACTATGCTTCAACTAAATACAGCGGCCCTTAAACTCGCCCTTGAAGATGGAAAATGTCTGAGCTGTCACATTTAGACTAGAATTTAATCTTCTAAAAAGATCATCAGAAAACTAAAATTTCATTACGAAAATCGTCCTTAATAGTCCTTTGTTTCTTTAAATTTTTCCGCTACATAAGCGTTCATAGATTGCCATATAATGTATAAAAATACCTTGGTTACTTGAGAAAGTACTACCAGCCAATTTTATCTTTTTAAACTTCTTGAATATTGGCTACAAAGATACATCCATCAGACGTTGTTATGGCGATCTTTTTACCATCTTGGGACACCTTGCAGCATAAAAGCTGACCAACAGAACCCGTTGAACTGCCAAATCCTTTCAGTCTTCTTAAGTTATCCCCGTTAGACATATCCCAGAATCTAAAACACATATATATCAGTCAGACAGACCTGCATCAGTCAGACAGACACGTCAGTTAGACAGACTTATACAGTCAGACAGATTTGCATCAGTCAGACAGACACATCAGATAAAAAAATCGGATGAAAACTTAGCTCCCTATCAAAGCTAGTTATTTTTCTGGCGAAGCAATGTTTTATATTCAAGAAACCTGTAGAAAACCTTTAAGAAACCCTTTAATTTTGTTAGAAATTAAAGCGTTTCTTAAAATTTCTCTTAATTTGAATAAAAAATCAATTATACAACGCACAACGGGTCACAGGAAAAGAGGCAACAGATATGAAATAGTCAATGTGTTGGAAATGAGTTGCTTTGTCATTATTCTCCAATTACAAAAGTTTGAATATCACTGAATATGCAATCTATGATGTTGCGTAATGTTAGTGTAAATTAGTGCACTCGTCCAGCCCTCAAGAGTTGCTTAGCATATCTAGGATTTCAGCCCTCGCAGAAAGAGGGGTACCCCTCAAATCCTTATTTTGGCTCTTTTCTGGCTTCTCAATGTAACTGACAAGTTTGCAAGGATGTGCAGTATAAAGAAAGCTATTTCACCAGAAATTTTAGCACAATCTCAGCCCTGGTTGCTTATTGAACAGTTGCTTATTAAAAAAAAGAGTGTACTGTAAAACTAACAGTAAATAAGGTACAATTCAAATTCAATCACTTTTAATTATTTTGTGAAGTTCTACAAGTTCAACAATTTTTTGTGTGTCTAGATCTAGGTTTCTTATAAACCGGTTTCTTATTAAAAACGGGTATAAATGCTTATTAACACCCGATTCCTAGCACTTTAGTTTCTAAAACTTTTTTCTTCCCAAGCACTATCTAGCTTCTCGAAAAAGTGATTGCATCTGTTAAATACTGTATAAATGATATGAAATACGACTTAACTTGACTTAAAAAGTCTAGTTTGAGTTTATATATTTGTTGAGACTCCTCAAACTTAAACTGCAAAAAGTCACATGTGTGTTAAAAGTTGAATGAGATTGAATTATCAAAATTGAAAATTCTAACTATAAGAAAACGGAAAACTTTTCTGTACTGAGAACAGTTGCGACTTTCCTTATAGTAGCATTTCAACTTCGAATTGGATCTAATTAAGTATTCTTTGTATTAACTGTGTCTTTGTAGTAACTTTGTAGTAACTGTGTTGGAATTTACAAGCGTTTTGTGTGTCAAAGTAGAAAACGCTCCGTTTGTACAGCAAGTGTCTGTGATGAAAATAAAAATGAAAATGAAAATGAAGTGTACTCACATCAGACTGTGATCACTTGAACAAGAAACCAAAAATAACTCTGCTTTAACTTTGAAAAACGAGCAACTCCATACAACATTGTAATGTCCAGATAACTTTCGTAAAATCGACTTTGAAACAATATTCCATACAATAACAGTGCAATCAGCAGATGTGGAGGCAACGATATCGTTTCGTCTCGGTGCAAAAACACAACAAGTCACTCTATTCCTATGTCCCTTTAAAATCGAAGAACTTCTAGTCGAATCACTGTTTTCTTCTTCCCAAAAATGCTTCCAAACTCGCAGTGTACAATCTCGTGAGCAGCTAACCAATAATCTCCCATTTGGTGACAAAACAATGTCTTCAACAACGTTAGTATGACCAAGCAAAACTCTGTGACTTAAATTCTCTGATGCAAAACTCCAAATAATTATTTTCAAATCAGATGAGCAAGAAATAACATGACTTGAATCATTTGTGAATTTTACACTCCAAACTGTGTCTGTATGCTCTGATAATGTTGAAACTAACTCAATCGAGTCCATTTTCCATACTTTTACGGTTTTATCCGAAGAACAAGTACAAATTAAGTCATCATTTGAGCTGACAGCAACTCCCCAGATAACGTCATCGTGCCCTTGCCTTTGTTTTGCCTGTTTCGTTGTTTCTAGCTCCACGACTCGAATAACCCCATCTGCCCCCGAAAATATAAGTATTTTACCATCTTTAGAAAACTCGCAACACTCGACAAATATCTTCTGAGTTGATGAATTAATTGGTTCGCAAATAGGCTGGAATTTTAGCTGTGATATTGCAAATTTCCCATCCACTTTGCCTTTTGAAGTTTCAATTTTTTCGACTGACATCTTTAGCAGCAAAGCAAGTTTAAATTAACCGCCCAATTTGTCTCGTTTCCAAACAATTATGACATTCTCGTTCTGATACTACTGTTACGTTTGGGTGGTTTGAGTTGGTTTTTAACAAAAAAAGGACAGAATGAAATAAAGAAGAATGGAATAAAATAGATTAAAGTAAAAAACATTAAAAGAAGAAACAGAAGGAAATGAAGCAAACAAAAATAAAAAATTAGGTACAAAGGAAAAATGAAACTAAAAAATTAAATTAAAAATGAAATGAAATAAAATTGACTAAAATTAACAAAAGTTGTATTAAATGAAATAAGATAAAATGGAATGAAGAAAAATAACGAGAAATAACATATCAAATAAAAATAACAATAACAGAAATAACATATCAAAAATTCAATCAGGCTCGAAAAACCTTTGAATGCATTTTACAGAGCACCAAAACAAACTTTGTTTCAATATTAATATATAGTATGTACATTAAAATTTTAACGAAAATTGATCAAAAAGTTACAAATCTTTCTCAAGCAATAATTTCGTGTTTTTGTTCTTTAGCTTAAACCAACCTAGTTTCCACACAACGTGTAATTTTTTACACTGCTTTTGGTCCCTCGTGAAACGATCAAACATTGTTCTTCAAACATCTGAAATTTGCTTGTTAAACAAAGTGTTCTAACGTTTAGCCTCAACGCAAACATTGCTCGTCAAACATTTTTTGCTTGTGAGAAATCACGCTAGCGAATCTATAATCACTACTGTGGTGGATAATCACTACTGTGATGGTACTATTTGCGTACTGTGGTGGTAGTTTCTGCGTACGGTGGTGGATAATCACTGCTTGTGGTTGGTTACTATGCTTGCGGTGGTGGCAGTTTTGGAGTACTGTGGTGGATAATCACTACTGTGGTGGTACTATTTGCGTACTGTGGTGGTAGTTTCTGCGTACTGTGGTGGATAATCACTACTTTTGGTTGGTTACTATGCTTGCGGTGGTGGCAGTTTTGGAGTACAGTGGTGGATAATCACTACTGTGGTGGTACTATTTGCGCACTATGGTGGTAGTTTTTGCGTACTGTGGTGGATAATCACTACTTGTGGTGGGTTATAATGCTTTATGTTGTGGATACGAAATCATAGAAAAAATCTATAGATCAAGCAAGAAGAAACCACAAAATCCACCACAGTACGCAAAAACTGCCACCACCGCAAGCATAGTAACCCACCACAAGTAGTGATTATCCACCACAGTACGCAGAAACTACCACCACAGTACGCAAATAGTACCACCACAGTAGCGATTATAGATTCGCTAGCGTGGAAATAGAAAATGTTTCTAAAGTTTTTCAAAGCAATTTTAAGAAATCCTGCTTGTCAAGCAATATGGCAAAAGGGTCAAACATTGCTTGTAAAGAAAATCTCAAATGTTTGACCAACAATGTTTGATCGTTTGGCCAGGTCCTTAGAACCCTTTTCATTTGAATGTTTCAGTTATTGGTCATCTGTTTGACGGTTTCGAAACTTCTATTAATTTTATCACTTACGGACATGATGTTCGAGCTTCAAAACCAACATATAAGCAAGTTTTGGCCTAGTTACCAGATGTCTTCTTCTTTGGAACTTACTCGGTTTCTAGATAAAGGAACGATACACAGAATTATCAATTTAATGGATTCACAAATGAACGAACAAAAAAGCATCGTCAAAAAAAGCGGAAAAGCGACTAAAGAGAGGATTCAAAGATTCTACACTTGACAGACATTTCTCAGCTTCTTGAAAGACCAGCGTAAGTCCAGCTTAGCTTCATTTAAGCTCAACATTAGTCCGGCTTAGCTTGTTTTAAGTCTATCATAAGCCCAGCTTCGCTTCTTCTACGTCCAGCATAAGTCAAGCTTAGCTCATTTTAAGTCTAACATAAGTCCGGCTTAGCTTCTTCTAAGTCCAGCATAAGTCAAGCTTAGTTTCTTTTTAAGTCCAGCATGAGTCTGTCTTAGCATATTTTAAGTCCAGCATAAGACCGGTTTAGCTTCTTTCAAGTCTAACAAAGCCTGGCTTAGCTTTTCTAAGCATAAGTCAAGCTGAGCTTCTTTTAAATCTAATATAAGTCTTGCTTAGCTTTTCATAAGTCCATTGTTCATAAGTCTGATTTAGCTTCTTTTATGTCCAGCATAAGTCCGGTTTAGCTTCTTTGAAGTCCGGCAAAAGTCCGGCTTGGTTTCTTATAGGAAATCCTGAAGAACCTGTATGACAGGACGAAATATTGGCAACAAATTTTAATGATACCAAGTTATTTGTCTTTTCTGCCTTCTTGCCTTGTTTCTTATTCCATATCATTTCTTATAAAAGGATGCTATTATTAAAATAACGTGTGCTCACCCTACTCTGCAGTGTCGTAAGGCCCTTGATTTGTACCATAGTAGATTCCAACTCCGGGCTCAGGGTGAAATTTCATAGTATTAATGCTAATAGGTGCTGAACACATGCGGGTATGTGGATGAATCACAGAGAAAGTTACCTGTGGAAAACAGTAGAACAACTTAACAAAATACAGCTGCTTAACATAGCCAACCTCGTCCCCAGGGTAAATAGCCATAGTCCAGAAAACGTTACGATTCCGCGGCTGTGAACCTGAGGAAGGTTTGGTCTGTCAAATAAAGAGTTTGAGGAGGACCAATTACGTAATATAAAACATCTAGTTGCAGGGAATTTTTCAGCTAATAATATAGTTTGAGAAAGGCATAAGCTTAGTAACTGTTCTAAGACGTTAATGGGTTTCCTTTCAATAGCAGTATTTAACCTTCATAAGTGCATTTATATATACAATAATGACAATAAAAGCCATAATCATCACAAATAAGATAAGCTGTAAAAAAAACTGGAGAAAAAACCAAATTGATATTGGGGAAGGGTCGGAAGGGGTACAGGAACCGGAGGCAGGATTGACATTTTCTTGACTCTGTAGAATAGCCATCTACGTGAAACTTTGCTGTCCATATTAAGCCGTGGCTAAACGTGGAATTTTCCAGCTGTTCTTGCGATACAACACTCCTGAAAATGTCCCGCTCTGACAATCCTGAGGTTGCTTCATGTTGCGACAAAAGTGCGGCAACAAGCGTTGAAAGAAAGGGTTCTTGTTGCTACAAAGTCAGCTCTGTAGTTTACCCCCATCTACACGTGGGATTTTCCAGCTGTTCTGGCGATACAACACTCCTGAAAATGTCCCGTTCTGAGGTTGCTTCATGTTGCGACAAACGTGCTGCAACAAGCTTTAAAGAAAGGGTCCTTTTTGCCACAAAGCCAGCCATGTAGTTTATCCCCTCTACACCTGGGGTTTTCCAGCTGCTCTGGCGATACAACACTCCTGAAAATGTCCCGTTCTGACAAATCCTGAAGCTGCTTCATGTTGCGACAAAAGTGCTGCAATAAGCTTTCGAAGAAAGGGTCCTTGTTGCCACAAAGCAAGCTCTGTGGTTTACCTCCCCTATTATTTAAGAAAAACATTCCTTTTAAAACCAAAAACATTACGAACCTTGTCTTCTGTGAATTTCTCAACTTTTTCGCCGTTGTCCGGTAATTTGAATACTTGTCCCATTACCTGGAAAATAGACAAAATTGAATAATGATTACCAATATCTTCATCAGCGTCCAGCAATTCAACTCTAACTCTACAGCGTTACCACCCCATGGGGGGAGGGGGTAGACCTCCAAAGGGAAGGGGGTAGACCCCCAGGGGGGAAAAGTCGTTTGTAATTTGAGTTGAATTGCTGGCTAGGTGGGTATGGTAGTATGTGCCCAAATTTAGAAAGGTTCTCGGCCCTTAAAGTCCATAAACATGGTTGTCATTTAACCAAACTCCCACCAAAAGGGGGGAGCTTGAGCAAAAAGCGAAAATTTCAGTTTGTTTAATGATTTGTAAAGGTAGCTTCAAAGATAGACATCAACATCAACATTAGAATCGCCATGAATGACAATCACAAACCAACCTGTTCAGTTTCCGGAGCGATGGAAATTCTTCGAGCAGCTAAACCAACCAGTAGATAGCCATTCAGAGAAGAGAAGCTTAGACTAATTGCATTGGGTCCTAGAATAATGAGAGAAAAAAGAGATGAAATAAAAATAGGAGCAACTGTAAGGAGGTTACCCCCGTGTATCACGATGCTACCCCCGTGTATCTCTATATAACCTCACGCATTGTAATTCTTATTCATTCGGTTATAGATCTAATAAAAAACTTAAAGTAAGTGTGTATCTCTGGTATCAGTAACTACATTTCAAGAACCGAATGAATAAGAATGACAATGCGTGAGGTTATATAGAGATACACGGGGGTAGCCTCGTGATACACGGGGGTAGCCTCCTTACACAACGACTGATTTACTCAATCGAGCGCCCAGAATGTTCACTATTTTATTAACTGAAGAACTTTTAGCTTACCCCCAGCTTACAGTTTGAGTGACATAATGGTTCAACCTAAAGTCAATCAGCCACACGAGAGATTACAATGGCACCTTCGCAGCATAATAATGAGACAGATACACAAAATACATAGAATCAGATGAAGTTTAGAGACCTATACCCACGAACAAGACAAATCGAGCATAATTAGAATTCGATTTAGAATTCTATTTGAAAGTATAAAGATTTTCGCAATAGGGTATCGCCGTTATCAGCAAGAAACGTTCAAACTGAACATCACAACTGAAAATTTAACAAGGCGATTATAGATGTAGGTAGCAGATGAAACAGAAAGTTACACTTTCTGCCTACTTGCCACACACCGCTTACGTATCTCTTTTGATAATCAATGAAAATACAGTAAAAATGTGCGTCAACTTTTGATAGTTTTTTATTTCAAAGAAGAGCTACTACACTGCAGCTTTGTCTCAGACCCGTCTCAGATCTGCGAGATTCATTTTGCAGCCCGAAATTTGCAGCGAATTTCAGAACTCAACTTGAATGATACTTGAGTAACCCACCAACTCATGTTGCTGAACAACTGATTTTCAATGAACAGCGAAAAGTAAGAGTTATCATATTAAATAGGTAAAGAAGGTAAAGATCATAACGAGTTTCCAGGGAGACCATAAATTCGAAAATGGCAAACGTTTCATACAACACAAACCGGACGGAATCACTGCCTTGCCAGGGAGTGAATAAAGTTGTTTTTCAACCATCAACACACGTTTTCATGACAGCAGGATTAACTGCATATCTCTCCATACCTAACTCTTTGATCGCTTCAGTTGGCAACTTTCTCGTCATCTACACTATCACTACATGCAAGCAGCTTGAGACACCTTCAAACGTCATCCTAACAGGACTATCAATATTTGACTTTTTAACCGGAGCTGTCTCTCAGCCAATGTTTATCGTGTCCAGGATTCTGGAAATCACTAACAATCAAAGCTGTCTGTTTAGACAAGTATCCAGCTTCGCTAGTTATATGTGCATAGGATGCTCAATGATAATACTTATGCTCGTAAATATAGACAGGGTCTTTGCCGTTGCGTTTCCAATAAAACGAAAAACGATGAATTTGACGAAGAAGTACATTATAGTGATGCTTGGAATTTGGATGGTGCTTACTGGATTTCTAATACATAAATGTATTGAGCAAGGGATATTCAGAGAATTTAACAGAAATGTTATGGCCTATATTCTCTTCAGCATTATCCTTTGCGGCTTGTGCAATATTTACGTCTATTTCAAAATCAGATCAGAGCAAAGGAAAGTTACTAGTAACAATGCTCATCAAATCTCGAGACAAGTCTTAGCACGAAGAAACAAACGAACAGCAAGAACAGTATTATTGATCACTTTGTGTTAATATTTATGTTTTGTACCGAAATTCCTTGCTATTTTAGCTTACATACTGTCTGAGAATGACTTCAACATTGTCTATCATACTAAGAATTGGTCTGCACTTTTTCTCTTTTTAACAGCAGCCTGAACCCTTATATTTTCAGTTGCAGAATTGAGCAGATTAGAAATAAGTTAGAAGAAAACGCAACGAAATTAAGGGAAAAGATTTTTTCACGTAGCAATGACGAGTAATGAAGTTGAACTTCGTTTTCTTTTTTTATTGCTTATTATGTAATCGTAAACTGGGAATTAGAAATACTTGGTTTGTGGAGAGAACGTATGTTTCTTTTGATTTCCCATCTTGCTTCCTCTACACTTGAATTAGAATTATTACCTTAGTCCCTGAGTCCTTTCGATCATCAAACCGAGGCTAGCACTAAAATGAGATCGCTCAAACTGGGTGTAGTTGTAGCGGGGTGTCGGGGTGGTGGAGGAGCGGAAACGAATGACTCAGGTAATAAGTCTACACTTGAATACCCGTATAAAGATCCCTTGATAATGAACTTTAAATCTCAAAATCAAGACCCTTGCTAGCAGACTCACACACTCACGTAGCTCTTTAGTAAAACAGATGTGTGTGTTGGTGTTTTACTAATAAACTGCTGTGGAACTCCAGAGGAACTGCCTTTCGTCGATTGCTGCCTGATTTAACGTGTGGGAAACACGGAGCCAGAGAATGGCAATAGAAATGGCCTAGAATAATACGGAAGGGCCTAAACTAAAGAAATGTCTAATTCACTACAGCTCTCCGCTAGACCTATTACAAGAATCTCAGTTTCCGCTCATTGAATATCTTGATCAACAACAACAGCAGTCGCTACAATTTATGCATTGTATCAAGGTTGAGTGCTAGTTTGAGCTGCCTGTTACAACAAAACAATTTAAGGTGGTGTTAGCAACAACAACAACTAACGCCTACCTCTTGGCAAAGACAACAGTAAAAACTCACCAAATTCACGTCTGAAAAGACATTGACCAAACGTTTCCTTCTGCAGTGAAAAGACGCAGACTTTTCCAAGCTCTGGAAAACCATTTGGACTTGGTACGAATGTCGCTAGTAAGGACCCATCTTCAGAAATATCTAGGCTGCCGTCATTGTGAAGTTTACAGGAAGGCACGATAATGTTTTTCGTATCTGCAAGGAAATTTTTAGAATTAAGCTCTGTCCGAACTGTGGTGGATAAGCACTATTGTGGTGGGTTATAATGCTTGATGAGGTTGTATTTATTGCGTACGGTGGTGGATATTTTAAGCAAAAAATACCACTACAGTACACACGCAACAAATACCACCACACTCAATACGCAAAAAATACCACCACAGCAAGCATAACAACTAACCAAAGTAGTGTTTATCCGCTAAAGTATGCAAAAAATACCACCACAATACGCAAAAAAAAACAGCCACATCAAGGACAATAACCCACCAAAGTAGTGCTTATCCACAACATTACGCACAATTTACCACCACATAAGCATAATAACCCACCACATCAAGCATAATAACCCACCACAATAGTGCGTATCCACCACAGTATGCAGAAAATACCACCACATCAAGCATAATAACCCACCAAAGCAGTGCTTATCCACAACAGTACGCACAATTTACCACCACATAAGCATAATTACCCACCACATCAAGCATAATAACCCACCACAATAGTGCGTATCCACCACAGTTGTGCGTATGGATTAGCTAGCGGTGATGCTGCAAAGATGTACTTACCATTGGTTAAATCTGGAAGCTCTGCATTGACAAGATTCCAAATCTGCAGCCTATACGTTGTATTGAGGATATTCGCTGCAACAGCTCCTTCTCCGTTTCCGGCAAAAGCACCGGCAATCACTCGGTTAATAGCAGTCCGTAAACTTATTTCAGAATCAGATTCGCTTCTACGAGAAATAACCAAAGCAGTGTGTACATGTTGCGGTGTTCTTGCCGTTGCAGCGGCGACGGTGTGGCTATCTTGGTTCAGACTCGATATACTAAAGCTAGACCGTCGCGAGTAAGATGAACGGAAGGACGAACCAGGAGCGTCTGTGCTGGTTTCAATAGAAATTTCAATATCATTCGATGTATCAGCGTAAGTGTCCGATTGTTGCCGTAGGGTTGGCTGGGATCTTGTTGTGTCGGTGTCAGGAACGTTCAAGCTACGATAAAACAGCTGCGACCTAGGCGATCTAGAAATAGACGTTTGTTGATTTGTACTATTTGTCCTTCCACCCTTTCACCTTCGGTAACCGAACTTTGAGCGGTTGAACGGTCTTCAGTACAGAAATTCGTGTTTGTCCTACTGGTATTCAAATGAGAATTAACTAGCTCCCCTCTTGCTTCCGACGCACCGCTTGAAGGTCCTTGGAGCCTTTCAGAAGATTCTGACCCAGTAGAGCAATCACTAGACGTAAATGACGAATCACTACTTGTCTGATCGTTTATTGTTCTTTCGCCCGCTGCTACGGTATTCAAACTTTCATTATCTTCTGCAGCAGCTTCTCTGTCAATATTAATAGCTGCTGAACCACTGGTAGTACTCAATGAATCTAAACCAGAACGCCAGAGTGCCCGCTCTCTAGTTGCAGATGTGGTCGAAACTGGAGTTTCCCTATTATCAGATGCTTCTTGATTCCTTCTTAGAGGAATGCTCCAAACTCCTGGCTTGAAAGAGAAAAGTGGTGTTAAGAATATAAGCCATTCATGACAAATACATATTGTGCTGAAGAAGGCTCAACATAGTCGAAACACGAAAAAATCAAACGGGAGCACAGCCTTGGACTGTATGACTTTGAAAGTTACTCGACGATTTCATCAAGCTCTTTTGCTCAGTGGAAACGTCCTTGGCTCTCTGATCATGCAGTCCAGGTTCAAGCCCCGTCTACTGTGGTATGACACTTGTGGAAATCTATCCTTGTGTTCGCCATTCATGACAAATGTGTATAAATAGTTATGTTGCTGAAGAATGCTCAACATAACCGTAACACAAAAAGCAAAATTTGGATGACAGCCTTGGGCTGTATGACTTGGAAAGTTACTCGGCGATTTCATTGAGCTCTACAGCTCAATAGAAACGTCATTGGCTCTCTGATCATGTAATCCAGGTTCGAACCCCGTCTACTGTGGTATGCCACTTGTGGAAAAATCTATCCTTGTGTTCGCCATTCATGACAAATATGTATAAATAGTTATGTTGCTCAAGAAGGCTTAACATAGCCGAAACAAAAAAAGCAAAATGGGATGAAAGCCTTGGGCTGTATGACTTATGGCTGTATGAAAGTTACTCGGCGATTTCATTGAGCTCTACAGCTCATTAGAAATGTCGTTGGCTATCTGGTCACGCAGACTAGTTTCGAATCCCACGCCACTTAGAGGAAAAATCTACCCTAGTGTTCGCCATTCATGACAAACATATTTAAGAATATAGTCAAAACATAAGATAGCTGCAGAGATATGGTTAATAGAACTAGCTTGAGAGCCCATGTACGACTAGAGTACAGACAAAGACAACACTCTCCTGTCTACACAACATTATATTTTCTTGTTTTCATGTAGAACGATTATAAATCGCAAAGAAAATTGGACATTGCTCCACAAATATTACGGAATCGATCTCCACTGTTATCATTGGCACCATCTGGGCTGAATACGTAAACATATAGGTGCTGCATTTTCATATAATCAAGGCAATCGAAGTTATAGTCACCCTGTTGTTCATGTGTTCTCTGTTAAGTATTCCAGTAATCATCCAAGAACCAAATGGATCAAACTTCACAATTCTGCAAAAGAAATTACCACTCAGACTGGCTTCCATAAAGTCGGACACAACGGTGACCCGTCCCTGTCATTGCTACGGGGACGCGTACGATATGCGTACGCCTCTTAGGATGTAATGGGAACATGAATTTTGATATTGGAACTTGATTTTAGATCGTCGACCACTAAGGCGTCGATGAGGACATGCTTTAAAAACATGTTCCCATACCATTGCTGCAAGCTGCAATCAACAACTACTTGAGGTTGAGGTTGAGGAGTGTCCCCATCGTTTACGATTATATGGGAACATGAAAGTCGCCACCACATTGGGGACGTGTCCCCTTGCTTACGACAATATGAAAACCGAGGGGCAATTCACTCCTTGGAATCTCGTACACCCTAAACTGGAATCTATTGTTTTTTCGGAATCTCGTAAGAATCCTTTAGCTTCAATAGGAATCTCATATGCTTTTTCAACGGGTGAAATGCCCCTCAATGAAAAAACAACATAATGATCTTATTCCTCAAGCAACTTTATTCATTACCTAATGTATTCATGTCTGTCTGAAGTATTTAACTGATGCAGAATATCACCAGTTTTCCAGTTGAGGAGAAACAGTTTTGAGTATGATACAACAGCAAGAATATCATCAATTGGGTGAAATGCCAAAGATGCAATGACAGAACCATCAGTGATGTTATGCACTTGACAGTCACCAGTCTAGAACGTAAATGATTACACAGAAATTAATCCATACCAGTTTGGATCCGATCCAAAGCATTTACATGGAATCTCAACAGAGTAAGAGATGAACTTGCCACACTCTGAACAGATCTGGAACTTTAAAATTGTGATGAACAGCGGAATCATTTTCAGGCATACTTAAAAGCTTTTTTCCTCAGACACTCCTCAGAGTATGAATGTCAGAAACAGACCGAAACAGACTACGGCGGAATTTATACCCAGATGCGGCTCGAAATGGACCAATCAGAAAGAACGATGTAGAGAGACTCCAAAACCCCTAAGTGAAACAAAGATCTTGCTTTGCCAATGATTGTGAAACAATCCTTGCTAAAATTTTCCACACAAATTTGGTTATAAAGTAGATGTTGTCCTATGGCCGAATCATCTAGAACTGGCATACAAACCCAGGAGATTCCATGTAAATGAAAGGCATTTTCAGGAAAAAACTGGCTCTACATTGGACCAAAGCTGATCCAGTTACTCTCGTATAAGCAGTGTTTTAGTTTGATGAATGGAAATGATAGGAATCAAATCGAGTAGAATGCTAAAGCAATCTTACATATAGATCCCAGATCCTAATCTGTCCAGACAGGCATCCAGATGCAATTATGTTGTTGAGATAAGGATGAAATGTGACACACCAAGGAGTTCTTGGATGACCTTGCAAAGTGTTTAACAGCCTTCCAGTTTTCACTTCAAATACTTTGATTGTATGATCACCATGGCTAGATGCAATTTTTGACCTGAAGTAAAAACAGAAAGCAATAATGAGTCTAGCTCTAGGAATTGTTGATGAATTCGAAGTGGAAGTTTATGAATTGTTTTGGGTGAGGAGGAACTTTAAGCCTTAAATGAATGAGCACCCCCAAAAAGAAGGGCAATTACAATGCATCCCTCATAAGCATAGGAGACAAGAGGGAAACAGCAAGGTGGGAGGCCTGACACACCCCTAAAAGTGAAAAAATCTTCTAACAACAGGCATAAACTGGCACAAAATTTGCCTCAACTCTGGCAAAATTTTGCTAAGCTAAATTACCTGTCTGGGCTAAAAGTAATCAAGAAAGTTGATTTGACATGTTGGTCCCTGCATCGTAACACCTAAAAACAATGAAAAAGCATTGAATCAATATTGTGTTATAAGCCAATTGCTTTCACCACAACAGGTAGTCTCACAATTTTTTCAAAGATTTCAGTTATGGGGCAATCTCTAATATACAGTAATTGCTCACTTACAGTATCTCGGTTGCAATTTGTAGCAGCTTTGAGTTCTGCATATTTTTGCAAAATTTGATTGATTTTTCTTTTCTTTCCAATCCGACATTCTTCGATAGCAAGAGCAATGTTGATCGGCTTCATTTTTTATTTTTTATCTTCAATTTAAAAAAGAGTAATCATCATGAAATGAGTAATGTATACTAGTAGATAAAATTCTAATTTTGTTATATATTTGTCTTTCATGGTAGGTCTCTAGGAGGAGAAGCACAAAAGTGTTGTCGTGGACTGGGACTTGAGTTGAAAAGAAGAAAACCAACAGGCAAGAGCCCAACCCTTGTTGCTGGCGGGTGAGGGCCGATTCAGCAGCGTAGAGCTGGTCTGGGATGGTAGACAGCTTACTTAGACTAGTAGGTAGGTACAAATCTCAAATCTGGCACGCTGCCTAGGCCCTTTAAGACATTTAGGCCTATCCTATTGTCAACTAAATTTTACTGGATTTTCAAACAAAAGAAGACAAATTTGATAAAATTAAACATGTCAGTATTATTATTGTGGACTTTTCGAATCAATATACCTCAGGATTGAGGATTGCGTCGCATCACAAAGCCAAAAGTCACAAATTAGGCCAAAATAGTCTACCACCAACCACTATGGAACGAACAACCAACATTAAGAGTGCTTGCAAAAGATAACATGCATTGAATTCTGGAGACAGAAGAAATGTGACGCATGCGCTTGGAAATAATTGATAGGTTCAAGCGCAAAGTTTCTAAAGAGCTAAGTTCGAGTTCCAGATTTTTCAAAATCGTTTTATTCCAAATCGGCCTTTGAAAAGGATTGAGTTTATGGTCATTGAGTTTATAGACGCTCAAGCTTGGAACCATAAAATCAGGGGAGTTAATTGCAAACTGGGCTACTTTTGTTCCTTCCCGCAGTGGTCGACGTTTGAAAGGGATACTTTTTTGAATGCCCAGACAATGCCTCTTGTAAGAAGCAGAATTTGTAATAAGGTACCCGAGTCGAGCATTTAGTAGTTATTGTCTGACTTTTATTGGGTTGATTAGACTTTTAGTAGTGAAAAGTCTCCCTTTAAGTCATGCTGACAACTAAAATAAAATCAGAACCAAAGAAATCCTTGCGTGGTTTTATCTCACGTTGCATGAATCTAAATTTGAATTATGAATCAGTGCGCTAAGCTTTAACTTCAATTAAGCTACCAGCATAATGCACAATTTGAGAATCAGTTGGCAGGATAATATTTGTATTCTAATTAAGATAGTCTTCTATATACATATAGATATAGCACTTGTTTAGCAGGTGGAATCGGATGAATTACAAAGAAAAGTTGATTAAGACATCTGTTATAACACTCAAAATTTTTGACACAACAAGCAGGGTAAACAAAAGCCAGATTTGTTGTAGAATACTGAAGTATCATTCTTATTTTAATCTTAAAGAGAAAGACTTATGGACAACAGTAAGCAAGATGTAAACTCACGTAAGATATCTATCTCATTGTAACCCAAAAATTAAAAACATAAGCAATGATTGTTTTTTTATGTTTGTAAACAGATGTTGAAACTGTACTTGATATGAAGAGTGAGAAATCAACAACATACAGGCTAAAGAAAGTTTGCTGATCGTTGAAACGTCAAGGAGGAGTTTTCCGTTTTTGACAAGTAAGTAATTGCTACGTTGTCTTTTTCGATTACCCTTAAGGAACCTGAGGTTATCAAGATCAGGTTTCCTTTTTATTATATTTCAAGAACTTATTGTCTTCTAGAAAAAGCATATTCTTTCAGAGAAACGTTTTCAACATTTTACTGTAGTAAAAGTCATATTAACAATAATAGTAATAGTAATAGTAATAGTAATAGTAATAGTAATAGTAATAGTAATAGTAATAGTAATAGTAATAGTAATAGTAATAGTAATAGTAATAGCAATAGTAATAGTAATAGTAATAGTAATAGTAATGGTAATAGTTATGGTAATAGTAATAGTAATAGTGATAGTAATAGTTATAGTGATAGTATTAGTAATAATGATAGTATTAGTAATAGTAATAGAAATAGTAATAGTAATAGTAATAGTAATAGTAATAGTAATAGTAATAGTAATAGTAATAGTAATAGTAATAGTAATAGTAATAGTAATAGTAATAGTAATAGTAATAGTAATAGTAATAGTAATAGTAATAGTAATAGTAATAGTAATAGTAATAGTAATAGTAATAGTAATAGTAATAGTAATAGTAATAGTAATAGTAATAGTAATTGTAATTGTAATAGTAATAGTAATAGTAATAGTAATAATAATAGTAATAGTAATAGTAATAGTAATAGTAATAGTAATAGTAATTGTAATTGTAATTGTAATAATAATAGTAATAGTAATAATAATAGTAATAGTAATAGTAATATTAATAGTAATAGTAATAGTAATAGTAATAGTAATAGTAATAGTAATAGTAACAAGTATAAGTAATATTTGTACGCAAATTGATATTCGGGGAGTATTGATACTCAGAACTGTCTTGGTGTTCCTATTTTCAAATCTATTCACAAACTCTTGTTTTCGATTCACCAATGTCTTTTCATCTCTCACCAGGGCTTCTATAGATAGTAGCTCACATGTTACCCGATTTTCAAAAATTCATTACAAAAATAACCATATTATAGACTTAACTATCTTTATATCCTATATATAACTACAAACTTTGCAGGAGCAAATCTGGAATTTGCCAACACTAATACCATCATTGGAATCTGCATCAGATTCTATCCTGGCAGCGTGATACAAAGACATACAGAATTTGCGTTGTCGCCCTGAACGTCTCCATCGTCTTGCATACCCTGTAAATTCACTTTTAATACTTGGAGTTAACTAGAGTTCCAACTGGTCAATTAACGAGATGAAGAAAAATTATTTGTTTTCATGTAAATCTTCTTAGAAAAACTAGCAGGAGTTATTTGATCTAATAAACATTTGCAGACAAACCCTTGCTATTGCATGCACTCTGTAATTGGATGGAATAAATATTGAAAAGTGGATTACGTCAAGCAACAATTCGGCCTTTTTTTGAAGGCTCGTGCTTTCTTATCTCCATTCATTGATATTAATACTTGGATGAGATTTGGGCATTAAATTAGACATGTAGTACAACAACAGTCTTCAAAACCAACATATTGAACAATGCATGGTTAATCCGAAGTGAATCTTAGCAACCTCTTGAAGACTGCACAAGACATTTAGAGGCAGAAACAGATTAACTTTTTGTCGTTTTAGAGCAGCATAACGTTTCATTACACGTAATAAACAAGAATACGTTGCAACAATAAGCAGGAGAGAGACTATTCTGGAAGATGTCTACACAAGTCTGTTCCCAATTGAAGCAAGGAGTTTTTCATTAGGATCGAAGCAAAGCAAGGCATTTTATGTGAAAAGCAAAGGATTTTCTCGACTCTCTCGATTTACTTTACCTGTAGACATTGCCTGCACAAATCTGCTACATCACTACATTGGTTAAATAAAGAGCAAGAAAATAGCAAGCAAAGAGGAATCTTTATAAAGACACAGCAAGTAAATAACTAGAAAAGAGGAAATTATATATAACAAGAAAACAACATAAAAAAGGAACTTATACAAGGGAACAAAGAATAACTAGTTATATAGAAGAAGAAGACAACAAACAACAAAGCAAATATACAACGAGGGACTGCAAGCAAACTTAACAAAAAGGGACCAACCTCAACATTACATTTGCATCAACATCTAACCTTCTTATTGGTCAACCTGGATTTTCAAGTGAACGTCAAGACGGATTATAATTAAACAGGCATTCTTATCAAATTTGCCCTTTAATTTGCTGCCACGATCATTATAGAAGAGTCGACTAAAGCTGCTATATACAGTGGTCCAAAATGCACGGTCTCATTTTCATCATATTGATATACTCTGTGAAATTTTCCTGTCTCGATGCAGTTAACTACCATGTCACAAGCTTCATCGAGAGAGAACCATTCAGCAGTAATAGCTCTCAGTATGAAAATAACATTCTGGTTAATACAACGAATATTACTGTTGGTGTTAGTTATGTGTATCTCAAAGCACCAGACTCTCTAGCAGTTATTTTGAATAAGCTAAGTCAGAAAGATGTGCATGTTTTAGGCAAAACCATAAACATATATTCGTCGTTTGCAAGTGAAAAAACTTCAGCCATCTTAGAAAATGCTGTATCGAGTAAAGAGAAGGTATTTTATGCCTTACAGAGAGAAGGATGCTTGAAAGTAAGTAATGACAATTTAATTTAGATTTTCCATTTCAAGAACATGGTAGACTACATTATTAACGTTTTTGTGTCAAACCGATAACTAGAGGGTGTACACGGTCGGTTTCAAGGAGTGCGAATGGTGCTTACAATAGAAATTTCCTATTAACTAACTAACTAATTAACTAACTGACTACCCAGGGTACTAACTGACTAGCTAACCAACTAACTAACAACTTACTAACTAACTAACTACATAACCAACAAACTAACTAACTAACTAACTAACTAACTAATTAACTAACTAACTAACTAACTAACTAACTAACTAACTAAACAACTAACTAACTAACTAGCTTACTAATTTACTTACCAGATAACTAACTAACTAGGCAGCCAACCAACCAACTAAACTAACTATCTACCTAGCTAGCTAACTAAATAACTAACTAACTAAATAAATGAATAAATAACTAATTAATTAACTAACTAACTAACCAACCAGCTAACTAACTAAACTATTTAACCAGCCAGCTAGCTAGCTAAATAAACAACTGACTAACAAAGCAACTGACTTATTAACGAACTGAGCTCAGTACACCATTACCATTCTGTAATGTACTAGCTAAGGTACTCCAGAAAATAAATCTAAGTTTACGAATAACTGACGCACTTTTTCCTTCTAGAAGGCAGATGATATACACTTACTAATGCGAAAATGCAAGAAATCAAAAGCAGTATATATTGAATTGATAAAATCTCTTATGAAAAACCTCTACTTATGGCCTGTTGCAATAATAACAGACCACGACGAATGTACACTGAGACTATCAAGGGTGATAGCAAGTGACTTGATGGAAATCATCAAAATGAATATTCCACAGGGTGAGAGTGATAATTTAACGGTTTGGACGTACCAGTTGAACAGTACTACCTCAAATGAACACGAAGTGAGACAAGTTATATACGATATGAAAGTAAGATCTGTGTCCATTGTGATTCTGCTGTGCAATGATGGATTGTCAGAACTGATTTTTAAAGTTGCCTCGAAATTCTCTGTATTGCGATTCAAGAAAGTTTGGTTAATGCTAGAGTCGAAAGCGGTGATTCATGACAGCCATGCTCCTTCGCAGTTACTGGTGATTAAATTTGATTCAAAGGAGACTGAGTTGAGCTCGTCTTTTCTTGCAAAGAAAAGATTCCTTGATGCATTGAATTTATTGCTGGTGGCTAAAGATGCAAAGAAGAGAGGAATGATCTCAAATACGTAAGTTGGGGCTTCAGTTTAACTTGCTGTTCCTTTTAGGTACATTTCCATTTGTGACAATGCCCTATCTACTACATAATGCAAACTTTTTACAAACAGAAGAAGATTATTGCGATCCTCTGATGCCCGGTCACTGCGACCTTTCTACCCTCTGCTGATGCTATCTTGCACTGTGCGATATTTTAACAGCCTGATCATATTGCCTAAAGGTACTACCTGCAATCCCATCTACAGGACAGTAGTGAACTTAATCTACCCTTATATACGAATTAGTTCAAATTACCTATAACAAAACCTACTAAGACAACTCACTGATGCCACAAGCACAAACGCTACTACACTACACTGATGCCGTCCTTCCTTAGCCTTGTTAATCACCATCCTATTTACATCCTAATTCTAATTATGATGCGTTAAAGAACTTTAAGCTTATTTAATGTTAGTTTATTTCAACTCGTCATTAGTTTAGGTTATATGAACATTTGTTACCTCCTTTGAATTAATTGTTAGAGCAGCTACTGTAAAACTAACATTAATTAAACAAAGAATGAAAAAAGAGAAAAGATAATTAACATAATCGGCAAAAGTACCCTTTCACGTTTCACGTTTCAAGACAAGTAGACGAATAAGTACTGTAGTAAAGGTCTCATGCGAAAGCTCAAAATTAAATAAAAGTTTGTCTATAAACCATGATATACCCTTATCGTAGTCTGTCTTTCATGGCTAACAATGAAGTTTTATTCTCTTCAATTTCAGAGATTTTCGTTCTCTTCGTGCCATAGCTGAAAAGGAATTTGCAACGAGAGATTGTAGTGCTCTTCACAGTGCTAAAACGGCATTTGTATATCTTAGGAAATCGGAATACAATTGGATACCACTTTACAAATGGAATGATCACAGCAATCTGATTCTTTTATCAAATGATGCTGAATTCTTGAGAATATCAAGATCCAAGTTGCAGGGCATTACTCTACGAATTGTCACTGCAATCGAACATCCATTTGTCATGCAATTTGATCAATTTTACATCAAGGATCAAAAGAGATGCCAAAATGGTATCGTATGCAGGGCTCCAGTGTTAAACAACAAAGCTGTTACTACGTGGAAAGACACTTGCTGTATAGGATACCTAATGGATTTGCTTCAAAAACTGCAAAACGATCTCTGGTTTCAAACATATTTGTACATCATTGAAGATGGCTTCTACGGGGCTTACGTCAATGGCACATGGAATGGAATGGTCGGGGATTTGCTACGAAAGAAAGCAGATCTTTCAGTTGCTGCTATTACCAGCACTCGTCAGAGATCAACAGTCGTTGACTTCAGTGAACCATACCTACAGGTATCTCTGTCCATCATTATGCTTGCACAGCAAGACAACAATTTGCCTTTCATAAATTTTGCTTTTTTGGATCAGATATCAGAAGGGCTTCTTTGGGCAATATTAGGCGTGTTCCTCGCTGGAGTAATACTGGTATATGTTCTTGAAAATCAGTCAAGAAATGTTCAAGGAAAGAACAAAAAAGTTAAGAATTATCCCCTTCAAGAGTGTTTTACATATTTCTCAGGATTGACTTTTCAAAGAGACTTAGGTGGACATAATCCAAAACAGATTGCCACAAGGATCACAGCTATCACCTTTGCTTTTGGTATGGTTGTTGTCATGACTACATACACTGCAATTTTGACTGCTTCTAAAGTGAAACAAGCGGAAACAGACCCATTTCGTGGGATGAGAGATCACAGGGTAACAACAAAACAAGTATTTTTATACGCTCTTTACACTCTTCTATCTTTGTAAGATAACCAAGCTTCATTATCAGTCTGCGTGTTTCATGTGGTCTCGCGGACATGTGGTCCCATGGTCATGTGGTCATGTGGTCACGTGTTATGTGGTCATGTGGTCATGTTGTCATTTAGTCTTGTGGTCATGCGGTCATGTGGTTCGGTAGACTTGTAGACTCGTTTTCAAGTAGTCATGTCGTAACATAGTCACGTCATGTGGTCATGTTGTCATGTTGTCAGGTAATTTCGTAGTCATGTAGCCATGTGGGAATAGAGTCATGTGGTCATAAAATAAAGTGGTAGTAGAGTCATATGGTCATGTGGTCATGTGGTTAGGCAATCATGAGTTCATTTATACGTGGTCTAGTGGGCATGAGTCACATTATCACGTGGTCTCATGGTCATGTTATCATGTGGTCATTTAATAAAGAAGTCACGCGGTTGTTTGGTCATGTGGTCATGCAATTATGTGGTCATACGGTCTTCTGGTCATGTGGTCATGTGGTCAAGTGGTCATGTGGTAATTGAATCACGTGGTCGTGTGGTCATGCGGTCATGTGGTTATGTCGTCGTGGTCTTCTGGTTATATAGTTATGTGGTCATGCAATCATGAGTTCATTTTTATGTGGTCATGAATGAAGCATTGGTTTGCTATTCAAAGATGTACAAACAAACAATGAATAAAATTCAAATTTTTCTTACGTCTTAGTGTTATTTTTATCATTTATATCGATTTTTCCTTCTTTAGTTGACTAAGCCGACCACAGACTTCAAATTCGCTTGTCTTGCAAACTCCAGCACATCGTCATACTTCAAGTCATCTGCTGATCCAGTGTTTCGTAATATGTATCTGTTCATGAAGAATTATAACGCAAGATCAAGCGAAGAAGGCATAAAGAACGTTTTAAACGGGTAAGACGACTTTTGGTCATGAAATTGTTCGATACCTTGCAAGTCACATTAACATTCTGATCTGACTAGCAGCGTTGTCGCATCAGACATTCCGTCTTCATTTTCTGTCTTTTGTCCTAAAACAGATATGATTGAGAAGAATGCTACTTGAAAATAATATTCCAAATATGGACTGATAAACTAAGCTGAGTAACTAACTAACAAACTAACTAACGAATTAACTGACTAAGTAACTAACTAACGAACTTACTGAATAACTTGGTAACAAACAAACTAACTGATAAATTGTTAACTAACTTGCAATCTGACTAACAAAAACTAACTAACTAACTAACTAACTAACTAACTAACTAACCAACTAACTAGCTAACTAACTAACTAACCAATTAACTTACTAACTAGCTAGCTAACTAACTAACTAACCAATAAACTTACTAACCAATAAACTTACTAACTAACTAACTAACTAACTAACTAACTAACTATCCAACCAACCAACTTACCAACTAACTAACTAACTAACTAACTAACTAACTAACCAATTAACTTACTAACTAGCTAGCTAACTAACTAACTAACCAATAAACTTACTAACTAACTAACTAACTAACTAACTAACTAACTAACTAACTAACAAACAAACAAAATAACTAACTGTAACTAACTAACTAACTAACTAACTAACTAACTAACTAACTAACTAACTAACTAACTAACTAACTAACTAACTAAATAACTAGTTAGCTAACTAGCCGAATGATTAAAATGTTTGGTAAAATGTTAATTTAGCTGCCTAAAATTTGTTTTTTTGCACACAGAAAACTACAAGCATTTATTACCGAAAACCCAATGGCCCAGTTTTATGCAGCCAAGCAACGAGATTGTGGATTGAAAATCGTTGAAACTGACAGTGGAAAGTCAAGCTGGGCGATTGGTTTTCAAAAAGGTTGGGCGTGGAACTACCTTGTGTCACAGAAAATTCTCGAATATAGAGAAAATGGCCTATTTGCTGATTTGAGTCGCAAATGGATGGCTAGTGCTTGTTTCAGCGTCAAAAACAATACAAGTTCTCCAAGCAGTGTTCCTCTGGAGTACTTTGGTGGATTAATTCTGGTATTGGTTGTATCTATCGTTGTATCTGTCTTGTTATTGCTGGTTGAAAATGGTTGCAAAAAATATCGGAAAAGACTGTCAGAGCCTGTGAAAGATACGTTCACTCTTTGGAAGGAACAACGAGAAGAGAAAAGGAAAAACAGCGTACAAATTGTATCTTTTAAACAAACTAATGATGTGTTTGCAAGTAGATTAGCTAGAAAATAGCAAGCAAAAGTAGTAGTTTGCTGATTTCATTAATCTACGACGCCTGCCCAAATGCAACCAAGGAACACCAAATTGGTTGAGTTATATTCTCGCAACATCTCACCTCCCCCTCTGTAAAACAATGTTGGTTTATTAAATCAAAAACTTTTCTTGGTGCAAAGAAACTTTTTTATGTAAAATAGCCTGAAAATATGTGGGGTGTTCCAAGTAATTCTGCGGCAGGCATTGTAGCACTTTATGGGTCAAATTAGAAAATAACTGTACAGTAGTTGGGTAGCTAAATATTATTGGTACTATGTAGCTCTTTTTGTTCATGTTGATAATACGAAATGATGTGAAGTTAAAGATAGAAATTAGAAGTAAACACGAAGAAGGAGGACTTTTAGTCAAAGTAGAAACATTTCTTTCTTTAGATATCTTTCTTTTTATAACCAAATCTTTCTTTGAACCAAATCTCTCTTTCGAAATCAAATCTTTCTAAAAAAGTAAAACGAGGTTTATCTTGTCCCCCACCGTTTGGAATGGCATGCTTCCCTAGGAAAATGTTTCTTTCCTTGTGCAACGCTGATGGAAAATGGCACACGTAGGTTCAAAATTATGTGGATTTTAGTGGCATGAAAATAGGGTTGGTTAGAGCTACAGTAAAAAACCCGTAAATAACAACCTAAGCTTTGGAACACAGCCTGTTTATGTTCTTATGTAATGAAATCTATATACCATATAATCAGAAGTGCAGGTTCTCAAAAGAGGGTGGAAAGCAATTAAAAGAAAAAAGCACGGTTCAAGTTTAAGCAGGCCCCTGCTTCACGATGTTCTGAGTGCAAGGTTTTTTGCGTCCATGATTGAAAGACGTTGTTCCAAGAACAAGTTGCATTTAAGTGCCAGTGAATGATCCGTGTCTCCGTATAAGACATTGTATTTTGTATTGTATAATTATTTATTGTTTGTTTTACAATGGTAATACTTCACTAATTCATACTAACATGAAACAACCTCAGAGATTGCATTGGCTATCACTAATTGCATTGGCTATCACTTATAGTCAGCACTTTTCATGACAAGCCTTTAATGTTTAGTAGGGCAACGTTTCGGGAGAGATCCGTCTCCCATCATAGGGCAATGAGAAATGTGGTCTTTTCTATTTATTGCAAAGGTCGGATCGAAAGGATCGAAAGTTGTGAAATTAATATCCGTGTTCCCTTAATTAAGTACTTCTTTGCATATCAAGCTAAAATTGTTCTTATACTCATTGATAATTTTCAGGCTATAATTTCTTAATAAATGAAGGTTTTTATGTATGGATTTTTACTGTGTATACAACATATTATGTGGGGGGGGGGGGTTTCTGTCGACTCGCACCAAAAATCTATAGCGACCTCCTTGTCAGTGCTTGAAAACCGTGCAAAACTTAGGCAAAATGCAAAATGTAACATCAAAAGAATTTACAGTACAAATTAATAGTCCTACAATAATGAGTTAGGTTCTGACCACTCTATCAACAAACAGAAGCTCTAGTACGTTTAAAAGTTGCCAATTCCACATTGCGGTGATCTTCTTCTTCGTGTTTGTGCTGCTCCCAAAGTTCAAACGTATCTTTAACTGGCTTGGTTATCTGTTTTCGATATCTGTTGCAAACATTTTCAACCAGTAATAACAAGAAAGATACTCCAATAGATACAGCCAGTAAAAGAATCAATCCACCAAAATACTGGAAAGGAACGCTGCTTGGGGAGCCCGTGTTGTTTTTCGCCGCGGAGGAGCACGAACTAGACATCCATCTCTTATAAAGTTCAGCATATAGGCCACTTTCTCGATATTGAAGTATTTTCTCTGATACAAGATGGCGCCTCGCCCAGCCTTTTCGAAAAGCAATCGCCCAACTTGATTTTCCGTTTGTAGTTTGAATGACTTTGAAAGCACAATCTCTTTGTTTAGCTGCGTAATACTGATTGTGCGGAGATTCAGTTACAAATGCTTGTAGATTTCTAGGAAAAGACAAAAAAACAAGTTGCGCGGCAGTGACACGCAATGGATCACCGGAAATCAAGGAACACGCGGTGCAGGAGCAAATCTTTTTCATAGGTGATACATGCTTGGACGTGCTGTATCGTATCATACCTCCCTCACAAAGTCTTAGGCCCTGACCCAATGATCAAACATTGTTTGTCAACCATTTGAACTTTGTTTATCAAGCAAAATGTTTCACCGTTTTGCAAACGACGCAAAACATTGCTTGACAAACATTTTGCGTTTTGCTTGGGCCAAGCAAAAATGTTTTTAAATTTTTTTTGATGTGGCCTAACGTTAAATGGTATGTATCAGTAAACCTTGATTAAAATTTTGGGACCATTTTTGGGTTTCCTCTGTTTGGGTGTCCTATACCGTTTCTGGTCAAAAGTGTAACTTGAAATTTAACATAAGCTAATATTTTTACCCGTTCAAAACATTCTTTACACCTTCCTCATTGGACTTTATATTTCTAACGTTATATTTCTTCATGAACAGATACATGTTTCTAAAGCTCGGGTTGTGAGACATCCTGAAGTACGATGATGTACTGGAGCTTTCAAGAGTGCCGAATCTAAAATCTGTAGTTGGGTTCACCATCTAGAAAAAGAAAAGAAATGTTTAAACTTGTTGGGCACTGGAGATTGCTATTACAAAACTCCATTAAGCTAAAGCACGATTCCCAATATATCACTGGCTGTCGCTTGCTGGCTACTGTCACCGACATCCAACGACTCCAAAGAAGCTGTAGCTAGGCTGTCGCCAGCTACTGTCACCGACATCCGACGACTCCAAAGGAGCTATCGCTAGGCTGTCGTCGGCTACTGTCACCGACATCCAACGACTCCAAAGAAGCTGTAGCTAGGCTGTCCCCGGCTACTGTCACCGACATCCAATGGCTCCAAAGAAGCTGTCGCTAGGATGTCGCCGGTTACTGCCACCGACACCCAACGATCCCAAAGAAGCTGTAGCTAGGCTGTCGCCGGCTACTGTCACCGACACCAACGACTCAAAAGAAAGCTGTCGGTAGATCGTCACTGGCTATCGTCACCGACATTCGACGACTAAGAAGAAAACTGTCGCTGGCATGTCGCAGGTTGTCGCTTATGCAGTTATAAGAGTGTTTACAGAGTGTTTCTAGCCAGTGATTATTTGGAAGCCAGGCAGCAATTAGGTAAGACCCTCAGATCCAGACAGAAACGAAATGACAATGGAGCGAAAAGTAGTAATAAACCCTGCTCTTCTTACTTACCCTTCGATCGTGTAGACCAAGAAATGGATCTCTTTCAACCTGTTGTACCTTGGAGGCTGTGAGACTCGCAGTATACGTAGTCATAACAACAACCATGCCAAAAGCAAAGGCGATAACTGTAATTCTTGTCGCGAGCTGTGTCGGATTTTTCCCGCCTAAATCTCTTTGAAACGTCAATCCGGAGAAATATGTAAAACATTCTTTGAGTGGGTAGCTATGAAACTCCCTAAGCTTTCCTTCGACATTTCGTGATTGGTTTTCGAGAACATATACAAGTATCATCCCAGCCAGAAATACACCAAATATTGCCCATAAAAGATTTCCACTGATCTGATCCAAAAATGCAAAATTGATGAAAGGCAAGCTCTCGGGCTGTTTGGCTAGCATTAAATTACTTAAAGATACCTCCAAGAATGGCGCACTAAAATCGACAACTTTCGATCTCTCGTGAGTGTTGGTAATAGCAGCAACGCAAAGATCCGCTTTGTTCAATATCAAATCACCCACCATTCCATTCCATGTGCCATTGACGTAAGCCCCGTAGAACCCATCTTCAATGATGTACAAATATGTTTGAAACCAGAGATCGTTTTGGAGTTTCTGCAGCAAATCAATTAGGTATCCGATACAGCAAGTGTCTTTCCAGGTAACAGTATTGTTGTTTAACACTGGAGCCTTGCATAAGATACCATGTTTGCATCTCTTTTGATGCTTGATGTAAATTCGATCATATTGCATAACAAACGGATGTTCAATTGCAGTGACTATCCTGAGAGTAACGCCTTCTAACTTGGATCTTGATATTCTCAAGAATTCAGCATCATTTGATAGAAGAATCAGATTGCTTTGATCATTCCATTTGTAAAGTGGCATCCAATTGTATTCTGATTTTCTGAGATATACCAATGCATTTTTAGCAGTGTGAAGATTGCTGCAAACTCCTGTTTTGAATTCTCTTTCAGCTATGGTGCTGAGAGAATGAAAATCTCTGAAATTAGAGGGAAACAACGTCTCAAGTAGTAACGATGGAGAACAAGAATAACAATGTTCTTAAACAGACGGTAGGTAGAGTAGGAATATGCATTCCTATTCTGTGGAAGCAAAGATTATCCTTGGTGGAAGAAGCTTGGATTTTTTCTCAGTCAGGGAGGTGGGGTGGAGGGTACCGTTGGCTAGGATAATTCTTACGACAAATGGTACCCTTGGCCAGACCAACTTCTACAAAAATGATAACCTTACCTTGACTAACATTGATGATTAAAATTAACTTGCTGGATTAAAAGTATCCTCCACTTCCTCTACGTATAATTCAGAAAGTGATACTCTTGCCCAGACAACTTAAGCTGAAGGTATGACCGTTCCGTAGATCATGATCACAATTTCAAATATGATACCTTTGGCTGGACCAAAATTGCAAAACTTATACCCTTGGGTAGACTAGAAGTCCGAAAAAGTATACCCTCTATAGCGCGGCATATCTCCAAGTACCTTTACTATGGAAGGACCAAACCTCCGTGACTTCTTAAAGAATAACATATGACTTTTGCTTGAGTGTTTATTGGGATGCATGCAGTTTAGCAGCTTGTCAAAACAAGCCTCTCTTCAGCGGACATATCTCTACAAGTGTCCGATTTACGTATGTTCCACTGTATACACTCTAAACTCTAAAGCATGTAAAACTGCAGCATAAGAATGCAAAACAACTTACGAATTTGAGATGATTCCTCTTTTCTTTGCATCGTTTGCAACCAGCAATAAATTCAAAGCATCAACGAAGTTTTTCTTTGCGAGAAAAGACGATCCCAGATCAGTCTCCGTTGCATCAGATTTAATCACAAGGAGCTGCGAAGGAGCATGGTCATCATGAATCACCGTTTTCGCCTCAACCATTACCCAAAGTTTCTTCACACGTAGGACGGAAAATTTCGAAGCAACTTTGAAAATCAGCTCGGTTAGTTCCTCTTTGCATAAGAGAATGATAACAGAAACAGACCTTGATTTTATATCGTATATAATCTGCTTTACTCCGTGTGTATATTCAGTATTACTTTCCAGCTGATAGCTCAAGACGGTAGAAGTCGTGTCGTTGCTGGGTAGGCCATTTAAAGTGGATACTTTCTTCAGCTCACTGGCTACGACCATTGACAGTTTCAACATACACTCGTCTTGGTCTGTTATTATTGCAACAGGCCATAAGTGAAGGGTTCTTATTAGAGATCGTATCAACTCTATGTAGACTGTTTTCGATTTCTTGCACTTTTGCAAAAGCATGTTGATATCATCTGTATTCTAAAACGAAAGAATATAAAGTCATTAAATGTAACTCATACAATCGCAATGGTTCCAAGAGTTGATTACAACTGAATAAAATAGATGCAGATGGGGATCAAGATGAATCAAGATAAACTATCATCACTTACTTTTAAGCAACCTTCCTTCTGCATGGCATAAAATGTCTCACTTCTCGACGAAAATACATTTTCCAAGATGGCTGAAGTTTTCACATTTGCAAAAGAAGAATATATATTTCTCTTTGTATTTGAGGCTTTTACATCTATCAAATGCAGCCGACTCGATATCACTGCCAGAGAACTTGTCGCTGGTATGTACACATACGTACTGCGAACGGTAAAATTCGTTGCATTGAGAAGGTAAAAATCTTCATAATGAGAACTCCTATTGATAAATGGCTCTCGCTCGATAAACGTTGTGACTTGGTATTCAACTGCATGAACAAGCTGAATTTTTGTTAATAATATAGTAACGATTACAATAAATTGATGCATTTTTCCTGTGATGAGTTTTGCAAACTGATCAGATACTGTGTTTGGTAATTCCTTGTTTGTAGCTAGTTGACTATTACTCTATGTTATTCAAGATCTAAAGCTAGAAGTGGCAAAGTTGATATCTGTATGTTGAAGTTTAATTGCAGCTAATTCTATGCACGTTCGTAGATAGGAGACCAAGAACTGTAGCTAGAGAAAATGCAATGTTCGATCTTCAAGATCTATAGCTAGAAGTGGCTAAGTTGATCTCTGTATGTTGAAGGTTATCTTGCAGCACAAGCTAATTCTATGCACGGTCGTAGATAGTAGACCAAGAACTGTAGCTCGGGAAATTTCAACGCTCGATCTTCAACAAGATCTATAGCTAGAAGTGGCTAAGTTGATCTCTGTATGTTGAAGTTTAATTGCAGCTAATTCTATGCACGGTCGAAGATAGGAGACGAAGAACTTCAGCTAGAGACATTGCATTGTTCGATCTTCAAAATCTAAACCTAGAAGTGGCTAAGTTGATCTCTGTATGTTGAAGGTTATCTTGCAGCACCATCCAATTCTATGCAGAGTCGTAGATAGTAGACCAAGAACTGTAGCTCGGGAAATTTCAACGCTCGATCTTCAACAAGATCTATAGCTAGAAGTGGCTAAGTTGATCTCTGTATGTTGAAGTTTAATTGCAGCTAATTCTATGCACGGTCGAAGATAGGAGGCGAAGAACTTCAGCTAGAGACATTGCATTGTTCGATCTTCAAAATCTAAACCTAGAAGTGGCTACGTTGATCTCTGTATGTTGAAGGTTATCTTGCAGCACCATCCAATTCTATGCACAGTCGTAAATAGTAGGCCAAGAACTGTAGCTAGAGAAATTGCAATGTTCGATCTTCAAGATCAATAGCTAGAAGTGGCTAACTTGAAATCTGTACGTTGAAGGTTAACTTGCAATACTGTTTTTCTAGATCCAGGTACTCTGCAGGGCCACAAACAAGTCGCTTTTAAACCAAATGATTCGACAAAATATCAAGAACAGATTCGATACGATAAGATTGACACTTCAGCAAAAGTGCAACGTTTATTCCAACTATATACATTTAATCTCCACAGAATGGTTTGGTTCAAGCAAAGATAAAAAGCAAGTAAAGTTGATGCACTCGTAAAAAACTGATATCAGATAATCAAACTGAAACGAAAACTAAATGTCATTCTGACTTGTTTATTAGAGACTGGCAGGAATCACTTCATCCATAATTTAAATGAATGATTTTCAATGAATTAGTTTTGTGAAATTTCGTGTTGTTATTCACGCCTTAGTGTACTAGTATTATCGTCATAGTCATACCAATGAATAGGGACACCAAATCAATATTAAATGGTTCAGTATTTGTTGATTGAATATTGCCGACAACATGGAATAGATGGGGAATGAATATGAATTTGACTGAATATTTGTTCCATGAATTACAAACAGCTTGTAATAGAAAGGGTGATGATAAAGCTTAGCTTTGTAGGTACATCATATGAATAAGCATTCTTCAAAATGAGTATAGATGATGTTCTTATTTTGTCCAGAATTTAATACTCTTTTATCAATTCACTTATGTGTTTACCATTACAAGAAGACTAGCTTTTTACCTTGACACCTGTGATGCGGGTGAATATTAGTACCAGTTTAGCCTTGGAAAGACAAGATACCACTCAGCTGCCTTTTAACTTGATGCCTTTTAACTTGCAGCCTTCTGAACTTTCGCTAGAGTCCGGAAAGGTTGTGGGATGCCATGGGGAGCTAACCTCCACGGACTCTAGCGAAAGTTCAGCAGGCTGCAAGTTAAAAGGCATCAAGTTAAAAGGCAGCTGAGTGGTATAGATTATATATGTGGCATGTGGCCAAACGGTTAAACGTTGTGTTTGCGTTGACAAGCAAATTTCAAATGTTTGACAAACAACGTTTGATCGTTTGGCCAGGGCCTAAGAACGATTCAACAAGGTACATTTATTACCTTAGTGGTCTCTGTGCCGCAGTGGTTAGCGTGTTGGTCTAACAACGAAAATTTTGTGGGTTCGAGCCACGGTCTTTCCACTTGTGTTGCAGAGATAACAACCTTGGGCAAGTTGTTAACACAAATGGGCCTCTCTCCACCCAGGTGTATAAATGGGTACCTGGTCGGTAGTTATGAGCACCGTGTGTGGCTGCACCCTGCTATATGCTAATGCATCCAGACCAGGGGTAAAGTGTAAAGTCGACTGAGTAGCCCTAGGCTAGTAGTAGACTCGAAAACGGCAACTACTAAAGTAGCGCCCTGATTGGTCAGTTCAACAAATAAAACAATACGATTGGTGGAAATTTAACCTGATTTACATAAATCAGGTTTAATCGTGACAGCAGAATTAGTCATTGCAGTTTTAAGCGAAAACGGAAATTCTCCATGTCTTGGCATCACGCTGCCAAATGTGTAATCCTATGTTGGCATCACCCGTCGTTAATGCCAGATTTTGCTATATACGGAACTCATTCAAGATAGATTAAACTGCTTTATTAAATTGGATAGCTTTGGCTCTAACTATATCAGCTAAACGATATGTGCATTGCTTTCTGTGGATAGATCTATATTTAAAGGACCCAGAAGATTTTGTTCTTTAATCAGAGGTAATCTGGCACTCTGATTCTGAATTCGCGGTTATTTTGTGTGTGTTGAAGTTTAATTTGTGGCACTAGCTATTTCCCTGAGCAATTGTTGATATAGTAGGAGACCAAGATTTGTAGCTCGAGAAATTTCAATTTTCGATCTTCAAGATCTATAGCTAGAAATGATCGATCACTGTAACTTGACGTTAACTTGCAGTACTAGCTATTTCTTATTTCTACGAGCAGTCGTAGATAGGAGACCAAGATATGTAGCTAGAGAAATTGCAATCTTCGATCTTTAAGATCTATAGGTAGAAGTGGCTAAGTTGATCTCTGTATGTTAAAGGCTAACTTGCAATACGTGCAGAATTTTTTTTATAAGGAGCCTACCTCAAGGCCTATAGTTCTTAAAGTTCCTTATTTTTGGGCCTCTTTTCAGGCAATTTAACTTCGGCTAAAAGTGCCTTACTAGTTCCACTAATTTTAACTGCACATACAGTGGTCTTAAGCAACTAAGAGAGACATTTGCATGTGATTTTTGCTCGAGACTACTAAAAAACATTGGATACATCAACCGCAAACTTGTGATTTTCGACTGAAAATGAATGGAACCAGAAAAATTCTTGATTATTTGGTATAAAAGTATTCTTCAAAAGTTCCTAATGATTTTCTCTGTAGTAGTATAAGTTCTTTACATTTTCGGGCCTTCTACATGTAGGTTCCTTATAAAGTGGTTTTTTGTAAAAAAAGCGTGTATTCTTTGCACAGTCGTGATAGATTGTTTTTCTAGATCCAGGTACTCTGCAGGGCCACAAGCATTAAGCTATAGAAAAGCAATAAGCTATAGAAATATAAAGCATTTATAGAGGTTACTGGTGAAAATATTCATGCAGGCCTTATCAAAGGTAGTGCTCACGTCAGTAATGTTTAAGGTCGGTCAGAGAAATGATAACTAACATCACGTATTGTAATAGGCAAGAATTACTTTATTTCATTCCCTGATATTCCTTAGGGGATACTAGAAGCCCAATGGTGCGGTCTACCGCGTAGAGGGTAGACTCACTACACTGTTTCTGTTATGCTCCTTAGAACTGATTGGTCGCTTATAACAGAAACTTGAGGTGTCCTGAACAACAACAACAGCAATTAAGGCGAGGGGGAGGGGCTGGTGTAGCCAGTCTACGTAGAGGGGTGTAACAGCCTCTAAAAATGTCAAATGAGTGCCCATAAAATTACACTCTTTTTTTATAAGAACAACTTTATAAGAACACGAGCCAGATTTTAAGAACAAATTAAGAACAAGCTGAGGCTGGCCTTTTGAAAAGCCCTAAGAATATCAGCTAAATATGTAGGAGACAGTCAGACTGAACGTAAAAAGCAAGCAAACAAAGAAATAGACAAGAATGCTGCATTTTCACACAAACTTAGTACCACCCTAGACATTAATTGAAAATATAGATATCTAAGTAACCAAGGAATTAAGAACAGATTAAGAACATTTTAGGCTCAAAAACGACAAAAATTTAAGAACAGCCAGCCTTAATCGAAATTTCCTGGTTCTTATGAAAAAAAAGAGTGTAGTCCAATAAAGAGATTTAGGGTATTTTCTTAATTCCTTATTATTAACTTCCTACTATATTTATGTTGAACAGATAAAAATAATGGCAATTTAGCGATGTTATGATTAATCCAGCATTTTCCTTACACTCCACTATTGACTATGATTTCACTGATTGTCTAGTTAGATTCTGAGTATTACAACAGATGTCTTAAATTAAATTTTCTTTGTAATGTATCCCATTCCACCTGTTATAATTCGTACCTGTGTGCATAAAGAAGGATTTCTTTAATTATCAACACAAACATTAAGTAGTTAGGAGATCTTCAAATTGCATACGATTAAGCTGGTAACTTAATTGAATGTAAAGGATTCGTAATTTTGACTTTGATCGATACAGCTCAAAATTAAAGGTTTAGAAGTTCCTCAACGATTCTTATCTAACTCACTTGCCAGCAATGCTCAAAATGAGAGTCATAATATACCAAGAACCAATCAAAATCAGACAATAGTTCACCTTAAATTTCAGACTAAGAACACTTATCAAATATTCAGCGTTTTGACAACACTCGATAACCCTAATTGTGCAGAAAACTACAGCGAGGGTTGTTTTAAAATCATTCGAAACGCAAGATCTTTGTTTCGCTTAGGGGTTTTGGAATCCCTCCCACATCAAAACCAAAAGGCCGGCTCTGTGTTGACAGAAAGAGTTCGTTTTCTCACTTGGACTCTTCAATTGATTCTATTGGTCTTCCCACTGTATGCGGCAAGCCGATTGGTGTTTAAAACACAATGCCAATTTAGCCGACTTTCTGGTTGGTGCATTTCGATCCACAACTGGGTCTAAATTCCGCCTTTTTCAAGAGTTTCGGTCTGTGTCTGAAGTTAATTCTCTGAGGAGTGTGATACGAAAACAGCTTTTAGTATGCCCTTTCTTTCTTTCTTTAAAGTTGATAGCACTATAGCTTAAAATTAACAAACTTTTAGCTAATTTAAACCAACTAACTAAAACTATTAAATTAACAATGCAAAACCAAACTAACAAGTAACAGCATCATAAATTTGTTAAAAAAGAAGAAAACTTTGAATAGAGTTAAACATAACCTACGTTTTGAATATATTGTTTGCATAGGTCGCATGTACATTTGAAATTCGTAAAAGTTTTGATTCTATTCTTAAATATATCTAATGTAGGGGCATTTTTTATTTCTAAGGGAATTGAGTTCCAAATTTGGTTGCATCTATATGAGACAGTATTGAACCATATAATTTATAGTTAGGCTTTGTATTTCTGAACTCAAAGCCCTCTCATGATCGTAAGGTTGTGACCACTGTTCACAAGATAAAGGATGAATGCAATTCCAAATAGGTGCATCTTATTAAACTCAAGATTTAAGTTAAAATAAGAAAAAACACGAAGATGCTTAGTCGATATTCGATTTATTTACAAAATCATTATCAAGACAAATCTGTTCACAAGCCTACAGTTAACTTAGCTGTCCATCCTTCCGAGGTCAGTGAATGAGTACCCAGGGTATTCGTTCTAGAATATCAGTCTTGGGGCACGACCGAAGGTCCAGATCGGAAGTGGTGCAACCAATAACCCGAACCTGCGTTACAAAATAAATATTTCTACTTGCTTGCTCAAAATATTTTCAGTTATTGACTCGACCATTCACCGAACAGGGTTATGATGGGGAGGCATCAAGAATCGCCATGGAGATTCACTAACAGGGCCTTGAGCTCTTCAACTGTCTAATTAATCACCATAGTTACCTCACAAAGCTACAAAACATCCCGAAAACATGCGAAGAGTCAAAGCAAGATATTGGTATGAAACCGCTGTGCAAATAAACGATTGCACATTTTGTTAAATAAGAATTGCTTTCTCGGTAGAAATTAAGATTCCCTCAAATCATTCCGCAGAACCCTGTTAATCGTGCTAAAACTACATTGTCACTGACACGTTGCGCACGGACGACAACAAGCGCTTCTTTACAAGGCTTGGATAAGTATAAAGACAATTCTCTTTAAGCGGACATCTGCGACACGCGAACACCACTTCAAACAGTATCCCCCCCCCTGACTGAAAGTTCTCAATAAAAATTCATGTTACAGATGACGGTCTTTTGCAGTCGTTACAAATCATAGCGGATCTCTTCGGATTTTTGCAATAGACGTTTTCAAAAGTCTTTGATGAGATTTAATGGATCTACGGTCGGTGGTTGACGAGATTTATTGATTTCCACCGTTTGAAACAAATCATGTGGCAAAACGAAGTGAATTCTGGTCAAATCCTGAACAAATTTCGAAAATGTTTCGGTCTTTTGCGGTTGTTGGCGGTCATTGAAATGCTTCCATCAAATTTTCCAGTCGTTGATAGTGTAGTCGTTCAAAGTCCATGGGTTTCAGGGTCGCTGAGGATCGCCGAGATCGAAATTATTTCTATCTCAATGACTGAGTCTTTAAGAAAGACCGTTAACGACCCATAACGACTATTAACCAGAGTTCAGAGAGAACTATTGGTATACAGCAAAAATGGACAAAAGGTAATACCAATAGAAAAACCTTGCACAAAACGTAGACCAATAGAAAAACCGGGAAAACTGTGTGAATAGGCCTATCCTGTTACTGTTTCGATACTACCCTAATGAGGGAAATTTACGTTTCACCGACCAAGCTGCAATCATCGCCAAATTGGGGACACTATGTTATAAGTATGTTTTACCTCGAAAATTTGATCCCATTACAATATATTTGGGTAATCAGACCCCCCTCCTCTGACTCAATGTTGGGACCACTGACATCATTTTCGGATCACTTTCACCAACATTGAGTCGGGGGGGGGGGGGGGATGCGTCTTTAGAACGAGAATTTTCAAAAAACTCGAAGTGACCCAGCATTTTTTGCGAGGATTTTGTAGTTTTGATCATAGCTTAATATCGAACGCTTATTCGCTATTAAAATGTTTGACCAAACAAATTTATTTTAAGTGACTAGTAAAAAAGCTTGCTTTGCTATCTGCTACGAAAAATGGGCCAATAGAAAGCCACTTAAAAAAGATTTTTCGTCAGACACTCCTCAGTTGCTTACTCCACAGTGTCGGCATGTTTAAAAGCTTGTGTCTCTTTGCGATTGCAATTAGTTTCTTTCAAATAAAACCGATAATTCTATTCTAGACGAATTTCAGTCTTCTATGCACGAATACAATACAATTTGCTAGACTGATAACGTTTACTAACAAGATAGAACAACATGGACTATAGGTCCCACTGACAACCTGCAAAAATTGCGAAAAATCGACAGAAAGAGCTTATAGAATATGAGTCTCATGAATTATGCATGCAATACTATTTGTAAAAATTATATCAATTTTGGTGACATAGGAAAGAATGTTTACATGTTGTGGTGTGTACAATGAATCTGTAATGTATCGAGTTGTGGGTCGTATTCTTAAATATTAACTTGTTGCGTCAAACAAGGTTTTTGGAAGCGTTATTGGATCACACACAAACTCCTTTGTGACAAACAACAAGCGTCTAAAGGCAGCTCACAAATGTTTGCGCTGCTCTTGAATCTACGTTACAGAGGATGTTGAGAGGAATGAAAGCACAATGAAGTCTGTATTGTGTTTTGCACTGATTTTATTCCTTGTCGCTTGGGCAAGCTTCGTTACCGCGAAATTTGCAGAGGCCACGAAATCTGTGGATACACTCTTTTTTTATAAGAAACTAAGATTTTTGGTCAGTACTCAAAGTTTCTTAGTTTTGGGACAAATTTGGTACTGAAAGTTTCTTAGCAGTTTCTTAGAATCAAAATTTTTAAGTGCCAAAACAGGTAATTGACACTTAAATTCTACAAATAGAAGAAGCAATACAATTCACGTTTACATCAGCTGTTTTTCTGTAAAAATAGACACTTATGGTGCAACAGAAGTTTGTTTTTCGATGCTTTATTTCTAATTCTAAAGATTCTTGAGACCTGCGAGTTTCTTACCATTTTGGTCGAGTACTGAAAGTTTCTTAACCAATATTGATCTCAGTACTGAGTTTCTTATAAATGGGTTTCTTATAAAAAAAAGAGTGTATGGAGTGGAGGATACAGTACAGTGGAGGGATATCATCAGTGCAGTGGAGGGATATCATCAGTACAGTGGAGGGATATCATCAGTACAGTGGAGGGATATCATCAGTACAGTGGAGGATGTTCAGTACAGTGGAGGGATATCATCAGTACAGTGGAGGATATTCAGTACAGTGGAGGGATATCATCAGTACAGTGGAGGATATTCAGTACAGTGGAGAAATATCATCAGTATAAATATCATTTTGCAGCCTTGCTTAGAAACTGCTTTACCATTTCAGAGCCTGATGCACAAAAACAGCATTTTCAAATGCAGAAATTACCTCAAAGGATACCTAAAGGCAATAAAAGCAGTAATCGGTTACTTCCAGTTCCAAAAAGTCGTCATGATCTCATCAAACGACAGATGCGACAAGAAATTCGCAGACGACTTATATGCAGAAATAGACTTATATCAGAAGCAAGCTAAAGACGATGTTCACGAACATCTACTACTCGCCAAATATGTATTCAACAATAAAGTTATCAACAGGAAAGAACTAAATAGTATTTTATATGAAACGAAGGTTCTTGATGTTTCGTTAGTGATACTTATATGCCAAAGTGATGTTGCAGAGATAGTATTTGACGTTGCTACAAAGTACTCCATGTTAAGTTACAACAGGGTATGGATGACTGTTGATTATAGAGAATTAAAACCGAAGGTTCTACCTTTGCAATTTATTAATGTTGCTGAACAGAGGTTGACATATGTGGCATGGAAAGCAAAGCAGGTGACGGATATATCTACCAATGCAGTGAAGATCGTAGGAGATGGAGAATGGGGCCTAATGAATGCAACCATACACAAGGATGATAGAAGGTATGCTACAGTATATACTTCATCACAATACAATGCAATACGATACACCACAATGCAAAACAAAACAAAACAACACAACACAAAAAAAAACAAAACAAAACAAAACAAAACAAAACAAACTAAAACAAACGAAACAAAACAATAGAAAACAAGACAATAATATTAAATACAATACAATGCCATACAATACAACACAAAACAACACAATGCAACAAAATACAATACAATGGAATACAATGGAATACAATACAATGCTACACAATGCAATACAACAGAAACAATGCAATACAATACAATACAATGACGCACAAACAATACAATACAATACAATGCCACACAATGAAATACAACACAAACAATACAATACAATATAATACAATGACGCACAAACAATACAATACAATGCAATGCCACACAATGCAATACAACACAAACAATATAATACAATGCAATACAGTAAAATAAAATGCTACACAAAACAATACAATACAAAAGAAAACAAGACGATAAAGTAAAATACAATACAATGTCGTATAATACAACACAAAACAACACAATGCAACAAAATACAATACAATGGAATATAATGGAATACAATACAATACAATACAATACAATTCAATACAATACAATAAAACATAGTACAGCACAATGCACAACAGTACAATAAAATACAATGCAATACAGTACTACAGTACAGCAATTCATTATTAAATATATCATTTCAACCCATTTCAGATTGAAGCAAGTTTTCACCAATTTATCAAGCATGTTCACAAGTCAGACATGTCCAAGCAGTGAGATACATCCAGTTCAAGTGCTTTACAAGCCGAAAACTGGTAACTGGGTGGAGATATTCATTTGGAAACCAAAAGTAGGAGTCGTTCTGTCATCTAAGAACACAGATTTGCACAAGATATTCTCTCCACCAGCACCAGAAAAGATTGTTACCGTTGTGACGATACTCGACGAACCGTTCACGGCAGTAGCGCATCAATACTACAAAACCAATGCCTACAAGGAATACCCTTGCGAAAAAGGTGTATTCTGCAGTGTTCCGGTTATTACCGGCAACCAAACCATATGGAACGGGACATGCTGTATTGGACACTCAATGGAACTATTGCAACTGTTAGCAAGAGATTTGTACTTCACGCCGAAAGTTTACATTGTCGAAGACGGGTATTATGGATCTCCTGTGAATGGCAAATGGGTTGGCATGATCGGTGATGTTTACAACAAGAAGGCCGATATAGCAATGGCAGGGTTGACTATAAGCAACACAAGATCCGCGGTAGTTGATTATACCGCGCCGTTTATGCGTGTAGAGCTCGGGATCATCATATCGACAAAGTACCAAGAAACAAAGACTCTAAACTTTAGCTTCCTGAGTTATATTTCAGAAAATCTTTATTGGTGCTTGCTGGGTCTCTGCATAATTGGAATTCTCCTGCTGTATTGCTTTGAAAATGAGCAAGTTATATGCGACAGAAAATGCGGGAAAAGGCGTCGTAGAAGAGAAAGCAGAACTCGGTGCACTTACTCCTGGAAGGAAGGCTTTACATATTTCTCTGGCCTCACTTTCCAACGAGATCTCGGAGGCAAAAATCCAACTCAATACGGAGCACGCGTAACTGCTGTTGTTTTCGCCTTCTCCATGGTGATTACCATGACAGCATATACCGCTGTCCTCACTGCATCAAACGTCAAGCAAGAGGAACGGAATCCTTTTCTAGGATTGAAAGACGAAAGGGTAAGCAGTGAAGCATAGAAAAGATCTATTATATGAATAACCCCGGGCAGAGTGTCGATATAATAGAGTTGTAACTATACAACGAGAGAAATCGCAGGGGGATGCGTAGATTATTATCAGTTACATATTTTAGATCTTAGACACTGCAGACATTGTAAGAGTCCATATTGTAGCTTTGCCCCTCAGATGTGTCGCTCCACACTGAGCGAATGTAGAAAACAACAACAACAACATCAAGCGAAGTAGTAGGACTCACATACTCAGTCTACCTTTATAGTACAAACTACGTAGGTCTTATTACTTGTACATATTTGCCATTTTATGTCAAAAGAAGTTGCACTATGTCCCACAAGATATCAAATATGATAACCCAATAATGAACAGCATACAAGGGCTATTTGTCTTTGTATCAAAGATAAAAGGAGTTGTCATGCTCCTCCTCAGCGCCCTAAATTTTCCGATCAAAGGATAAGCGAGATTAGCTTTTCTCTCTTTCTTTCCTCTCCTTTGCAGGCTGAAAAAATAAAGACACTGCGGAGGGGCGTGAAGGGCTCGCATACATTTGTCCATATCTTAGATTAGCAGCAAGTTAAAAAAGGGTACACAAAATACATCGAAAAAAGCGTTAAATCTGTAGCGTATCATCTAGTGAGACTCCAAACCTCCTGAAAATAGTCCACTTCACGTTATCGACTAGTGAAATAGTTTTAATCTTCAGGGGTGTAAGCAATGTCCACAGGCATATTCATTCTTCTCGTAGATGAGAAACCCAACTGCAGATTTCAAGTTCGCTACAGTATCAGCAACGGCAACGGAAACATTTTTTAGGGAGGCACCAGATCCTACGCTGCACAGATTGTATCTGTTTATGAAGAACTACAATGTCAAGACGACAATGGAGGGAATCAATAATGTTTTAAACGGGTATGTATTGAAGAAAAGATCACATTTTTGGTTCCAAACACCTAAGTCGCTAGACTTTGAGTTCTTAGGTTGTTCTATGTCAGGTTATCAAAACTGACAATTGCAATTCAAAATTTCATTTTAAGAGCACCTCCATTAAACAGCTAACATTTCAGTTACTTTAAGTGTGCTTTCTTTTTGTTGAAGAAATTCATAAATATTTTCCCGCTGTATTTTTTTGCTCAATGCTGTACTTTACTTAACCTGATAATTCTTAAGGTAAGTAAGTCCCAAATAAGTGTATACTATAAGCCAAGGCTAACGTGCGATTTTCCACCTGTTCTGATGACGCAACACTCCTGGGACTGTCCTATTCTGAGAAATCTTGATGTGGCTACATGCTGCAATACACATTTTCAACTAACGGCCTCGTTTTCAAAAATTTTCAAAATTGTGTCACAGAAGCATTTCGACATTAGATTCGAATTCAACATCTTCGTTTTAGTGTTTGGACAAATTTTTACGCTTCTAGTCCTTACGATGTTGATTTTATAGCGATTAAAAGTTAGAAGAGTTATAAGGGATTTGACCGTGAAAAATGACTGAGGGTGTAAAATTTCACCCCGAGCGATTTTTCACGGTCAAATCCTTTATAGATTTTCAAACTTTTCGTCACTATAAAATCAACATCGTAAGGACCAGAAGCGTAAAAATTTGCGTCAACACTAAAATGAAGGTGCTGAATCTGAATCTGGGGTCAAAATTTTCGTGCGAAAAAAATTTTCGTAAATTTTGAAAACGAGGCTCTTAGTTGAAAAGGTGTATAAAAGTGCAAGCATAAATCGTAATGGTAGCCGCGGCTTTAAGCTAAACCTCGACGTTCGAATTCCAATCCTGCTTCCTGCACCTAATAATATAATAATATAAGTACTACAAGGGGCCTGAAGGCCAAGGCCTATAAAACCCTGGTTGAGTACTGCTACTACAACTAATCTACTCGAAATTCAAATTTAGAATTTCCATTCAGACTGTCATAAAGTTTTTCAAAAGTCACTACGTCGTTTGCATCGACGAAATTTACTGGTAAAGAGTTCCATTCTTTAACAAGGCGCTGCGAATAAAAATTTTTTCTTATGTCTCATCTGCATTTATTTAAAACTAGTTTGTATCTGTGGACCCTAGTCTTGTTGACATTGCGCTTGAAGAACTTTAATGGGTTCGCGTCAATTAGGCCATGGAACAGTTTGTATGTGGTAATCATGTCTCCACGATTTCTTCTACACTCGAGAGTTGGCAATTTCAGAACTCGCAGTCTTTCGTTATATGAAAGTTTGCTGATACCTCGAACAAGGACACCAGCAAGTTAAATTCAAAGTGACAACATGATCAATGGTAATTGACAATATTATTAACCTTGTAGGAAACTCCAAGGATTCATCAATGAAAACACATTTCTTAAGCATTACATCTCAAAGCAAAGAGAGTGCATTCTCCGTATAGTTGGTCTATCAATTGATCACATCAGCTATGGAATCGCAGTACAGAAAGGATCTGCCTGGCAACATCCAATATCAAATGCAATTCTAAAATATATTGACTCTGGAGTTATTCTACGACTCGAGAAGAAATGGCTCAGCGGTGTATGCTCAAGCCCGACAAACACAACGACGCAACACGAGAGCTATTCGGCGAAATATTTCAGTGGACTATTCGTAATTGTGTTATCTGCTACGGTGTTTTCGTTTATTATTCTCGGATGCGAGCACATGTATGATCGGTATTACGAGAAGGTTACGACCCGATTGAGACTAGTATACAGAAATGGAAGGATGTGAGGGAAAAGCGAAAGAGCGAGGGGGGTGTAGTTGCCAATGGGTTTCAAACGACCGAAGAAATTACAGAAGACTCAATAGACCACATCAAAACAGAAACAACAGATTTTAAAACTTAAAGTATTCTTTGGAAGAAAACCAAAGGTGAATAGAATAGAAATGATTACCACTCAAACCAAACAAGTTTTGTGGTATGATACCAAAATCACTATTTCTGCTAAAGTCTGTGCTGTAGACTTTAAGAAGATATCGAAATGGTATCCTGCATCCCTTCCCTCTTTAGACCATGCTGCGTTTCTCAAAAATGAAGAAAACTGCTGTATAACATATTTTATTTCGTATCACACCTTTCATAAATTTAGGGACAGTATAATGAGTAGAGGATTGCAATTCAAATCATGAACATTAGCTCAGTCGTGTACTTTGAATACTTTAGGCCCCAAAAAAATTATTAAACTTTGAATGAAAGGTATTGCAAGAAACGACCGATAAAGCTCTAACCGTCAACGCTGCTAAAACAAGGACCTGCTTGTCGATATGGCAACAACACTAAAACGAGGTGGCCTCCAAAGAATGCCGATAGAGACATGCATTTCAAAATAACTTTATTACTGTTCATCCTTTTCATGAAGAAAATAGAATCCATATAATATTTAGAAAGATGAGTCAGATAGAGAACATTCAAGACAGTTTCTGCTTGTGTACATTTGAGCGAGGTTTAGAATCTTACTTATTAGTATATTTTTCGAAAAATAGAATATGTAGTTTATAAGTAAATGAAATAGTTATTCTGTAAAAGTCTTTTGATTAAGCAATCTTAACATCAGCGCAGTTAACAAAATGCTCTTGTTTTCCATGGCCTACACCACAACCATCACTATCACAATCCCAGTTGTTACCGGCATTATACCACCACTGCAACACGCATTTTTCACACACCAAACCAGCAGGCAATCTCAGCTTTGTCTTGAAATTACCATTACCAGACCCTCTCGGCAAATTGAACCTCGTTCCAGCGCCGACGACCTCGAGTAAGTGGCCCTTGAGTCTTCCCATCACATCACCTTCGATTTTCTTGTTGTCGTATTTTCCAATTCTGAACTCAAACCATCCTTGGTGATTTGACGTGAGATCAACCTCGACTTCAATAACCTGGCCTCTTTTGTATGTCTTCGCAATGATTCCATTTGCATAACGTCCGCCATCATTATGCGGTTGGTTCTTGACATGATAAGGGTCGCCACATACGCCACATTTTCCGTCATTCTTCAACCATTGTGTCGAGTATCCACCACAGTTCAGCTCGTTGTCGTTGTAGTTTTTCGGATTGGGAAAGCCAAACCGCCACATAGCGTTCCTTGCGGCGGGATCGATCAACCGACCATGTCCGGCGATAAGATTTACAAGGCAGAGAACCAAAGTTGTGGTTACGATCGCACGCATTGTTGCGTACAGTGGCTGATAACAACAGTGCGTGACCAACTATAAGACTGCTCAGTGATAGAATGACTTAGAGACAACAGGTACCAACGATATACCTTAAACTAGCTCCCTGTAATAATTGCTTTTTAGAGAGGCTAAAGCAGCTGCCGAAACAATTCAAATGTGGCTTACTTGCCCTTACTTGCGAAAATGATGTTTTGAACCGTGCTTTTTCAACAGCCCTTGAAATATTCAAAGGTTTTGTGTCCATGCATGCCTTCAGAGCAAACATAGGCTGTATTTTACGAGCAATGTCAACAAGCTACTGAAGAAGATATTGTCAATCAATGAATAAAAATGCAAGAGAAATGTGCATGGTTATTAAGCCTCTTGAAAAATACTTGAGTTCGTTGAAATCTAATTTAATCAGGAAATAGCACTCTTAGTTAGTAAGCAAGTTTGCTTCGCTAATATGACCAAATATGACAAACAGAACAGACTAGCAGCAGTATCACCGCTTATTACGGCAGGCCTTTGATATTTATCAGGGCAACGTTTCGGGTGAGCTCCGTCTCTCATCCTCGGGTAATAAGAAATGTGCTTCTTCTTCCATTTATTGCGTTGTATGGGCCGAAAAGGTGTGGAAAACTAAGTGTTTCCTCGAATACAGCCCAAAGCTCACAAAAAAACCTTACTTGAAAACAACCAGAGCAAAACAATGCCAAATTCTCGAAAAAGACAGAAGATCTATCAAGACATTGCTGTGGAAAGCTATGTAAGGACACTGCAAAGTTAGTCAGCGAAGCGTAACTTACTAGCAAAAGCCTTCTCTGATATATAAAAATCACAGTTTTTTTCGTTAAGACACAGGCGACTTCTGTTGTAAGTTGTTCGACATGTAGAGGCTTCAAGCTGAGACAGCTTATCAAAGGACTTTGCTAACTGGTCCAGCACGCAGCGACCACCAACATAAAACGGTGGCTTCTATAATGCGAATATACACGGTGAAAACATCAATAATCACCCGATAATGTAGTACTATAAAACATGATATATACACAATAGTGTTCTACTTACAAATTCACAAAAGATCTTTATAAGGCAGGGAGTTTTGTTCTTTTTCGTTCGGAAATTGGTTCTGAATCAAAGAGAGTTTGTCGTTTTGCGTGGCTGTGTTTTTCTTGACTTTAGTTGTCCCGGATTTTCTCTAAAGTATCGAAGAAAGAAATATTTGTAAAGAGATATTCAAGGAAAGGTTTTCAGGGACTAAAAATCTCTATTAATCGAATCGAAGTAAAATTTTTTAAAGAGTTGAGAGCAGAATAGCTTGGAGATAAATTTCACTTACGTTAAGGGTGCAAACAAAATTTCAGTGTGGGAAACAGAACTAAAAAATTCTTAGGGGGGTTTGTATTAAAGGACGCGTTTAAAAGGGGAGAATTTATTTTCAAACATAATAATCCTTCTTTTTTAAGCCCATTGAGTTACTAAGTAACTGAAAGCGGCGACTGGTTAGAATATGAGAGGGGGATTTTAATTAAAGTAGCTAATACCATATATGGATATTTCACCGTATTAAGTGTTCTTGAAAACGTAGGAATTCAAGCACCTGCTTTCACGTCATACACTGAATTAATTGCATTCAGTTACACTGAATTTGTAGAATAAATAGAAATAAGGTTTTTACTTACATGTTGCATGACTAGCGATTCAGAGGCATTTAAATGACTGCCGAGTGGCATTGAATTTGCAGTAGGAACCAAACCAAGGTCTCCAATTTGATAATGAGCCACAGAACTAGGACGGAGACAATAGATGAGTATCAAAAAATTACCATTAAGAAAGGTGAAATGATAGTCTGCGCTCAGTCTCAAACTGATCAAATTCACACTAATTTGATCAAATTGAGTCTAAGCGCAGGCTACGAAATGACCAACTTATCAATAACTGTCAGATGAAGATTGGAGCTTAATAACAAACCCACACTGCACAACAAAGTAACAAACTCTGGTTATGTAAGTAAAAATGGTAACGTAATAAATCTAATCAAATAGTAAAGCACAAAATTCGTTTCAAAAAGTGACAAAATTCCGGAAAAGCTTCCAAATGATCCTAGAGTGTTGCAGTTTACTGGGTAATCCTGATTCTAGCAGACTCTTCAAACTCTGAAAACCGTAGAAATGGCCGAAAAAATTGCTGTATCAAACAAACACGGCTACCAAAACCAGCAGACTCAAAAAAGCTTTCATTTTAAAACGTTGCTGTCATCTAGAACGAGATTAAGATTTCTGTGAAACCTTCGAGTTTCAAGGGTAGAAGACCTTTCAGATCTACCAAAACTCTCAGAAGATTTTACCAAAAATAACATCTTAACTCAACAGAAAAACGGAGGCTGCTGAATACAGGTGACCAAAAATATGCCCAAAAATCAGCTGAATTTATAAAATGGCTTTTACCTTTGCCGTGACTTGTGAATTGGCGGAATCAGTCTTGAAGAAGATGAATGAGATCTTTGATCATTTAAAATTGGTTTGATATCGTCAAACATCAATCCACATCCTTCTTCAGCAGCAAGGTCTAATATTTCAATTAGGCTATGCAGAGTTGCTTCTCTCTGAGCAACTCCAGATGACGAAGTACGATCTTGTGAGCTCTAAATAAAGAAATATAAATTAAATTCTTATAAGAAACTTCAAGGTCACAAAAAGAGAGAGAAACTACGATCCGCAACTAGTGGCACATGCCTGGGGGGTCATGTACTCACTGGGCAAAACTGTTAGTAGCACTTACTTTTAGAGAATTCTTTATTGTTTGAGCACAGAGTGAAAGGATTTTGGATAATCTCATTCGTTCTTGCAATATCTTTTCATATGCTTCTTCTCTTTTACTAAGCTGTGTCACGCATTGTTCTTTCTGTGTTTTCTCCTTTTTGTAATCTCCTTCAAGGGATGACAACTCACTCCTGAGTTGCCGAAACTCTTGTTTGACTTTCTGAAAATCTTCTTCTTTTTCTTTGTAATCTGAAAGAAGTTGCTCTTGCTTCTTTGCCTTCTCCGATAGCATTCGAATTATCTAAAGTAAGACAAATGGCATCTAATTAAGTATGTCATTTTAAGCATTTTCACACCATGTTTTCTTATAATTTCAACAAATAACTATTTTCTGTTGCAACACTAAAACTGCTTCCAGCATGTCATCATTTACAAACTGTTTGGCAGATTTAGATCTATTTATTAAATATTGTGGATTTCAAATCCCCTGCAAATTCCAATGCCAACTTCTGCATTGAAAAGTTTTAAAACCCACTTATTCTAATCCACCAAGTATTTTGGAGCACAAAAGTGGCACTTTGTTGTTTCAATACATCAAAAAGAAAACCATTACCTTTAAATTGCTTGCATTTTTCTGCATCAGTTCTTTTTCGTTATGTTCCAGCATCTCAAGCTGCAGCTTTTGATTTTTTTCTTTGTCTCTTAGCTCATCACTTTCTTGTATAAGGTCCATCGTTTTATCAGACATTTTACTAAGTTGGGCATTTATTGCTACATTTTCACGCAAGGTTCTTTTTGTTGTCTCAGCCATCTGCTTGTTTGAGACTTTTCTGAATTCTGAAGCAACTGTATTTACTCTCACGATCATCTCTTTTTTCAATCTGCAAAGAAAATTCAAGAATATTCAACATATGAAAGAGCAGGTTGCATTCCATGTACTAGATGTCAAAGATCTCTGATGTAGAAGGACAATTTTCTGTCGTTTTTGGTCAAGGAGTGTACCATTGTAGTCTGTCTGGGGAAAGAAGTGTTTCTGGCAAGGTAACAGGACAAGTCAGCCCACTACAAAGTCAGACCACCATGTATTAGACAAGTTTGCCCATCATGTGTTACACAAGTCCGCCTGTCAGTGTAAATTAAATTGGCAAACAAAAATATGATACATTGACAATGTTTTACATGTACACTGTTAAAGTAGGGGTTTGGGGGCAGCAGCACCCAAAATCCCATCACGTTACAAATTAAAAAGGAAATTATGTTGTCAGCCGACAATGCAGTGGGCCAACTTGTCCTTGGGATGGGCCGACTTAGTAGTGGGCATACTTGGCATTGGACCGACTTGTCTAGAAAGCTCTGGCAAGCCCCCATCTAGTACTTATATTTTTATCCCATCCTGCTTTGCAGAGCGAGCTAAGGAAGTGAATCTGATTGGATCAATAAAGTAAAGGAAGTGAATCTAATTGGATTAATAGGATAAAAGAAATAACATAATAACTTTTGATTGGTCAATGAAACCTAAAACAGGAGTACTGACAAACAGAAACCGAGATGTCTTGTGCTAACAGAAACCTAAAACTTGTCTTGTGTTTACATCCTCCCACCTTTTGACAGACTTATTTTCCCCTGCAGCGAGTACCACTGTGCCTACGCTTTTTGTGTCCAGATCAGAGAGTCATGTAGGGTAACAGGTCAACGTGCCACACTGCCAACTCACCACAGTCAAAAAGCCACACATCTTGTCAACTCGCCTCTTCAAAAGATGACTGGCCAAACATAGGCCTACCCTAACAAGTCTCAGTGTGATGTAAGGGGTTTTGGGGCAGCACCCCTCCCCCTAATATTTTTCAGCAAATCTCTAAGAAGCCTTCTAGAAAGCTTTTACGAAATTTTCATGAAGAAAAACTTATCAAATTTTATGAAATTTGGATTTTGAACTTAGATGAGTTGACCACCAAGTTGTGGCGACTTGACGTGAAATACGTGGCAAGTTGGTCACGTGGTGAGTTGGCAGTGAGGCAAATTGATCAGAAACTGTCTGGTAGCATGGCATATACCCTTGCTGTATATACTCACCTATCCTTATCAACAACTGCTTTTTTCTCAAGATTGTAAATTTGTTCTTTATGATCTCTGCCTTGTTCCACAAGTTCTTCCTCAAGTTTTGCAAATTTTGCAAGGAGCTCTTCTTTCTGAACCCGAAATTCTTCCAATGAAGCTAATTTTCCCCCCAGAACCATATTCTCTGACGTAAGCTGATCTTTGATTTCCTGCATTTCAGTCCTGAGGGTTGCAAGTTGAACTTCATAATGATCTTTTTCAGTGTCTTTAGCCTGTTGAAGGCCTATCAATCTCTCTTGGAGATCTGCTATCTCATCAGCTCTTTGCTCAAGCTGTTTTTTAAGAAAAGATACAATTTCTTTTTTATCCATAGATTGCTGATCAAAATTATCTTTGTATTCAGAATTACGAAGCTCAAGTTCATCGCATTTTTTCTGATATCTTGTCAGCCTAGCTTCTAAATCTCGGATTTGAATCAGATAAAATTCTTTTGTCAGTTCTGAGATGATTTCAGTCATCGGCAGAACGTTTCCCTTTGCGCTTTTCTTTCCACTCTTCTTTCTTTTTCCGCTCTTTTTACCCTTCTTCTTTTTAGGAGGCATAACTGAGATGTAGCGAAAACAGGATCTTCAAAAATTTAAAATCTAAACTCTGCGCAAAATTGTTGGGCTCAAAAATGGCCTAGTATTTGTTCTGATCTTCTGATCATCGGCTCGAAAGGCCTTATTATTACCATAGCAACAAAATCACTCGAACCAGATCCCTTGATCTAATGAAGAAAGTTTGAACATGGTTTGAAAACTCACCCAAATCGCGCACTTTTCTGAAGTCATTGAAAAAATTATATAAGGAAAAAGTTATCGAAGATTTATGAAAGGTTTTCTTAATCTGTAATAATGAATGAATGAATAAAGCAAAATCGAGACTACTTACTAAGCTAGAAAATACTTATTTTTAAAAAAGTTCTAAAACGCTGTATACACTCTTTATGATAAGAACCAGGAAATTTTAATCGAGGCTGGCTGTTCTTAAATTTTTGCCGTTTTTGAGCTTGAAATGTTCTTAATCTGTTCTTAATTCCTTGGTTACTAAGATATTTATATTTTTCAATGAATGTCTGGGGTGGTACTAGGTTTTTGTGAAAATGCAGCATTTTTGTCTATTTCTCTGTTTGCTTCCTTTTTACGTTCAGTCTGACTGTCTTACTTACTTATTTCGCTGATATTCTTAGGGCTTTTGAAAAGCCCAGCCTCAGCTTGTTCTTAATTTGTTCTAAAAATCTGGGCAAAATCCAGGCTCGTGTTCTTATAAAATTATTCTTATAAATAAAAGAGTGTATATGAAGAGAAACAAATTAGCTACTCATAGACTTAATGGAGAGTGTTCTTAATCGAATAATTCTACAAGAGGCAACGCTGGTTTCGTTGGTTTTCCGCTAAATTTCCTAAGTGCGGCATGTTCTTTGTTGAGTCAGGCAGCTCTGGGATTTAGAGAGCCATCGAACAAAGAAACTAGCAAAGAATAATAATCCGAGAATAACCATTGATAGTTGAGTGAAGTTAGAGACAACGGTTTGCCAGGCAATCTACAGTATTACCGTACTGATTCAGCACTAACAGACCTGCATCAAAAGAACGAGGAAAAATGGCCATTCTAATGATTGCAATGCTCTTTATTGCCACGTTCAGCGAAGTTCTGGGGCATGGACGCCTCATAGACCCCCCAAGTCGCAACGCAATGTGGAGATTCGGATTCGACAATCCCCCGAATTACAACGACAATGAACTCAACTGCGGGGGATTCAGCGTTCAGTGGGAGAAAAACAAGGGTAGATGTGGCGTATGTGGAGATCCGTCTGGCGTGAAGAAGCATGTTGCCCCTGGAAAATACGCGAATGGAATAATAGGGGAAGTCTATCGCCAGGGGCAGGAAATCGAGGTGGCGGTTGATCTGACTTCGAATCACCAAGGATGGTTTGAATTCAGAATCGCTAAGCAGACACAACCATTGCAAGCTGATGAAAGAGGAAGGCTGCAGGGACATTTGCTTGAGCTGGTCGGCGGTGGAACGCGATTCAATCTTCCGAGAGGTTCTGGGGATCAGGTTTTCAAAGTCAAGCTAAATTTGCCCAATGGATTGGTGTGTGACAAATGCGTGATGCAGTGGTGGTACAGCGCTGGCAACAACTGGGATTGTGATGATACCGGCTGTGGTATGGGAAAAGGAAAGCAAGAGCATTTCGTGAATTGTGCGGATGTTCAGATAGTGGGGAGGGACAAGCCAATGCCAAATCCACAATCTACGAAGAAGCCACCGGTGGTCGTAACAGAAAAACCAACAGAGGAGAGGGAAGATTGTAAAGCAACCGGGCACTGGAAAGGCAACGTCAATATGGACCGTTGGTGTCGCCAGAACTGTGCAATAGGACGATGCTCAGCCACGTATTGTGTATGCACGAAATCCATATAAGATGCAGTTTTTGAGTAAATTCATTCTGATTGGTTAATCGTAAATATGAGAACCAATATGCAACTGTCGTTTTCTTGCGATAAAGCAGCTTTTCTTCTTTGTGCCGTTCCGTTAAATACAGTTGATTACAGTAAAAGCCTGCGCATAAGAACCTTCATTTATTAAGAACCTGCAACCTGTAATTGTATATATTGACGTGGTACCCATCGAAAAGAACCATTACATGATGTCCAAGGGTTCTAAAGAGTTTTCAACCCAACCATTCAGGTTAAAATGCAATTGGTGTGAGTTAACCTATTGCATGGACTCAGAAACACTACTTTCAGGCCAATGGTAAGGCTATGGTCAGCGAAATCTGCTTAAAAGGCCGTGTATCAGGTTCTTATGCCAGGGTTTTGTCGGTAACGTCGACCAGTTAGATGTAGTACTATTTGTTTTTTCGAAGGAAGAGTAAGCAAGTATTGATAACTTCTAAAACGTCTTTTTTGGGTGGACCTTTCAATGGCAGTGCGTCGTGTGCAGTGAAAAGCAAAACAATGGGTAATTGGCAGTTTATTTAAGAAACGCATAAAGGACATACAGTATAAGTCATTGCATGTGAACTTAGCTAAACTAGACAGCTGCATAACCTTGCTTCGAAAGCGGCAATCAAATCAAGTTTAGTAATTTGGAAAGGTTTCTCAAAGCTTTTGAGCGTGCGCTTCAATTAAATTTGCAATTTTTACGTCGCGAAACGCGCATTATAATTAAGAAGAAAAAGAATTAAACACCATACTTCTGAAAAATTATCTATCATTAAAAATAATCGTTACAGAGATTCTGAGTTGCTGACAATGTGAAGCAGAAAAAAAGCAAAACTCAAATCCAATAACAAATCAATAAAATATTTATGATGTTTACAAATTACATAAAATTAAACAGAAAAGAAGAGATAGTTAAGTTATACAAAACTTGCTTGATTTTTACAATCCTGCGATTTTAATAAAACTCCAGTTCTTAATTCTTACAATAAAACGTGCGTCAATAACGATAGTCCCGTGCATCGCGGACTCGTTTATCGTTATGATGTTTTCTGCTGTGCGTGTTTATCGCCATCGGCGCTTATCGTTGTGCTTCATAGCCTTCAACTAAAAAAGAGACGGGAATTAGAAATTTGAAGAAATCAAATAAACTAAAAAACTCGCAGATACGAACATTTTTTCTTTCACACAAAAGGCCCATTTCCACTTCGTCCGCATTTGCTGTTCGCTAGCGAATTTGCAGTTCGCCACGAACAGAATAGAGCCTTCGAGATCAATTTTAGGTGATAAACAAAGTAAAACTTTTTCAAAAGCTTGAACTTGACTTGTAACAGAAATAAATATAGCTTCGCGTTCGCCTTTCTTTTTAATGGCTAGCGAAATGGGCCATAACACCTGGAGAGTTATTCGGCGATTATGAGTTCTATAGCTCAGTGGAAGCGTCGTTGGCTCTCTGGTCATGCAGTCCAGGTTCAAACCCCATCTACTGTGGTTTGCCATTTGCGAAAAAGTCTATCTTAGTGTTCAACATTCATGGCAAATATATATATATGTGAATAATATACATGGTACATATTCAAAACTCTAAAAGCCCTGGCCAAACGATCAAACATTGTTGGTCCAACATTTGACATTTGCCTTTGAAGCAAAATGTTTGACCGTTTGGTCATGCTCAAAAACAATGCTCGTCAAAAATTTTTTTTGCTTGCATCAAGCAAAAAAAAGTTTTTGAACTTTTTCAAAAACCTCATGCCACAAATTTTGTTACTTTTGCTTGTCGCAATGTGCGAAGGATGGCGGTACAACGCTCACCAAAGAGTGTTTGCAAGAATTTGCAACAATGAAACAATGATTTCACCAATGAATCCATGTCCAGCAGTGCAACAGCTGCAGCAAAACTGATTATGATATCGATTATCTTGATTATCACAATTTTTTGTCAAGAGTTTTAGCGCCATCAGGCTGTTACCTTGGTAGCCAGCATTAAGTATCACTGAGGTGGTAAGACGAGTTTTTGAAGGTTTGTAAAAAATGTCAAATGGTTCAAAGCTTAAGCTTGGCGAAATAACAGTGGTTATATTTCAAAAATACAAGTTAACGGAAAGAATGACTTACTGTATGTTGACATATCGATTTCAGCAGGCAATTGGCTGACATTAACTTCAAATCGATCTTGAACATCATTTAATCATGACCATGACGACGATAAAAGATGATGATAACCATGATTATCACAATGATCATGACCATGACGATGATGATGATGAAGATAACCATGATTATCAGAATGATCATGACCATGACGATGATGATGATGATGATGACCATGATTATCACAATGATCATGACCATGACAATAACGACAACGATAATGATAATAACATGCTGAATCTGACAGTGATGATGTCAATGATTATGATAATGATGATTTTGGTGGTGTTGCTGATCGTAATTTCGTTCACTCGAATCTCGCGAGCACTTTCACCTTCAGTTCTGGACAGCAATGGGCCGTTCTCGATTCCCAAATTTGCATATATAGTTATAAGATTTTGTGTCATTTTCAAAAAAGAGAACGGAGAGAGCTTGTGGCGTAATAGAAATTCTGGCATAAACTTGCATCAACTCGATAAACAAAACAAAGAATCTATCTCCCGACCTAATTGCCAATGAGTAATCACCACTAATAGCTATTTTAACAGTTGATTGCCATTCGAAAACATGTTTATGTCGACTTTCACGTGCAGTCCATGTAAATTACGCCCAGCCGTGATTTTCGCTCAATCATAATCAATGTATTTAAAATAGTATTCCATAGTCATAACTATATCAGCCTGAAAAATGTTTATTGAAATTTGAGGGACAGATCTCCAGTAAATAAATACTAATATGATCCATATGTATTCTTTTCATGGTACTCATTTGCTTTTATGCACCTGCGGACCGCGAAAGCATATAAAAGTAAACGAAACTATTGAAATTGAAGACTAAAAAATGAAAAACTTTATTGAAGGACATAAACGGATAGAGTTGTTACGATCAATGATTCGAGTATGAAAACATGAAAATAAAAACCAAACGATCATAAAAAATATTGAGAGTACCGTGAAACGGGGATCGAACTCCAGACCTCTACTTTAAGAAAGCGGTGGTTTAGACCAGTTCGCCACAGTAGAAAATGCTGCTAATTGATGTTTATTGTAAATTAATTGCTTTTTGCTAATGATATCATTAATGCCGACACTTACGGCGACTTCAAAGTTAATCTATTGTTACATTTTGGCAAAAAAAGAGCGTCTTAGGTCTCTCTCTCTCTCTCTCTCTCTATACCTGTATCCGTGACATCGCATCCCCACATAATGTGCTCATCCTTCGCACATAAAAACTCGCAGATACGAACATTTTTCTTTCACACTAAAGGCCCATTTCCACTTCGTCCGCATTCGCTGTTCGCTAGCGAATTTGCAGTTCACCGCGAACAGAATAGACCCTTCGGGATCAATTTTAGGCGATAAACAAAGTAAAACTTTTTCCAACGCTTGAGTTTGACTTGCAGCGGAAATCAAAATAGCTTCGCGCTCGCCTTTTTTTTAACGGCTAGCGAACAGCGAATGAGAACAAAGTGGAAATGGGCCATAAGACCTGGAGAGTTATACGGCGATTATGAGTTCTATAGCTCAGTGGAAGCGTCGTTGGCTCTCTGGTCATGCAGTCCAGGTTCGAACCCCATCTGCTGTGGTATGTCACTTGCGTAAAAGTCTATCTTTGTGTTCAACATTCATGACAAATATACTTATATATGTGAATAATATACATGGACATGGTACATATTCAAAACCCTAATGCCTTGGCAGTTGTCAATTAGAATTGCCCTTAAGCTTCTATGATATCAATTTCTTCAAGTTTTATTTATCACCATTTTTTGTCAAGAGTTTTAGCGCCATCAGGCTGTTATCTTGGTCGCTAGCATTAAGTAACATTAATGTGGTAAGACGAGTTTTTCAAGGGTGTAAAAAATGTCAAATAAACTATATTTGGAAGTTGAAAGCTTCAGCTTGGCGAAATAACAGTGGTTATATTTCAAAAATACCAGTTAACGGAAAGAATGACTTACTATATGTGGACATATCGATTTCTGCAGGCAATTGGCTGACGTTGACTTCAAATCGATCTTGAACATCATTTAAAACTTTAGCATCATTTTCTTCAGATATGAAGGAAATTGCAAGACCTTTGGTACCAAATCGACCAGCACGGGCAACCTAAAATCAACATCAAAACGATTAGAATAAAAGTTTACAGTCTCGTACGCTACGCTTTCTTTTTAAGCAAACAGAACCCACATATTATGGGTACAAAAATCGGAAAGACCAAAACAATTGATATTGAAACGGTTAAAATAGACCCAGATTTGGATCGAAGATTGAAATCATCAGAAATAAGAACCTGTAAAGTTACACCAATCAGCTCAAAGGATAAAATAAGGCAACCAATACAACTCAAGCTGAAGATTCAAGTTGAGGAAACGAACTTTTCTGTGCATACAAACTGACAGATTCCAAAACCCCAAATAATTTAAATGCCTGATTTCAATTTTCTCTCTTGACAAAACAATTGCCACTCTCCTCACAACAAAATTTTTCAAACAGCAAAAAAAGACAGAAGCCAAAACGAACCAGCAACACCAATCTCACTACTCTTTATTACCGATTATGAAATTTATGCGACTGCAAGCCTGAACTCTTAACAGTGGTTTTGAACGATTGCAGCTACGCAAAAACTAGAAAAGCCCGCTTTTGAAATTCCCGAAATCTCACGATTTTATGTGTGAAGAAAAAATGTAGCTGCGTGAAAAGGCTAATCGCACCCCAAACTAACGTGACGATATACAGTACGCGCTTCAGTTACTGCTGCTCAAGAATGGCAATTAGCAACAACATATATGCCTTACCCTGTGCAAATAGGTATCAGAATCTTCAGGCATATCATAGTTGATGACAATATTGACTCTTTCAATATCCATTCCTCTGCCAAACAAATTAGTTGCAACCAAGATTCTCTTCTGGAAATCTTTGAATTGCTTGTAACGTGATAATCTGCAACAAAAACAAAACAAATAGGTTGTACAAAACTTCAAACTCAAGATGAACAGTGGAGACATCATTAGGCATAGTAATATGCTCTATCATGTTTCTGCTTTTTATTACGATTTTGAAGACAAGGCAGTAAAACTAAATGTCTCAAACTCTCTGAATAAAATCTTAATCAAGGAGAGATAAGTCTTGATTATTTTACCTTTCTTCCTGGGGCATTGATCTATGGATGCAAATAGCTGGGAAGTTCTGCTCTGTCAAAAGCTGAGATAATGCTATGCATCTTTGAACTGATTTGACAAATATGATGACCTAGAAAGGAAGAACATTCATCAAAAATAGAAAATTTGGGTAAATACGGAAGATGTGCACTGATGCTTCTTCTGGTGGAGACAATGGGATTTTCTACCCTTCACTGCCACAAAAAATTGGACACCCCAAAATGTAATTTATTGTCAAGGTGGAATAAACAGGACTTTCCATCCCTGCAACATCTTGAGAAAATGCGCAGTACCAAAAACTGGAGTACCTTGAAGTTTACTATACAAAGTCAAGTTTGTGGCAAGACATATCCTAGTGGATATTTCGCACAACAGAATGTAACCCAGTTGAAAATGAAAAATAAGTAATTAATAATAGCATATACAAACCTGGTTGAATTCAAGAGCATCAAGCAGATCAAAGAGTTTTCTGTTCTTCTCATTGTCCTTCAGTTTACAGTAGTGCTGTCTCAAACCATGAAGTGTGAGCTTTGTCTCATCATCAACATAGACTTCCATAGGCTGTGGAAAAATATGAAAATGTCTACCACATCCCTAGGAATCTACTTGCTCCAGGTGGGTAGTTTACTTCCAAAACTGCAATTTTTGAAAACGCTATAGGAAAGTTACATAGAACAAAATTTTTTAAAAGGATTCAGTACAAAGAGAAAAGACAAATTTGAACGACGTTTCGGGCATTACCCTTTATCAATAGGAAAGTAGCTATGGAGGAGTAGCTATTCTGTATGGCATAGGGAACTTCCCTTTAGGCAGGGGCTTGTTGTACCAAAAAACTTGTAAGGAAAACTTCAACCCTGAACTACAGTTTTCCTTTCATTTACTTGGAAAAATCTTAATTCAGATTTCAGAGTACTTCTTTTACTCATGCTAGTGAATGTATACATGCTGTTGTCGTAATTATGCACTACTTGGTGGTATTTTTTGTGTACTGTGGTGGATACACACTGTTGTGGTGGGTTATTATGCTTGATGTGGTGGTATTTTTTCATCAAGTATAATACCCACCATAGTAGTGCATATCCACCACAGTATGCAAAAATACCACCACAGTAGTGCGTATTAATTTGCTAGTGTGGTATTGAGGTATAGATGTATGGTCTCCCTACCACAAAAGATTACACCATGACTAATCTAATGGGCATTTTAACTAAGTTTTGCATCAAAACCAAACAGATTACAGAAAAAGCATAAACAATACAATATTGTATTGATATGATTGTATACCACCTTCACCAGTGACATTCAGAGATCTGGGCTTCTGTGATTTGATTTCTCACCTTCAGGCTCCATATCACAGGAAATTACTCCATCTAAATTGGATTTTTGAGCTCACTTTTCGATCTCCTGAACATCTTTGGTTTCTCTGATTATCTTCTCAGAAAACATGTACACTCCAATATAGCAGTTGCTTTACTGGATGCACTTTTCTTGGAGCCACTTTACCATCATCAGTGTGTGAAAAGATCAACCATGAATCTGATGGATGCCAGACTGACAGGAATGGTCAATGAGATGAAACATTGAATGTGTGGAAACTTCTGAAATGAAATTGATGCAAGGGAGGTCTGATGGAAATGCTGCGTGAGACATGGATGATTATATATGTTTTGTGAAAGTGTTGTTTCAAATGTTTGATGTTGCAGGGCATGTCTGACAGTGTTAGGTTTGATGTAAAGGTTTTGTGGTATGTTTAATGTGTGGCAGGTCTTTTGTGTGGTATTTTTAAGTGTGGCAATTGTTGAAGAAGATTTTGCGGTAAATGTCTGAGATGTTGTAGGCTGGATGTAAATGTTGTGTAGTCCAGAGGTGGAAATGTTATTTGGTATACTTCAAAGTGGAATGTTTGAAGAAGATTTTGCGGTAAATGTCTGAGATGTTGTAGGCTGGATGTAAATGTTGTGTAGTCCAGAGGTGGAAATGTTGTTTGGTATACTTCAAAGTGGAATGTTTGATGAAGATTTTGTGATGAATGTCTGAGATGTTGTAGGCTGGATGAATGTTGTGTAGTATGGTAGGTGGAAGTGTTTCTTGGTATGATTGAAAGTGGTATGTTTGATGAAAATGTTGCTTGATATGTTTGATATCTGGAGAGTTTGAGGAGAATGTCATGATGCAACTTGGATGTGGCATAAGATTGACAAAACTAATGACTGGAATGAGTGAAGCATGGTACTTCTGACAAAAATGACTTGGTATGTCTGATGCTTAGGAGCATTATTGACCATAAATGATTCCTAAATCATACTTGATAGCATGGCCCAAATCAGATGTCAATGACAGATGGATTATTAGAGAGCAGAGATCTATTATGAATGAGATGACCATGCAGACTTCCAAACTAAGCCAATTTTTCAGGATCTATGCTCTGACCAGCACATCGATACATTCTAGCTAACAGCCAAGCAGCTGAAGCCATCTCTTTGGAGCTTTGCAGCACAAAAAAGACTCTTTGAAGATAATGAAGTAAAAAGCCAAATAAACAAAGAAACTGCTGTGATAATTACATCCTGCATGAACTTCTTGCACACTGGTCTGATCTCCTTGTTGAGTGTTGCACTGAACATCATCACTTGCTTCTCATGGGGTGTCATCTTGAATATCTCTTGTACATCTCTTCTCATATCTGTAAAAAGACGAAGAAACATAATTAAAAACAAATAAGGCAGGTTTTTTAGGTTGGAATGATCATTTGCATTCCCATATATTGATGGTGCTGTGACATTGTAGTATGATTCAGTTGGCACTTTGTGCCAGAAGATACCCAGTGAGGTCTAGGTCCAGCCCAAGCAATGGTAGCATAACAGCCAGGATCAAGGTCTAGATTAGATAACCTACTACTGAGATCATAGTGACTGCTGCTAAATACAGCATTTCACCTTCACCCTATAAGCTGAAATAATCAGTTCTTCTAAAAAGTAATTTCATGGCCAGTGCAATCTAGCCAGTGTGTGAGAGGCTTGCAATTCCAAGACTGCAAAGAAGGCACACAGCTCCACACATAGCAGATACCAAATATAAAGAAGAAATTCAAAATAGCAACTAATTCCAGGAAACTTTGAGCAAAGTACCAAGGGACATTTACCAACAAAGGCCCTACTGACTTACAGGAATTGCATGCTTAGAATGACACTTATAGAACAATAGAAAGATCAATATTGTGATTAAAAGCAGGCCTCGCCTTTTAAGGCGGGCGATCGCCCGCGCCCGCCTGGTCACTCCCCTCGAATGCTGGAGGCGAGCTGTCATCGCTCCCCTCGATATCAAATAACGGAAAAATCCGCCCACCTTCGCTTTTCTTTCTTAATTACCAGACAGACAGGAAATCTCCGGCATTAATCTTTAAATGGACTAATCTCCTTATCACCTTTGACTTTTCCTGTTTTAAGTTCTGTTGACGACTTTTTGATGACCATAAGGGTCACAGTTGAAGACTGGATGTACTTTTATCGTCATAAAGATTCTTTTATTTCTTTTTTGTTTCGAATTTTAAAATTGCTTTCAATTAATTTAAATAGGTATTTTTCTCCTTAAAAACTTTGTTTTCTTCCGTTTTGTACCATATTATACCCTTTAACAGTCACTTAAGGAAGATAAAAAACCGCCCGCCTGAATTTTTTGAGGGGAGCGATTACCGCCCACCTACTAAAATCTTCCTGGCGAGGCCTGATTAAAAGCAGAAACATTTTCAGAAATGTTTCCACTGTTCATCACAATTTTGAAGTTTCATACTTCTCAAAGAAAGAACAATAAAAACTTCCCAGAGATTTTTGGCTTTGGCCTGACATTGAAACTTTTCAACTTCTTAGCAAGAGTTACCAAACATGCAAATAGCAAAATGTTACCAAGCACTTGTATTCCACATTGCCAAAAATTGAGATTAGAAATGGACTTATTCAATTACCTAATGCTTCCAACATTTTGTCACACTCGTCGAGAATGAAATGCTTGACATTCTTCAGATTGAGTACTCGGTCTTTTGCCAGGGCCAAAATTCTACCAGGAGTTCCAACGACAATGTGAGGGCAATTAGTTTTGAGAACTTGCTCATCTTTCTTGATGCTAATTCCACCAAAAAACACGCCAACTTTGATAGCAGACATATATTTAGAGAAACGTTCATACTCTCTGCTGATTTGAAATGCCAGCTCTCTTGTGTGGCATAAAACTAACACTATGACTTGGTTATCCACAGGTTCAATCTGTTGAAGTGTTGCAAGGACAAAGACGGCGGTTTTTCCCATTCCACTCTTTGCTTGTGAAACTATATCCATACCAAGAATAGCTTGTGGTATGCACTCATGTTGCACTGAAATAAAAAAGCAGTTATTATTATCAATTATATTTTAAAGGCAACAGACATAGTGATCATAGTGAGACAGTTGCGAACTGCAAGCTACCACTAGAATAGGCATGAAAAGTGCCAGCAAGAAGCCTTCAAAGGTGAAAGAACTCAATGATATGCAAGGCAAAAAATCATGTCTTGGAACACATTACTGCAACTAGACAGGAACTTTGTCTTGTGCAGAGCCCTTTTGCATGGAGATCAACTCCATTTTGAGGAAGATTTTACTACACTAATTCAGGAAAACAATACACATTGTTCTTTTATTTTCATCTGTGCACTTCTCTGTGCAATTCACACCCAGACCAGAATGAAGTTTTCCTTTGCATAGGTACGATTGTCTCAAGAATGTTTCCTCCATATTGAGGAAGCAACTCTGCATGGTTCTTCATGTTACTCATGCAATGAATACAATATCAGTAGATCAAATGACCTCTGTGAATTTTTCACCACATCTGCAGAGTGTGCGAGGGGTGCACCACCATTGTTCTTAGTTGAAATCATATTTTGCCCATGCACCAGCAGTTTCTTGGCAATCGTGCCCCTGAGATCTCGTTGAAACAGTGCGGTCTCTGCAGACTGGTCTTATAGTGCATGTAATGCAGCATGCCAGCTGCAAATTGATACTTTTTCAAATCTGGTATCCTCCAGACTGCATTCTTTCCTTTTTGCACAGGGAATTGCATGGTTGAGAACAATAGGAAAACAATAGGCCATGTAGCCATGGAATCCATGTATCTTTCAGAAAACAATAGCAAACATTACTATTTTCCTGATAGAACAATGGGTCTATTGTTTTGTTTGGCGTGAAAGCAGTTTTCATTGGCGTAATCTCTGGCGGAAAGATAGCATGGATTCCACCCTGGATTGTTTTGAACGAAATGGCACAGGAAGTTATTCCCCGCTCACAGTATAAAACTCATTCTGGGGTATCTCTATGTTCTTTCCCTGTAAAACTTAAATGTCAAACATTTAGGTATCAGATCTCACCTTCAGAAGGGTGCTCAAAGCCACAATCAACAATAGCTCTAAGTAATTCAGGTTTCAACAAGAAGTCTCTGAAACCAGAGCTGTGAATACTGACATATGTTCCTTTTACTTCTTTTTTGGTCTGTTCAACAGCATTTGAGGCATCTCCTTGAGTCTCGTTATCACTGGCTTCTTCATAATCCAAAAGTTCGTTGTCTGCTTCCTCTGCCATTTTTCAAGAATTTTTGTCTCAAATTTTCCTGCAAGTTAAATTCTAAATTTAAAACTGAGATTTACAATTATCTATTGCCTTCCAAAAACAATGTCTCAATTAGAGCTTTAACACTCTTATTTTGAACCCTAAAATTTTACAGCTTAAATAAAAAAACAACAACCAACAACTCTCAAATCTCAACATTCCTTTTGTGTTTGTTTTTTGCTATTACGGCCTAACCAGTGATCGAGTTTTCATTCCAAAACGATGTTTGCAACGAGTAATCAACGGAAATTTTCCACTGAAAATGTTTCTGCATCTATAAGACAATTTTACAGAATTGTTCTTATGAAGATTCTTTGAGGATTGATAAATAAATAGAAGATACAAACCTGTACTTTTGGAGATGAATGGCGGACAACGAGAACGGTTTTGAGAAAGAAAGCTTGCAACTGCAACAGCAACAGTTGGGCACCCTCTTTCTGAAGAAGAGGCTACTGGCCTAGTCGTGATCTTGTTTTTTGGTCTGCTGCAAGTTTATTGCCACAATGTTTCCAGGACTTACAAAGAGATTAGCAACGCCCAGATTGCTTAGTAAGTAACTTCAATGCATTATTAAACTTTTGAAATATATTATTATTTCGCAGACTTGTTGTGTGTGCTGCGTGGCTGTGTTTATTTGCCACTGGTAGTTGGTTGCTGCCACCCGCATCCTCCCGCGCATGCCTGCTGTAAGTTGGTACGTATCCTTCAAGTAGAAACAAAAGTGAATTTGTTTTTTAAACAATAAACTTTATTTTTTCTGCAGGGAGCTCCAAGATCCAATGGCTTGGTTCTGCTGCTGGGACTGAAACGAATGGGTCAAACGATGCTTCAAATAATCAACAAACAGAGCGACTTTATGATGGACATGAACCACTTTCTTTGTTACAAAAAGGATTACTGACAGTAGGGTCTGCTTTTGCTGCACTTAGAGATCCTACTAGATCAGGCAAGCTTTTTACTGATGCTAATACCAGCTTTGTTACTAATGTTGTTCATGCTGCTGTTGCTGCCCTTACCACTTCAATACCAATACCCTTCAAACAGAAATACCAGGCTGCATTCCATGCACTATATGCCAAAGATCTAGGACATGGAAGAGCAATTTTCTATTGTTCTTTTTATTGTTCTTTCATTTAATCTTCGGCATGGCAGATAAATGGAATGCACCAATGCTGCATTACCTCTGAAACTGTCACTGTAATACTTTTGACACTGAGGTTATGATACCAGCTTATTTTACCAGGCAGTGTAGATACCAGTACCACTGCCAATGCTATAATTCGGCATTTCCTTGGTAGTACCAATAGTACCAAGCCATACCATTGAAATGCTATCAATATTACTACTTGGAGTAGCAATACTCAAATGTCAAAGACACTACATATCTCAAACACTGGAGTTTGCTAATAACAATACCAATGCAATACAAATACCATTACCATTGCCCTAACTTTTACTACTTTCACACTGCTGCAGCCAGGTATGGTACATAAGCCATTAGAATATAATTTTGACTGTTGATACCACCTGTTATAGTATTACCACCAATGCTTATTACTGAAGGTGAAGGTGAAATTGTGTTTGAGCACCAGTCGCCAGGATGTCAGTATTAGATTATCTAATAGAGACCTCAACCCTGGCCATGATGCCACCGTGGCTTGGCTCGAACCCTGACCTCAATGAGCTTCTGACACCACAAGTCAGCTGGATTACTGCTACTAGAATACTTCTAGAAACTCCTCTATAATACCAATGCCAGTATTAATATTATGGTACAATCTTTTAGATATGGTAGCAGCATTTGGTGAAACAACAGGATATTATGCACTGAAAAACCTGCATAAACAAATGGTAGCAGACCCAGTTGGTTCACAGATATTGCGGTAAACATACCACTTTCAAATACATGTTAAGTGTATTTGAAATTATGAACGACATAAGGACTCAAGTTTCTTTTAGTTTAATTAAATCTATGGTTTTATGTTTAAGAGGATCAAGGACTGTTTTTTAGGTTGTTGCTTGTCTTCCTTTTCTTTTAATTCTATATGTTTTTTACTCAGTTTCTTAATAATTTGATAATGATTTTATAATACATGTTAAGTTATTTGCAATTCTCATACCAGCTTTGATATAATCTGTACCTAATTGTAATGAATTTTTTCCAGGGAGAGACCAATAATTAACACTGAAATACTTGATATGGATTACCTAAGATCACTGCCGGATGGAACTTTTGGGAAAGAATATACAAAATTCATGGACAGCTGCGTAAGCTATTTTGAACTACAGTTGTCATGTCACCTGTCCATTTCATTTTTTATCTTGAAACTTCTTTTATATTTTGAGATTTGTCTAATCAATGCAGAACTAATGAAATCACCCCCCTTAAAATGTATGTGCAACTTAAGCCAGGCTTATGTCCCGGGGGTACTTCACTTATGAATGGACGGGGGATGTGCCGTGCCGCCCAGATTTCGGAAACCCACCCACTTATAATGTAAACCTTTGCAGAAACAGACCCTATTTTATGAGTAGAAATAAGCGGAATATGAGAATAATAAGACTTTCTAGACCTATTTATTGCTTGATATTGTACTACGAACATCTTTGATGCGATTTTGCCAGTTTTCTGACCGAATTAAAGTTAAACTTTCGACTTTTCTTCAATTTGCAACCCACTTTTATGGAGTTTTGGTTAAAATCATACCCATGTTTAGAGAATTTCAGGGCCGAAAATCCACCCATATGGGCGGCACATACCCGTACCCAAATTATACTAAGTACCCCCCCCCGGGTAATTGCACTTGCAAGAGCGCTCATGTCAACTACGACACTGGATTCAGTTGTCAAACTAATCGCAGATGTATAACACACCCAACATCGAGGAACTGTGTGCCGACTAGCTCCCGTCAAGAACGAACCATTTACCAGCTACTTTCGAGTGCGCTTATGTCGCCAGTTCAGTTGCGACAGACTAGTTTTATCGCAGTTTTAGCGTTAACTTTATTAACCAAGTCAAAATAATAGGTTATAAGAATCGTTAAGTATTTTATGCTTTGATTTAAAATTATTTATAATTCTTTTCTATTTTCTAGGAAATAAGTGCGGATACAAGAGACCCGGTAACGCAAATTGTTCATTATGTCCCTTTTCTGTGTTTCTGTGTCCGAGAACTTTTTTCCAGCGTCAACAAACACACTCGACTTTAAAAAAGCAACTCATAAGCAACTCTAAAGCTTACAAGTTTATCAATGTCGTCTGTGTTTTGAAAAAACTCTAAAGCTGTGGCTAAACTAAGAGACATTTCGCGCGTGACATTGTATTCGGCTTGTTTCAGGGTGGCTAAACATGCAAGTGGCAAGTGAGCAACATGTCCTCTGAGTCGTGGAAACAAGAAATGTTTCTATTGTCTCCCAGAAGTATTATCCTGTCTCTTGCTTCAAATTTTGTTGCGTGCTTAAAAGTTTCTGAGGTAAATAAACTGGGACACAATGTCGCGCGTGACATGTCTCCTCGTTAAGCCTCGCCTTAAGGGCTGAAATCTCAAATATTTTAGCACCTTTCAGGAGTAGCTCCAAGTCAAGTTGCCTATTAAAAGCAGTGTTATCCCGTATTATAAACTTTCATCATCTTTATTTTCGACACTTTTAGGTTCATTTTGTAGATGACGAAGAATTAGCATATGTGATGCTTAGATACAGACAACTCCATGATTTCACACATCTTCTCACTGGCTTTCCAAGCGTATCGTAAGTTCACTAGAGTTTCACTTACCAGTTTTAGCTGCTGTCACGTTTTAGTATCCTATACATCTTTAAAAAAAGCGAGACATATTTGTCATGAATGGCAAACAGTGGGATAGTTTTTTCCACAAGTGGCATGCCACAATAGATAGGTTTCAAACCCGGACTGCATGACCAGAGAGCAAACGATGTTTCCACTAAGCTATAGAGCTCAATGATATCGCCGAGCAACGCTCCATGTCATACAGCCCAAGGCTCTTCTGCCGTATTTCCTTTTCTGTTTCGGCTATGTTGAGACTTTTTCATCATCATATCATCATCAGCATTCATATTTACATATATTTGTCATGAATGGCGAACGCTAGGATAATTCCATAGTTATAGTAAAAGTAGCTAGTTTCTTCCATAAATGGCATACCATAATAAATGGGATTCGAACCTGGACGAGCAGAGAGCCAAACGGATGGATAACCTTGCGCTGTATGACTTTGGTTGTGTTACTGGCAATTTCATCCAGCTCTACAGTTCAGTTGAAGCGTCATTGGCTCTCTGGTCGCGCAGCACGCGATTGCGCCATTTTTAGGTTTTTGTCAGTATCGTGCTATTGCAGCAGTGGTTTAACAATTTGTAATCATGTATTTTGTCCTTTCCTTTTACTAGAGTGCCAGCTGAGATAGCAGTTAAATGGTTTGAAATGGTGCACTTTGGTTTGCCTCTATGTACATTTGCAGCCACGGTGGCACCAGTAATTCTATCCCAAAGGTAAAAGAATTTTACATCAACTAAATTCGCTTTACATTGGTTTCATATTAGTCGCTTTGATTTGCATGGAAATCTTGCAAATTGTCAGAAAAGGAAGAAACTCTGTAAAATAATAGTTCAAAGTGTATAGAAAAGTGTTCTGAAATTCCTTTGTAATTCCCTCTATCGTAAGAACAGTTAATTCGGTGGGCGATGGAGTGCAGGTGCCTTCCCAAAGGTAAGAGCAATGATTTTTTGTCAAAAAATTCTTTTTGAAAACTGAAACAGTAGATTCGCCCCCCTGGTCCCCCTTAATCTGTTAATTTCCAGTGAACCTTGCAAAATGGTCATCAGTGCCTTAGAGATATTGCTCTGCATAATCTTCTTATGTCGACCTTCTATGACTTATGCATTCATTTCAAGGCCTCCTTAGGTCATTTTACATGCATTATAGTGGAAAACCACAACAAAAAGCGTCTATTTTAGTAGTTTCTTCTGACGCATGCCTGTTTTGATTAGTGAAACAAGCGAGTCAGCAACAGCAGTTTTAATGTCGTGCTTTTTGAAAGTTCTTTTGAGTATATCATTATTTCTGCTTCTCTTTCAGTGAAAGAGCAGTGTTGAGAAAAGAAGTAATACCATGGGCCTTATATTCAGGATACAGAGCCAAACTGTTTTTAAATGTATACTTCGAAAAACACTTTGAAAAAGACATTGATGACTTTAGAAAGGAAATTAATCTTATACCATGTCCCTTGCTCTTAGAAAGACGTAATGAAAACGCTACATATCGAAGCAAGTAGAGTGATGAATTATCTTTAAGTTAGAAGAAAAATAAGTGCCTCCGGTCGTTTAGTTTGGTACAGTAAGTCCCCGCTTTTAAGAAATATCCTTGAACGCAGTTTTTTTTTAAAACAATTAACCGTTGCTTTACCAATTGTTTCAAGAGATGTTCTGGGATGCAGTTTCATATAAGTCTGTTTAATAAAAGCGGGGACCTACTGTATGCCTTTCAACAGGAATTTTAATCATACAACGCAATTGATTAATTAGATACAGTGTCCTTTGCTATTAGAAAAAGGCCAAAAGATTTCGATACTAGAATCACTTCATAAGTCCCACTACTTCGCTCGATGTTGTTGTTGTTGTTTTTTACAATCGCTCACTCTGTTGGCGTGACAAATCAAAATAAGGGGAGCGTAAACTAGATACTCGTGTAGTGAGTCTATTTCGATACATCAACTTACCCAGAAAATTAAAAACACTTGAATTTTCATTAAAGTTTAGATGAGAGTATGAAGAACGTTTGAGCACTGGAATTTTCGGATTGATGGCCTATGAATGTTTGAGTTCTGAGCTTCTTGCAAACTTTTTTATAAAAAGTACGCAATCACTATGTAATAATTCTAAACACTTTCGTTTCTTTAGTTTCCATATACCTCCCCTTACACGAATCCTTTTCATGTTGCTTTTTTATTTTTGATGCTGCTGTCAGATAATGGTTCAAAATTTTCAGAAAAAAACGTTTATAAATGAAAGTCAAGTGTTGAACAATTTGGTTAGATTTCTAATAATGAATTTTGTGATAAATAATGTGCATTCTGTTCTTGCTACAGTGTTAAAAATTTGATTAAGAGCCATACACTAGGTTTCGATCGTCGGAAAAGTAGTTAAAATTGCCACGTTATAGATAAATGTCTCATTGATATTCTGGTATGGCATGGTATGGTATGGCACACTCTTCGATTGGTAATGATTTGATTGATTTGATTCGAGGGATCTTGCAGAATATTCTTAATCTCTGTTTTGCACCCCATTGCTATGCATTGATTATATTAAAAGGTTATTAAATATAAGCTATATGTACAATACTCAGCCTTAAAAATGATTGTTCTGCCAAATTGTTCATCGTTCATTACACAGACTCAGAACAGAGCATCAAGAGCCAGTGTGACATCATTGAAAATTTCATCAACTGTACGTTCTGCATTGATCTGGAGAGAGGAGATAGATAGTTAAGTGTCTGACCTGATAGACCATGTCTTATCAAAATACACGTATTTTTTAAATAAGGAATTTAAAAAATTAATCCCATACTAAAAGTTTGTTAAAATTTTCAGATGTTGAGTTTCGGAATATCCATATTGGCAACATAGTTCTTCTATCTGAATGATGTTGGAAACCCATTTATCAATCGTTTTTGAATGCATATGGGTTTCATTTTTGTCTGCTTTTCAGATGCGCTTTATATTGCAGACGAAATACAGGATATAAAAGAAAATTTTTAGCTGCCGAGGTGAAAAGTTTGCTACGTAAAAATTTCCAGTACTGCAGTGTCTTGAACTTTTGACCATCCGAGTTTCTTCTAAAAATTTTTTTATAAAAACTTCGTGATGTTAACAATAACCATCGCCCTTTTAGAATGTTAAACTTTTCAACTTCTACAAAGTATAGGTTTGTCTTCGGGGAAAATCGTGGCAACAGCGGAAACAACGGAAACACCGTAGGGCATACTTAAAAGCTTTCTTCATATGACATTCCTAAGAGTATGAACGTCAGAAACAGACCGAAACAATTGTCTAAGGTGGTGTTATTTATACCCAGATGCGCATTGAAATGCCCCAATCAGAAAGTGAAGCCGAACTGGCATTGTGTTTTCAACACCAATCAGCTTGCGGGGTGATCTTATGGGATCTGGATAGGAATAAACGACTGGGCGGTGAAGGTGGGTATTTTGCCAGAAAATGGGCGTGACGTTTTATTTGGAGATTGGCGTTGGTTGGCTGTGGACATATCCATTGGCTAATTTCTTTTTAGTTTCTATCTAAGGGCCTCTTTACATGTAGGCGGGCCAGCCCGGTTAGGCGAGCTGGCTCGGTCAAGCGAGATCTGACAGAACAATAAATTCTTTTATTTGTGAATCTTGCGTTTACATGAACAATCACCCAGCCCGGTGAGGCGAGATCCGTGATCAAAGGACGCGGATCTTGCCTGGCCGAGATCTGCGGGAACAAAAGAATCTTTTGATTGTTCACTTTGCGTTTATATGGAGAGCGGGCCAGCCCGGTCCAATGTAAACGCTCTGAAAAAGGATCTCGCCTAACCGAGCCAGCTCCCCTAAGGCACGCGCAATCGTCATGGCAGGAATATTATGTGTTCTTTATGTATTATGTATAACGTCAAATACAACAGAGGAATATAAATCTAATAGGAGTCTGGGGGCATTCTCCCCGAATATTTTTGAAAACCTGAACTCTAGAATAGCGTTCCATTACTACAAGAGCAATTCTTGGTTTTAGTAGATGTTAACCAAAAATCTTTCATACTTAGCAAATTCACCGAACAAGAACAACACTTGGCCTGGGGTATGCGACACCCCAAAACCCCCAAAGCTATGGCCCCACTTATTGTCATAATATAGAGCTGACTTTCCTACCTTTCTGACTTTTCCCTGACTTTCATAGACATCAACAACAGGTAATGTCTGCGCTTCAAATGTGTTCAATCGTTTTTTGATTGTTTCTTCATTATCATCAACTCTCCCACTTGTCTTGGCTCTGCCTAATAGTCTTTCCACCATGCATTCATTCGAACAGTCAAAGTAAAGAATGAATTTACATGTTCCAACCTGCAATCAAAGTCATCGCATTGTTATAAATCCCAAATAGTTGTAATAGTGAGGGTCGTTATAAATTTTCCTTGTTTCCTTGAGAAAATCTACTTGTTCCCTGGAGTTTTGTGGAAGTATTTTTAAGATTGATAGACAAGCGGATTGATGAGAGGATTTTACCTGATCCCTGTTTCCCAGTGATTCCTTTTCCCTTTTAATTTTGGCCAAGTTCACTTTGTTCCCTGGATACATTTTGTATGTTTCCATGTTCACTGGAAACCCTAAACGACCTTCAATATTTATAGCATAAGAAGGGTTACACGTTAAACTATGCGACAGTTTTAGTACTCAGACTTTCTTTCTTAAGGAAGAAATAAACAATTTCATTACCATCTGTATTCCTTTGCTATCTAATAAAAAAATTGTTTCAACATTGCGGAAACATTTTCGGGCATACTTAAAGCCTTTATCGTCTAACACTCCACAGAGTATGAACGTCAGAAACAGACCGAAACAATGAATTAAGGTGGAATTTATACCCAGATGCTGTTCGAAATGCACCAATCGGAAAGAGAAGCTGAATTGCATTGTGTTTTAAACACCAAAAATTGTTAATTTTTGCGTTGAAAAGTTGGGCAGAATGCATCATGTCTTTGGATCAGTGTCGTATAAGGATGAAACTTTAGATAACTCTATCAAACTTTACGTTGCGAGAAATATCGAAAATAACGCTTGATAACTTAAAAACTAAAGCTTTTTGCATCTGCCACAAAAAAATTGGGCTTCACTTTCTGATTGGTCGATTCAATCCACATCTGGGTATAAATGCCTGTTTCTGACGTTTCTGAGGAGTGTCAGACAAAGAAGACTTCGAAGAAAATCCAGAGATATTTCAGCTGTTTCTTGCAATTTTGAACCACTCAAAAGCTATGAACTTTACTTTCTTAGTTGCGAAAAACAAAGTACAGAACTCTCTTTAAGTTGAGGACTGCCTTCTTATTAACCACTTTCTTATGGGAAAAAATTGGGTCTGGCAGAAATAGCAGTGTAGAGAGATTGGAGCCCGTTGGCAAATTGGTACATGCACTAAGGTCTTCTAACTAAAAAACTGTAACCATAGTACAACTACTAGCAGATACAGGGTTGTAAGAATCTGAGTTGGTTTCTAAAATTTTTGGAATACAGTTTCATTTACCTCTCTTTCAAATTTTTCTCCTTGTGGGACATCTCTTGAAAACCATCAATAAGAAATCCTTTGCATCCTTTGTTTTTTACCATTGCCTCACTAAGCAACTCTAGAATGGTGTCCTGAAGAACAAGTTAGGAATAAGGTTATTTTCTGAACATCCATGATATGGAAAAATACCTCTATTGCATAGAAATAGTAGCCTTCCACTAAAAGTGCATGTGAATTCTAATCTCAATTTATCAATGAAAGAAAACCTTATTTTAGGTTTCGATCAAACGATATCCCTATGGCTACATCCTCAAATAAATTTTTTAAAATACAACACTTTAGATGTGAAAGCTTCCCTAAATATTTCAGAACTATTATCAAGCCACAAACAGAAAACTATCAAAATATGGTCTCAATTAAGGGCTTAAGCCCTCTGGTAACTACACTTACTACCCACCCCCTGTTATTGAAGAAATATGTTCATTACATAAATACAATGAAAAACAAACCTGTGACACCAATTCTCCTTTCTCCATAATTGCTTTTAATGCCTCAGCCCTTTTGGAACCTGACTGAACTTCTTCTCTCAATAGATCTCCAGTTGAAAGATGGCAAAATCCATATTTTTCAATTATTTTCTCACACTGGGTACCTTTGCCTGATCCTGGGCCACCTTGAAAGATATAAGTATGATTTTAATAAAAGTACTCATCTAAGACAGAATATTTTTTCATTTACACAGAGAAAAGAGCAGAAATATCTTTGGTCATACTTTAAAACTCCAACTAAGATCAGGGGTGATGGAAGCAATGTAGGGCAGCAGGGCAGAAGCAACAATTTTTGGGCCAAACAATAGAAAAATAAAAGAATTTGTCAAATTTTATAAGGGCAAGGGGAGCAGCTGCCCCCACTGCCCCTGTGCTTTGTGTGCCCAGCATGATGGTGTATTTTGATTCACGGTATCAGTTCTACCCATAGTATTTTTTTCAGTCTATTTCTAACGTTTATACTCCAAGGAGTGCCAGCCAAAAAAACTTCTAAGTACAGCAATTTTTGTGCTATTTTTCACTGTCCCTAAGTTTTGCACAACTCAAGATTTTTTATCTTTTACTTTTTTATACAAAATAACAGATTTTTGTGAGAACTCATACTCCTATGGCATAAAAAACTAGAAAAACAAAAGAAGGAGGACAAATTTGAGGTATCCATTTTCCAATGTTTTGTTGCACTCCCGGGCACTCCTTAATTTTACTTTTTCAATAACACTAGGAACTGAATCTGCAGGCTATAAGTTTATGGGTTTATTTACAACACTTACCTAAAACAAAAACAATTTTTTCATCTTTGAGAATTTCTTTTGCATCCATGTTGGAACTATTTTCTGATTTTTCAGGAATCTGCTGCAACTTTTCAAGTTCTTGGATGACAATCTCAAACACCTCCTGTGGGGTTCCAACTGCTGAAATCTGGAGAAAGTCAAAATAATCACAGACAGTTTGAAAATTAAGCTTCTACAGAAAGATTTCTTAACAAAATAATGATTGACAAGTCATTTGCTGAGAGATTAAGAGATATATAGTTAAATGATAAACCAGTTTTGCATGACCTTAAGAATTTCTTTGTTTTGAAAGAAATCAGACAATGAAAAGTTTTGGGAGGGGAAAAGCAAAATAATGAACTTTACAGAGTCCCACTTTATTAATCTCCAGCAAACAGCTGTTTTGCTAAAATTGTAAATTTTGCTATGAAACCAAAAAGTTTGTTATTTAAATATAGCAAAATTGAACAAATTATACTTAATTTCTGTTACAAAAACTCTGCTTTGCAGGCAACAGCAGCTGTTAAAACCATATGGGCAAGCTCTTCTAAAGGGAAGGGTGTATATACTGAAGTTACTGTAGAAATGGAAACAATGAGCAACTCTCACTTCTCTGTTTGACTGACATTTTTGGAGGGCAAAACAAAACTCAGTGAGGCAGATGATAGACATTATCTATTGTTTTCTGGCAGCAAAATGTACTGTTGATTGACGTGTAAAAGTAGCCCTGCCCATTTATTGTTACTTAGTCAGAAACAGCATGTGTCCAACAATCCTTTCTTTGAAATTAGGCCATATCTGTGTGAGTCAAAAACAGACCACGCCCACTTTGGATTGCTGTTGATAGGGCCATCATGCATGGAGATTAAAATTCGAGAAATGTGCCTGAACATGGAAAAGTCCTGCCTATAAGTACATCTATGAACGTGAAAAACAGAATTTTATAACAACTTACGCCCAAAGAGCTGCTACAGTGCTATCTGCAAAAGATGGCGACCAACGGCTGAAAAGGTAGGTTGCCAATAACAACAACCTGAGCACAGGGAAACCAGACGGACAAATACGACAAACTGTTTCGTGAAACACCTGAACATCAGAAATATGCCAAAACAGTGGCAAGAAGCAATGATATAATTGCGCGGAAGATGCAGAAATCTACAGGATCGGATGGTGATTTGCACTGCACAAACAAAAGCTCGTTGGTTTTCTTTTCTGCCCAGACTCGGAAGTCTATCTCATTGGTTATCCTATTGATTCCTGTGTTTCTGATTGGCTGATCAATATTCGGGAATATAATGAACTCCAATCGATTTTTTCGGTCAAGGCATAGTTACTATGGTCAAGGCCATTCTATGTTCCAGGCTCAGATGTTCTTATTCTCAATTAGTTATTCTTAATCAGATGTTCTTAATCTTTTCCACTTTTCTATAAGGAAGGTAATTCATTTGCGTAGGGACGTAACTTGCTTGCTAACTTAATTTGCTTGCTTTTCCATTCCGTTTGGTGCTTTTGGTTCAATATTCAGCCCGATTTTCTTCAGGCATTTACACTCTTTTTTTTATAAGAACCAGGAAATTTTGATTGAGGCTGGCTGTTCTTAAGTTTTTGCCTTTTTTGAGCCTGAAATGTTCTTAATTTGTTCTTAATTCCTTGGTTACTGAGACATCTAGATTTTGTCAGTGAATGTCTTTAGTGGTAATAGGGTTGTGTAAAAATTGAGCATGCTTGTCCATTTAATTGTTTGCTTGATTTTTACGTTGTCTGACTGTCGTACTTTCATATTAAGCTGATATTCTAAGGGCTTATAAAAACGCCCAGCCTCAGCTTGTTCTTATTTTGTTCTTAAAATCTGGGCAAAATCCAGGCTCGTGTTCTTATAAAATTGTTCTTATAAAAAAAAAGAGTGTGCTGAGACCGAGTTTGCTTGTGTGAACGTTTGGCCAAAATCTAGGCTCGTGTTCTTATAAAGAAAGAGAGAGAGAGACAAAGAGAGAGAGAGACAGTCAAGCGCCAGACAATGTAAGGAGGCCCAAGGGTGTGATCACCAAGTGCCCAAGTTCCTGCATCAATGGATGAAATACGTGCACGTAGTACTCGTAACTATCTAGAAAATTATAATGCTTACCTGTGATAGCTTATCTTTATTTTTGAAATATTCAAGAATCGGCGTAACCTCTTCTTCAAAAATAACGAGTCGCTTTTTAATCGTCTCTTCATTATCATCAGCCCTGCCACTCGTTTCTGCTCTTTTTAACAACCTCTCTGTCATAACATCAGATGGACAATGGAAATAAAGAACACGAGTGCATTCAGCTATCTGTGAGGTAGAAGATAGATATCATATGGATGATGTGATGTATATGAATAAACAGGATTATTTCAAGATAAACTCTATCGAATCTATACGTACTAGTGGGGGTCGATACGCACTACTGTGGTGGCATTTTTTGCGTAATGAGCCATCAAAGTTGTGGTTTTCCACCGCAGTACACAGAAGTACCAGCAAAAGTACACAATAAAATATTACCACAGTAGTGCGTATCCACTATACCAGTGCAATAGATTGGCTAACATGAATTAGTTCTGTTGCAAAAACAACATTTCAAGGACGTCATGGTGCAGAATATGAATGTATATATGTCCAATGTTATACAGTTTAACCCCATTATAGAGAACTTGAAGGACAAACTTGGAGTATTTGGTTTGTTATAAGAGAAGTATATTTTAAACAGGGTATGTCCTTTCGTTCTCTGTGTCCAAGAGTACGTTATAAATGGTTGTTCTACAGGGAATCAAACAAGACGCTGCATGCAGTAAGCCCGGCGGAAGGTTAACCAAGATACAGTATGTTGTATCAGGCTGAATCTTATGGATTCTCATGTGATCTTCATCTGCAAATCCTTGAGTGATTACTCATAATACCCTGATTAGCAACACTGTAGCAGCTCTCTCCGAGTGGGCATGTCAAGTCATGTCAAGTCCCCGATAAGATTTACTGCATGAGTCTCTAGTTTAAACTCCTGGTTTTGATTTGTCGCTCCAACATACTGTCTGTCAAAATCAACAACATCCACAACAAGCAAAATAGTGGAACTTATATGTGGAAAGTCTTGGTCCCCATTGTTTTTGCGATGCTTCAGGTCTGTAAAGAATTCAGGTCACTTTTGACACATTGTCCCATTTCTTTGGACAGGAGCAAATATTATCACCAGAGTCAGGAAAAAGTTACGGTCACACGGTCATTGACCGGAGGATGGTCCATTAGAACAATAGAAAATATTTTGTGGCACCAAAAACACGCCTATTTTTCATTGTTAAGTGAGGAAGGTTTCCAGCTAGGGGTATTTTTGTCTGGAAGAAGGTTGAACACTTTTCTGGACTCTGACTATCACAGTTGGGGGGTATCACTGGCCGTTTGGCTGGAAGTATCTTCCAGACCAGTGCAATAAGCCGCTGTAGTAAGACTTACTATATGAGTCCCACAACTTCGCTTGATGTTGTTGTTGTTGTTTTCTACATCGCTCAGTGTAGAGTGACAGATCAAAATTTCAAGTAGGGGAGCGTAAACTAGTTACTCGTGTAGTAAGTCTACACTGTAGTATCAAATAAAGAACATCGCTCTTTCAAACATACCTCTTTTTCAAATTCTTCAGCTTGCACTAGCTCTCTTGGATATCCATCAATGATAAACTTCTGCGCACTTTCATCCACTATCATTGTACTCATCAAAACACGAATAACCAAATGCTAAATCAGAATGTAAAGTATATTAGTATACAGAAGCCTTAATGCAGCCTGCCAATAATTTCACAAAAGTTGAATAAAAGACTCAAATATTCTTAGCGTAAAAATAGCCACATACCCTCGGTACCAGTTCCCCTTTCTTCATGCACTCAGAGATATAGCTTCCAATTTCTGATTCAGATGCAACCTCGTTTCGAAGCAAATCGCCAATCGATAAATGTTTATGACCAAACTTTTCAACAATCAAAGCACATTGGGTGCCCTTGCCACATCCAGGCCCACCTATCATAAGAGAAAAACAAAATAAAGCAATTTGAACCATTGAGATAAATGAAGGAATTCGAACCTGGACGTATGGTAACAGAGCCAACACTGAACAATAGAACTCAATGAAATCGTCGAGTTACTCCCCAAGGCTCTCCCGCAGTTTGACTTTTTGTGTTTCGGGTACGTTGAGCATTCTCCATACCACAATAGAGGGGATTCGAAACTGGAGATGCATGACCAGAGAGCCGGTCGGCTAACTAAAGAGCTCAATGAAATCGCAAAGTAACTAGATCTAAGGAGACTAATTTTTCATCAGAAAAATAGAATTAAAATGAGCTAAAAGCTGAAAAGACTAGTTGCCAAATTTTAAGGACATCATACTAGCATACGTGTTTTTGTCTATAACAACAACCTTTATAAGAAACAACAGGTTGAAATTTGGGTCAAATTTTTGTCAGATATTTCAGAAACTGCAGTACTTGAGCTTTACCCAGTTGATTAGGTGCTAAAAATTCAATTCAAAATAAGAAACAGCCAAATTGAAAATGAAGCCAAGTGTTCTTGTATCCTTTTAAAAGAACGTGTAGTCAGACTAATGACTGTGTGTACGTAACATATAATTTGCAAGACTGAGATATTGCAAAATCAACTAACCGATGACGAAGAGTATTTCCTTTCCTTCCAGCACATTTTTTGCAAAGTCGCGTGAAACGCCTCGATCTCCCAAAACAGCCTCATTTTCAGGAGTGATCACCTCTTCTTCAACAGCAACGGTTTTTTCTAAGCCTTGGACTTTCCCTGAAAAAAATATGTCAACGAATTCAGCGGTATCATCATTACTGGAATTTCTAATTGCTCTTTAGAGCGCCTTGGGTACGGTTCTACTGTATTATGGTATTCAGTGACGTAGCTTGGAATTTACAATGGATTGGTAGGGCCAAATATTGTCTGACCAAAATAGGCGTTTCGTTTCGCACACCCATGTCGTGGACTGAGATTTCAGATAGTAATCTGAAAATTTAAAGCTATTAACTTACGGTGTGTGATGTGGTTACGACGAAATGCTTTCATTTTCCTCAACGCATTGCTTGACGGTCGTGGATGGGGTCACATGCATGTCCCTGGCTGGGATTTTGGATAGTCAGCTGAACAATTAAAGCTATTTCCTCCAATTGAACCTAACTTTATCTCTATACATAACGCCAATGTTTTCTTATTCTTCATTGCCGCAATATCCAACGACGCGAAGTTTTAATCAATGTAATCTTCAAACTAGTTCTCTATTTATCGTAAATCCTCGCATCTCCCCCGTTTGGAATAAGCCCTCCCATCGAATTAGCCCTTAACATAGAGCGAGAAATCGTAAAAAGCCCCCTCGAATATGCCCCCACCCCCTGACCTGACATGTTGATTTTAGCCATTTGAGTCCATATTGGTTATTTATCGAGCTATGACGAAAATGGTATTCTTTCAGTCTATGACCAATCATGATTTTATGAATAATTTTATTGCTCTCTCCTCGTTTGAGACCCCCTCGAATAATCCCCCTAAAAAATAAATAAACCCCCAGAGGACTACTTCTAGGATTTAAGGTAGTGAAAGATATTGAAACTGTTAGTTTTCTTGGGGTTTTCGTGAAGCTGAACGGAGAAATCTATCATAAAAGTAAGTGAAATTATTTAACAACCTGTCTGTTCTGAATTTTGGGTTGTATTTTCAGGTTCTTTATCCAGGAGATCCTTTGAGGCTTTATCCTTGGGCTCGAGCAAAGACGAGAAGAAGTTTTCCAGCTCATTTTCTTTCTTGTCCACTAAAAGAGGAACATTACTATCAAGAAACTTAAAGGGGATTACAAAGTAAAGTGTAATTAACTTGTAAATGCTAACGTTTGGAAAAATAGTTTAGAACATACAAAGTGCCCAACTATTTGGTATTTTTAATGCGGGGTTTCACGAAGAAATGTTCTTCACAAGCTATCAGGGAAAGAAAACTAAGTAGATAAAGAAAAGTGAAGATTAGCTGACGAAACGAACAAAGGAAGGGCTGGCAGAAATAAGCATAAAAAGATAAAACTAATTGAGAGAAGGTAAACATTCATAAAAGTACCAACTTTCATAAAAGTACCAGAAATCTGAAAATTTTTAGAAACTTTAGTCCTCCTTTAGTGCTTGGCCAGTTTAATTGTTTCTTATAAAAGTATGTTTAATCGTAACAATTATGTGTGTACAGCAACTGAAATTATTATTCTACACAGATATTCTACATTCTTGTAGAAAATTCTATCTTCTCTCAGCAAAAAAGAAATTATTGACCTCACCTGTTGGTTTATCTAAATATGCTTTGACATCTTCAAATATTTCTTCGATAGATCTGTTTGCATCGATCTGCAAGAAAAAACTTTTACGGTATTCAAGGATTTCAACGCTTAGATGATTTCACAAAATCCACTACACGTTTTTTGTTATAAACATAGTTATACAAAAGTGGTTTATAAGCACTTGACTTTCAGACATACGGGGACGTGCCGCCAGAAAAGTGCCAAAGTCACCCTGTTCTGGAGCCGAATTAAAAAAGATGCCCTGTCCTGTAGTCGCTTTCTAAAAACGATACCCTGTACGGAAGTTTTCTGTCAAATAATTTACTCCGAAAACTAATAGAAAAGGTTTCTGATGATGCTAGGATGAACCGTGCGTTGTCTTGAAAGGGAATTTCAACAGAAATGCTAATTTGGCTATTCAAATTGTTGAATTAAACAGCATCGATCTGTTGCAGAGTCCAACTCAAGGAAGGCATGACCCTGCCATCCTGTCAGAAGAAGAAAAGTGGTACCTGGTCACAAAGAACACGGCTTTTTAGAGTTGGAAATCAGGTTCTGCTAAATGTCTAGGATAAGCATTACATCACTGATAATCATCGCTTATTGTGACAAGCTTCGATTTTTATCAGGGCAAAGTTTCCGTCTCTTATAATCCGGTAACGGCAGGGTGTGTAGTTTTCTCCTGTTTCTCTCGTTGCCCAATGATGGGATAGAGGCACTCTCCAAATGTTGCCTCAATAAATATGCATATATTTATTCAGTGCATTTACTCCAATGATGGATTTAAAGAAGCTCTCTGAGACTTTGTTATTAATAATGGGCAAAAGTCACCTTCCATAAAAACCTAAGGTAACAAAACCATAAACAGAATGGCAGATAATATACCTGTGGAACAAGTTGTCCTTCTTTTATGATTTTGTCAATCATTTGTCCCGTTTCTGTTCCTTTTGCAACTTCTTGGCGCAGAAGATCACCAGCAGAAAGATGGACATATTCATATTTCTCAACTATCTTTGCACATTGGGTGCCTTTTCCACAGCCTGGTCCACCTAATAAAAGATAACAAAACATAGTTTAATAAGGGTGATCATTAACAATCAAGCTTGAGTTTTAAAATGTTCTTTGCTTTTTGTCTACAGAAATGAGAAAGCCATGTATTTTCATTTGCCTTTGAGTAGCAGACTTGCTGCAAACTTATGCTTGCATTTGAGCCACATAGCATTTTGATAAGTTAATATTGATACAGAATGGAAGCAATCAGCTCAAAGTACTCGTATTTTACATTGGAGTATTCTACCTTAATGGTTGTATCAGATCCTTTGGCTTCTATGTCTGCTTTACGACAGAATAGTCTTTGAGTTGTACAAATCTTCAAGATTGTGAACAGTAGCAGAAACATCTTTAGACATACTTTAAAACCTTTTTTATGTTACAACGCTCCAAGTATAAATGCCAGAAATAGATTAGAATAATTGAAGCCACCAATAACTTTGCCCGACACAGCAGGAAGTTTATTTGAATTGGTTTTTCCACAGTATCCTGAAAGCTGATTTGTGATGAAACACTGTCAATTTGGCTTCACTTTCTATACCCATCTGGGTATAAATTACACCTAAGTCAATTGGTTCCATTGTTTCTGACATTAATAGTCTTAGAAGGGTCAGACAAATAAAGCTTTCAAGTATGTCCAAAGATCTTTCCGCCATTGCTTAATGACAGAATACGTTTATTTACAAGTCCAAAATCATCTTGACCTTCATCATCACAGACAATTCCATACAATCTAAATGCTGCTAAGAAAATGATCAAAATTTGAACAAACCTAAAACAAAATAGATTGGAGCTGTGATCTTCATTTGTTGATCTTGAGCCTTCTTGGTTGTTGATTCATCTAAGGTTGGCTCAGTCATCCGTGGTGTTATATTTTTTTCTTCTAAGCCTTCATCATCATCAATTGATGGAACTTTATAGATGGACGTTATTGGAGAGCTTGGTTTTGAACTCTTATCTTCAACTTTTTCTTCCCTCTGAACTTGATCATCTATATCTTCAGTTTCCTTTCTTTCTGTTCCATCATGGTTAACAGCAATTGGCGGCAAAGGCTCTGATTTCTTCATCACAGGACTTGATAGTATCCTTAATAATTTACCAAGACAAGATCAAAACTTTGTTGACATGTTTGCGTATCCAAGTGTACAAAACCTCGTTATCAAAAACAGATAGCCTCTTACAGGGAGAGTTCCTGCGCAAAAGCAAATTTTGGTTTCAGTTTGTGTCTGAAGAGTTGAAGAATGGCGGCGATAAAGAGGGTTGCTGAGGGAGTACTAATCTTCCTTGTTTCAACCTTGCTCATGGCCAGCAGAGCATCTGCCAGGCGACATACAAATAACTGGGCAGTGTTGGTAAGGAAATAAAACATGCCTTGCTGGCTTCAAACTTTTTTGTATTCTGTTTGTGTTCCTCTGTTTTGTTTGGGTGTGGTGGTGGGCTAGGCCCCCGAAAGCCAAATTAAGTTTTGAAAACTATAAATTTCTTTCCTAGGTCTGCACATCAAGATTCTGGTTCAATTATAGACACATTGCCAATACATTGTCAATGTACAGAAGTATAAAGAGACTTGGAATACCTGACAGGTCCATACTTTGTAACTTGCTGCACAATATTAATAAGCTGAAATGAAGACCAAAGTGCCATTAAATCATCTTTTCTGTAAACAAAGATTAATGCTTGAAATCACAAAAAGTGCATAAAAGGGGTTTCTGGTCAACTTGCCATACTGCCAATTCTCCAGATGACCAAATCAACACACATTTCAGGTTGTCAAGTCCCCACTGCGATGTTCTAGCATAGTCAATGGTTCTAGTCAACTTGCCAAACCTTGGTGGTCAACTGGTCTTTGGGACACTGCCCCCAAACTGCTGTTTATTATGCTGATAGAGTCCACTTGTTCAGAAAAGTGTGGTGAGTTGTCTTTTGAAGAGACGAGTTGGCCAGATTTCCAGTGACTTGACTATGGCAAGTTGGCAGGGTGTTGAGTTGACCTGTTACCTAAAAACAAACATTCAAATCTAGGTTAGAATTTGCTCATCTTCTCTTCCCTAAATTGTAGAAAGCTCTGTTTTGCAATGGATATTCTTTAAATTTGACAAAATTTTCCTTTTTTAGTCATATCATTCTTATGCTTGCTGATGACATGCCTTGTAACCCAAGAAACCCAAGACCAGGTAATACTGTGTGACTTGAAATGCAATCAATTGCAATACTTAATGCTTCATTATAACACTGTGGTAATTGATAGACTTGTACTGTGTGTTGGTTTCTTTCTACAGGCACTGTTTTCAATAACAGAAATCAGCATATAAATGTTTATGGTGATGATGTTGAAGTTGATTACAGAGGATATGAGGTACCCTTCTAATGTTTTTGCATTCCAATTTCACAAGGCTGTTTGTTTCCCTGGGGGGTTTTTCCATATTGCAGATGAAACAAGCAAAAATTTGGATACATATTGATCTCGGGTTATATCTTACTGGACGGTAGGTACATTCTATCTTGACGTCCACTATAGAAAAAAATTGTGTGACAGAATGAAGTGATCCCAGTCCTTTCATTGACAATATCTGTCACATCTCAGTGACCCTCAATGACCAAGTCTTTGATTATCTTTAACAATCAGTGAAGATAGTATAGTTAGTATAGTCACTGATAGAATTTGCAAAGACCGTAAAAGACCTTCAGCAACCCTCAACAACTAGATGGAAGGAAACCAGAATTAATGATAGATTCACTGAGATCCTAGCATTCAGCAAGTGGTGCCTTTGTTCTGTTTACTTCATCCCTCAATCGCATGTTAATTTTTTCAAAGGTAACTGTGGAGAATTTCATTAGAGTTCTGACAGGTTAGTAAAACGAAGCATTTCGATTGATTTCTTAAATTTCTTAGTTTAGAAAAGAAACACACAGAATCTGCTTCTTGGTTTTGACAATGGACAGATTCAGAAACCCGTAAATGAAACCGCCCCCAATTATGTAGGGATGGAGTTTTTTACTCCTCGAAAAAGTGCCTATTGAAACAAAAGGATTCTTACAATATTTCTACGAACACATAGAGATTCCAACTGTTACCCTCGTTGGATCTATGTACATCAAAACCAAAAGGCCGATTCTTTATTGACATAAAGAGCTGTTTTCTCACTTGGTCTCTTCGATTAATTCTAGTTTAGGAATGCGAGGAGATCATTTTAGTCATAGAACAATTTCAAGAAACAAAAACAATCCTGACGTTGTGTAAAACAATAGTTTCGATCAATTGTTTCGGTCTGTTTCTGACGTTTATACTCTGAGGAGTGTGACGAAAAGCCTTTAAATATGACCAAAGATATTTCTGCTCTTTTCCGTTGTCCTGAAGTTTTGTACAACCGAAAGACTATTTTTTTTCTCTTCTTTTCGTTCATTGTTAAAGCATTATCTTAAAAAGTCAAAGAATATCGAGAAAATCAAACCACCTTTTCATGTAGGACGACTTAAAGATACTGTTCCTCGTTCCAAAAGGCTGTTATCAGATGAAACAAGCAACATATTGATATATCTTACTGGTAGGTAAATCTTGCAACATAAAAGATGACTTAAATCTCTGGTGAATTTTGCAAGATCTTGAATACATGTTCTAGAAGACAGCTTTTGCAAAGTAATGTCCCATAATTTTGGTACGGGTATGTTCCGCCCGTAGGGTGGATTTTTGGCCTTTGAAATGGTTACGATTTTACCCGAATTTTGTTTTTAAGGCGTTGGAGATGTTCATAGTACAATTTCAAGCAAAAAAGGGCCTTAAAAATCTTTTTGATCTCATATTTCGCATACTATTACCCATGATATAGGTAATTTGATGTGTTCTTATAATCTCGTTTGAACATTCCTGTCCATCCATCATCCATGTACCACCACCCCAGGTCACTTATTCCATGGGAAGCTTATACGAGGGGATGCTTTGAGAATTTACATGCGTTTTGCCTTGTTTCATCAAACTTTGTATTTATTTATTCATTCAAATTGGTTCCGTTTCGCTCAGGCAAGCTGAAGCATGGTTTCCATAAATGTAGAAAGATCGTTGACCATCTGCGATCGTCGCCGATCCCTTCTTCCATCTTCCATCTGCGATTTCATTTTAGTGTTTCCATACATCGGTGACTTTCTGCGATGATGTTGCGATTCAGCCTTCATGACGCAGATCTTCGAACCAGAACAATGGCAGCTGTCAATCAATTCGATAATCAGACTCACATTATTGCATTTTAACAATAGGATAGTCTGCAATGATCGCCGATCGTCTGCGATCCATGTTTCCATAAAGTTTTTCCTTGATCGGGACTGTCGTAATGATCGTGAGAGCATGTTTCCATTGAATCGGGAAAGCAACGCATAGACGATAGCAGACGGTCGCCAATCCACTCTACGATTTGATGGAAACCAGACTTAATTTATGATGCTATTGATCATTCATTTAATTTCACCCATTTTCTTAGATACAATGAGATTTTCATGATGGTCGATACATGTCAAGCTGAAGGAATGTATAAACATCTTTACTCTCCTAATATCATAGCAGCAACAAGCAGCAAAGTAGGGGAAGACTCCCTCTCTGTGAGTTCCATTCAATTTTCGTATTGTTCTTGTCTAACACCGACACGTAAAAACAGCTATTGTAACCTACAGTACTGCATGTATTCACTGTTTTTAATAAGAAACGGCACGTTTTTCCAGCCCTCGAAGTTGCCTAGGAACATTTCAGCCCACAAAATTGCTTGAAAATTGCTTAACGTTTCTTGTACCTCAGAACCACTCCTGACTTCGCGGGTCAAAATCCTCAACTGTAAGACCTATAACACAAGACTTTTGGGATAGATGTAATGGAAACACGTTACCTAAAGCCTTTCATCGTGTGAAAAAAGATGTTATCTTTAAACATCAGGATGATTTTTTAACATGAATGCTGCAGCTTGGTCTTTTGACGCTCAAGCTGCTCAATGTTCAGGTCAGTCCAGCCCTAGTTGCTTATTGAGCTGTTGCTTATTAAAAGAAAGTGTAACAATCTTACTTAAAAATATTTCCAATGAGTAATTTTTATTTACCTTAGCACCACGACGATCCTTCTATCGGTGTCCACGTGATCGATTCTTGGACGTATTATTTGCTGCAATATCTAGAAGGAGTAAAACCAAATAGCAAAAAGACGTTGGCAGATTTGGTATGTACTGATTCTTAAATCGAGGTCTACAATCAATAGAAATTTGCAGCAAAAAAAGGTTGACACTAGTTAATCAACCCGTCGTGCCAACATACTGGGGAAATCGCTCTTTAGGAACGCATAGGAACTAGCATTTGCAAGCTGTGACGGAAACGGCATCAGTTCGTTTTCAATTCAATTCATTCAATTCATTTCAACTTCTTTTCAAGGCTAGAAAATTTGATTTAGAAAATAAACATTTTATTCTACGCGACCCTAGAAGGCATTGCCTATCTAGCTCGAGTCGCTAACTAGAAAGCTAAGAAAAATTATGTTGGTGACTTTTAAAAAGACGTAAGAAAACAACATTGACAGCTTTGGTATATTTAGCCCACTAAGGTCCTAAAGTAGACTTATCTGAGTCCAGTTATCGCTCATGAAACCGAGACACGCACCAACTTGAGATCTCTCAAACTAGTGTAGTTGTAGCGGGGTGTCGATGTGGTGGAGGAGTGGAAACTAACGACTCAAGCAATAAGTCTAGTCCTAAAGTACACAGCAGTAGCGATAAGGGAAACTTGGACAGTAAGATAGAAAAACATATAGATAGTTAGGCCGCCAAATCATTGTTAGACAAGAAACGCTCTCGAATAGTCAGTGCTAAGAGCTTTCAGCTAGCTAATAACCTCAACAACTGTAACATTTGCATTGATATTTGTCATAGAGTTATCGTGATCAGATTTTGATAACCATTCAGTGGACACTGGATCTAAACTGTCACTTATCTATCATTTCTAGTTTCGTGGTACAAGTGATTCATATTTGGTAAAATCAACACCCAATAAAAGAACTGATTTATTTTCTAGAGATATCGAGAAGGTAATTTTGATCCACTTTTACTAAGACCATGGACTGAGGGACATGGGGAAATTAAAACTATGCATTAAATCACTCAATTCAAGCTTCAATACAGCTTTCAAAGAACAACGAAAAAGGATTTAACTTTTTCTTCCAGACTCGCATAACAGATTTTTTTGGGAATGTACATACAGTTCACATTATGGATAGCAAGATAAAGTTTATTGATCAACCAGTACAAAAGTAAGTTGTAGCTATGTTTGTCTCTCTTGTATTAGAGTACAATATTTTATTTGAAATATAAAGATTTAGTCTTTATATGTCTTAGGCACTAGCCACAGCCACACGATAAAACATTGTTGGATGAACATCTGAAATATGCGTAAAAGCAATGTTTGAGCATTTTGCTACGTCCCTTAGCAGAATGTGCAAGGCAATGTTTCAAGAAAATTTGCAAACACATATACTGCTTTTCACAAGCAAACAATGTTTGACGAACAATGTTTTAACATCGTCAAACGTTCGAAAATTTTGCTTGATAAGCAATCTCAAATGTTTGACAAGCAAACTCGAATGTTTAACAAGCAATTTTTGATTGTTTTGCTGGAGCTTAAGCCAAACGAAAGCATTGTTTGCCAAACATTTGAAATTTGCTTGTTCTCTAGCATTTGGCCAGATTGCAAAACAATGTTTGTCGAAAATTTTTTGTTTGCCTCGAGCAAAAAATGTCTTGTTTCTTTTTGCTTGTCGACAAATCTGGCCAAACGTTCAAACATTGCTTGATAATTAAATCCCAAATGTTTGACAAACAATGTTTGACTGTTTTGCCAAGGCTTCCGTTTTTTGATAATAACCCTTTTCTTCAAGCTCTACCTCCGACCTGACCGATGAGGAAGAAGAAGATGTGAAGTCAGAGGATCTAGTTTATGTTGATCAGTTTGTGATTGGCTGAATCTCACTGGAGCAGAGTAGGCATGGGCAAATCCAGTTCCGAACGCCTTGGCAGCACCGATGACAGCGCCGTAAACGCCTAGGGCAATGGTAATGCCCCTAGAAACACCGTTATCGCATATGGAAGACATGAATTGGAGACGAAGATAACGTTGATGTGATGATCAGTCATGACTTGGCCAGAACAGTGAGCTATAGTTTATAAACACTTTGTACAGGTCTCTAGGCTTTTTAAAGGAACGCCTTTGCCCTTTATAAGGAACTCGAGGTTGCAAATTCCCAAAAATTTAAGAAACGTTAAGAAACTAATCGAGGGTCGGATGAAAAACTAAGGATATCTTTTTTCAAGGACAAGAAGCAAGACTGTTTATGTATACAACTAAATAGCCGAGAAACAACATATTTCCCACCGTACTTCCCTAAAATACTCCAGAGTTAGAAACGAAACAAGTTTTAATTTTCTTTTAAAATTAATATTCAAAAATATATCACTACAACGAACAGTATAAGGAGCTTTCAGCCTAATTGTGTTTAAAAATTAAGGAGCTCCAGCGTCAACTCGAACCAAAGGTTCCTTATAAAAACGTGTAATTAATATATACTGTAAGAGAATATGAAAATGTTGATAATAGAAATTTAGAAATTCAAAATTTTAAATAACTTTTTAAACGTTTCGATCTGTGACCTTCATTTGAAGTTTTTCAGAGTCTATGTCGAAGAACAAAAGACAAAACAACAGCAACAACCACACTGCAGGCGGGAGCTTTGATTTCAACAAACAATTTTTGTTATTCAGTGCCACCGTGGTGTGAGTAAACAGAAGGAAAAATAATGAAGAAAACGTAAATATTAGTTGAACTTCTGCCTTTTGGATGTTGAAATAAAACATTCAGAATCTTTACGAAAGTTATTCTTGAAGTGCAGCAAGGAGTAAGAGAATTTTCAGCCCGGTTTACGGATTTAAGAGGAAAGCGGAGTGGTTGGAGGCCGGCCTAAGTTCCTGGCTGTTGACATAACAAGAAGATTTCGTGTCATAATTTGAAGCCGGTGAAAGCATCTCATAGCAGGTTAAATTATAATGAATTGCAAATCGTGTTCTTGAAATCGAAACAACAAAAATCATAATGAATAGAAGAAATTCGACATTATCAGAGGAGAATTTTATGCAATATTTGAAAAACATCTTTGACATAATTGACTCTGATCACGAGGGATTTATAAGATTAGATGAACTGGCAAGACATTTAGAAAGCGGTACTAATAAATCATCAGAAAATAGGCCTAGAATGATAAGAAGCAAAACGGAGATTCAAAATTCAAAGATTATTTCAGCGCTAAATCAAGTTTCCCCGGCAAGTGGGTTGCTAAATTTTCAAAGGTTTAGCCTTGCCATGAGGATAGCACTAGGGAAAGCATCAGCTGATCATTGCAGAGGGATCGGTCGTTCTCTACGCCCAAGGTCGTTTTTGTTCGCAGTGACAGAGTCTAGCGAAAGCGAAAGCGAATTTAGTGGCAGCGGAGATTACCAAGAGAATAACAATGTGGTACAAAATGCCTCATGTAGCAACTTGGATGGGCGAATCAGACAGCTTGAGACTGGGAACCAGATCGAAAGTAAACTAAAGTCAAACAGTAAGTTACTTAATCATCTTTAGTCATTGGTTTCTTATAAATTGTTTCTTATCAAAGTGTGTCTACAGCATGTACAAGAAGCATGAAGCTAAGACAGTAAGATGTAAAGCGTTTTGCACTTGTCGCGTAAAGCACTCGGCAGCACCATGTTTTTGAGAAACGTAGGGGTGATAGCTGCAATTGCGAAAATCAGTCGAAAATGTTAAACATGCTGAGAAAGAAGCTAAGAATTGGTAAAAAGCGTATATTTTGTATCTGAAATGATTGAATTCGTAATAAATTTGTCAGCCCTTTCAAGATACGCCAACAAAATTTTCGTAGCCAAATTTTATCCCATGTATTTCCTCAAAATCAGATAACTTCACCTCAAAGTAACCATGTTTCCTCAGCTTTGCCCTTAAGGTTATTAAATTCTTAAGCAAATATGTTTAAAAAGAATTTGCATTCATTTATCTTTTAGACAATGATGAAAACTCACCCTCAGAAAAAGGAAATATTTCTGCGACAGAAAAGACAAATCTGGTAGGTGATTGATGGAATGAAATCATAACATACATATTACCTCATGTAAAGGGCTTCTTCTAAGAGCTTCTTCTTAACGAACATATTAGTAGAAAAACATACCTTTATTCATTATACACAAATGATTTGACCACCTCGTTTCTACTTTAATCAAGTTGCTACTGAAATGGCAGATAATTTGACCCGGCCAGATCTCAGACTCCACTGGCGTTTCTTCTAGAGGGTTCCTTTAAAATAAAAAGAAATTATCCTTTGCAACGTGAAGCTTCCACTGGTGAATGGCTTGAGGTTGCTCCTTCGTTTCTAAAAAAATAGATCTATATTGCTTGTATTCTTGCGCCAAGCGAAAATATTTTTAGACTACTTCAGAAACACTGCAAAGAGCTTATCTTGTCGAGTATTGTTTTGTGAGGTGGCCAAACGGTGAAAATTTACAGATTCAAACATTTCTAGATAACAAAATTATAGATGTTTGACAGACAATGTTTGATCGTTTCGTAAGTGCTTTGCTCTACAAAGTTTAATTTGTCGTTCCTGATTATTAGGAATGTTTACTGGAGAGCACGACAGAACAGCTAACGGTTTTGAAGAAGAGCTTGCATGAAGTTGATAATCTGCAGAAATGGCATCATATTAATATATCAACGTTGGAAGAGCGAAGAAAACGTCTTGAAAATTTGGTTTCTTTGTCGGATGAAATGGTAAGATTTGAGATGTTCAGTAAATGAGGTTTTCAACATTGCCCTGTATCTGGTCTCATGACAAGATCCGAGTGACAATTCACTTTTGGAATCTTCCAAACCTTTGCTAGAAATCCTAGATTCTTTTTGGGAAGAGCGATGGGAAAAATATGGCGTTGTTCTGTTATTTATTTTTACAAACTGTCTGTTCTTGAAAAAAGCGATTTTTAGTTTTTCACCCGAGCCTCAACAGTTCCTGTTCCTTATAGTCCCTTAATTTCTTAGGAATTTTCAGCCTCAAGTTTCTTATAAGGTGCTCCTTTTATGAAAAAAGCCTGTAACTTGACAGCGATTTATGACTTTGTTGATTTATGAATATTTTTCGTTGCAGGTGGAGTCGGACAGATCGAATGATGTTTTCGACAATGACATTGGCCGATTCGATTTATCACAGCTGAATTCAAATATTTCACAGCTAATGCACCTTAAAGAAAACCTAACGGCTCTGGTCGATAAAAATAAAAACGCTAGTGACATTGAGGTGATTATTCTTGGTAATATTTCACTTTTTCAAGGCTTAAGACCAGTATGGCATTCTTATCATAGTAAAATTAACTTGAAGACTTCTTTAATTCATAACAATGAAACTTTTCTAATTTACTGAAACTTTCACTTTTTGATTAGGTATTGCTTTTTCTAATATTTCACCATTATTATTCTACTATTGCAAGAAACAGCGGAAATTTATGTAACTTTTAAAACCCTTTTTCGTCTGACGCTCCTCAGAGTATAAACGTCAGAAACAGACAAAAACACTTGAAAAAGCGCGAAACGTGAAATTTATACCTACAGTAGATGCGATGCAGATCGAAAAGCACCCATTAGAAAGTAGCGCTGAATTGGCATTCTATTTTAAGCACCAATCAGCTTGCGGGATACAGCAGGAAGACCAACAGGATTAATTGAAGAGTCCAAGTGAGAAAACGAACTGTCCACAAAGAGCTGGCCATTTGGTTTTGATGAAGACAGATTCCAAAGCCCCTAAGTGATGCAAAGATCTTGCTTTGCCAATGATTCGGGGGTAGCAAATGATAAGTTGCAAAAGGGATAAAGTTTCTTAGCTTTAGTTAAGTTGCCCTTCTTGTCCATTCAAGAAGAATTTCTCGATTTCTTCGATAAGAGCTTGCGCAGTTTCTTTTTAAAGGTTCCTGATAACAAAAATGAGTGTATGCGCGAAGGTAAACTGTAAAAATGATTAGTTTTAATAAAATTGTTCCTTTTTTATCTCATAAAGCGAGAAGCCTTCTGTGTTCACGAAGATAAGACTTCAGAAATGATGCATAAGGTACGTTATCAATTATAACTGATTTTGTTAATTTTGTAGTACTTCAGGCAGAAGAAAAATTATTAGTTTGCGAGCCTTTTTCCTTATGTCACTGGGTATTACAGTCGTTGGACGATGCACTTTAGTTTAACAAGGAACTACTCAATAAGCAACTAGGAATGGACTCAGTTAAACGTTGAGTTGAGCAACTCGAAGGCTAAATTGAAGAACAAGTCAAACGACCAAGCTGCAGCATTCATGTGAAAAAATAAAACCGCCTTTAGGAAATGTTTTCCACTTGCTGTCTTTAAAAGTCTTGTGTTGTAGGCCTAACAGTTGATAATTTCCACCCGAGTTGTCAAGGCGTTCGGCTTACCATCGGCAGGTCGTGGATTCGAATCTCGTCGTTGTCGGGACGATTTTCCACAAGCTTCAAGTCACCTCAGCTGTCCATCCTTCTGAGGTCGGTAAATGAGTACCCAGGTATTCGCTCCAGAAAGATCTCAGTCTTGAGGCAAAAGCTGCAGGTCCGTATCAGCCGTATAGCTGCCAGGACTTCTAGCCTATGTTAAGTAGGCCTATGTTAAGGAACAAGGATTGCTCACTTACTTGCTGGAGGTTTGACGCTGGAAGCTGGAAATATTACGCTTGCATTAATAGATAACTGTTTTCCTCACCGTTGCGACACCTGTTCCCAGAGACATTGACCTAGCAACGGATTCTCAATTCCTTCACTCGACAACCTGTAGAAACAGTTTCGAGACACTCTGACAAACCATTTCTGTCTTGCGGCGATGCTGAATTCGGTTACTGATTCGTTTTGCATTTTCATCACAGGTCGAAAAGCAAACACATCAGATTGAAAAACTAGAAGCAGAGAAAGCTGCATTGTTGAAGGAGCTCTTCAACGCGAGGGCTAAGCTGAACCCTCCAGAACAATCAAAAGAAGCAGTATTACCGTTCTGAAAGACTCAGCAGCCACGGAAAAGTCCTTCTTCAATAAGTTTGTATAGAATTTACAGTATTTTTATATTCGTTTGAATTTAGATTATTCAAACCAACGCTTGAATCATCTGCACTGTACGGAACTGCATAAGGGCATGGGACCATTGCATAAAATTTTATATCAAAACAAATTTATATTTATGTTTGACTGGCTCTTGGTGTAACTTAATCGTTAATTTATAAAATTTGATTAGGGGGATATTCTTTTTACAGAACACCAATATTTGATACAATCATTTGATTGATTAACAGATCAGTTATTTTAATAACTTATTAATTGACTCTGTTGGTCCCTCTATGTCTTTAATTCTTTAAGTATTTTGATTTTCTGCATCATGATCACGATGATAATCTGCATCATGACCATCATGTTATGCTCGATCATGATAATCTTTGTCATCATTATCATCTATCATGATGATGATGATCATTATTATTATTATTGATTTTTGCACAAGTGGGATATACCACAAAGATTGGATTCGAACCTGGACTGCATGACTATAGAGCTCAATGAAACCGCCAAAGAACTCTCCACGTCATACAGCCCAAGGCTGTCCTTCGTTCGAATCCCATTTTGTGGTATTCCACTTGTAGAAAAATCTATCCTAGTGTTCCCCATTCATGACAAATATTTTATTGGTATCGACATCATCATATCATCACATCCAATTCAAGATCATCAAAACCAAAATCAAAATCGCAATCAGATCATTATCGAAAACACAACCCTAATCAAGATCAACATCATTATAATCGTCGTAATCAATACAGTATGATAATGATCAAACCTCATCACCATCATCATAATCATCATCAACATAAATCACTTGCACAAAAAACTATCATGATCATACCAGAATTACAGGGTTGATCACAATCATCATCATCATGATGTTAGTTATAGTCACCATCATCTGTCTCATTACAGTAATCATCCAATCATCATCATTGCTAGATTTAGTCCACAAGTGGCATACCACAGTAGGTGGGATTCGAACCTGTACTGCATGACCAGATAGCATACGACGTTTCCACTGAGCTATAGAGCTCAATGGAATCGCCGAGTAACTCATACAGCCCAAAGCTCTCCTCCTGTTATAGCTTTTTCATCATCATCATCATCTCCACCATCATCATCATCATTAGTTTTTTCATCATCAGTATCATCATTGCCATTATTGCCACCGTCACTCTTGCGTTCATCGCACTTATCATCATTTTCATCATCTTCAGGACTTCACAAACGTTTCTAGCAGGTCGTTATAATAACAATGCTGATTAATCAATTAAGCGCTATCAAAAAGAAAGAATTTTATAATCATACTCATCTTTCACATGGCTACAAGACAAAGAATACAACAAAACAAAAGAGATTAGCGCAAGTAGACAACAACTTTTCTCTTTGTCGTTCGCTAACGGAGCAGAAACATTTTCAGATTAAATTTGCCGAACATGACGACCATGATCACGACATGAAGGGGTCAAAGAAGGCAGTGTGAAACCGTGATTATCATGGCGAAACACTATCTAATTGGTATAGTAAAGAGACTGGTTTCAACTCATATATAACACGTGATGGTAAGTCTTAATTTTTCAATTCCTTCTGAAATTTGAACTTCATGATTTAGGAAAAGGGCATCAAGATATTGATAAAAACACTTAATTCTAGGCCTAATTTTTGCTTGATTTGTATATACAGTAGTTGAATGTTGTATCTATGATACCTATTTTGTTATAACAAGCTTTGTTCCCTAGCTTGCAGTAAAGTTCCTGTAGTTTTGGAACTTTTGTTCGGGTGCTGCTTAAGGGTTTCTTGACTTACCAAGAATGTACCTAGCTTTCTCAATTCACTAAGTTCACCGAGGAGACCCTATAAATACTCGCCCTAGATTTCAGTTGAAATATAGAGTAGGATATCTTTTTGAAAACGGCTTCTCTAGTTTCTTACAACTTAAAAGAGGTTTAGAATAAAAAAAGTGTACTAGAGAGTCGAAGAATATATAGGCCCAACGAATATGTGATGAACAAAGATGTGATGTGATCTAAGAATATAATGCAAGAAAAGTTTACCCCGAGTTCGAATGAGGTCAAGTGGGACCATAGTCATTCTTCCATCTTCACACTTTGACACACAAGTCAAACGAGCAGCAAATATTGAGAGGCGCCTGTTTGAGAGCGGTGTTAATTCAACTGTTTGCCGTATGAATTCGGCGTTTATTCTACAGGCCCTTATTTGAGGAAAAAGTACACTCTAGATACATTTGCGAATGTAACGGTATTCGTTTGGGCTTTTGCGCTCTATCGCTTCTCATTCTGCATTACCTACTTTTGTATTTCTAAAATTTTATTGCTATTTTCTAAAAACGTTTGTGTACTTCTGATAGGCTAACACAACCGCATAGAAAGTGCCGCGTTAAATGGTAAAAATACATTCTTATAGATTTTGTAAAGTAGCATTTCTTCTTGCGTAACATCGCATTATATTTTCTTTGACGATTGCAATATTTTCTATTTTGAATAGATTGGATGATCCAGGATCAACATCACCGCAAAAGACATGCAGTTAAACTTCAGGATCGACAAAATGATAACCCTAAATGCCATAATAGCATTCTTCGGATACAACATTAATGCATATACCCTCTGCCGTTCACAGACAAGTCCGAACTGCAATAGATCAAAACCGTGTATTACCATTCGACTGTATTCATCTGGAACAAAGCTGGTCTTGAAGCAACGTCCGGATCGATAGTTTTAGAAGGCGTGTTCATTTCGGCGATTCTACTAACTTCGCTTCTCGGGAACGGTGCACTGATCGCTACTGTCGTCTTCGAAGCTCGATTCCGCACGCCGACGAACTTTCTAGTTATAGGCCAATGTTTAGGCGATCTTTTTCTGGGCCTTTCTGTTATACTTCTCGCATTAATAGCAGCGATGCAAGGAGGATGGAAACTCAGTGCTCCGTGGTGCATTTCACAAGTTTTCTTCAACCGGTTCTGCTTGATGCTAACTTTTATGAACCTTGCTTTGCTAGCCGTGGATCGTTACATTGTTATTGTCAAGACAAAGCACAGAAACCGCTTCAATATAAAGCAAATTTTACTGCTCTTTGTGCTGTTATGGATAGCCAGTTTCCTAATGTCACTACCCTGGGACCTACTGCTTTTCCCCTCTCAAATATGGTTTGAAGTCACTAATACATTTTGCCTTGCTAAGTACGCACAGCCTGTTAGTAGAAATCTGATAGCGTTGATATTCGTTAGGATAATAGTCACTGCTATCATACCGACATTAGTTACGATATTCTGCTTCTATTATATTATTGGAATCGTGAGGACAAACCGGCGAAAAGTTGGCCCTTCAACAGTATCGAACTTTCGGAAAATCGCAGTTGCGGTTCACGCGAAATCAGCGTATACAAGCATAGCTGTACTGATTTCATTTGCGTTGTGTATCATACCGTTCCTATTGGTTTTCGGCATGACTATCATCAATAAGAATGTATCTTACGCAGCAATGGCAGCAACAAAGTGCCTTTACTATACAAATACAAGTATCAAGCCTTTTATATACATATCGAGGAATGTCCTTGGTCGCGAAAACTGCGTCAAATAATTACGAGAAAACGCAAAGCGAGAAGAGTCATAACTAATTCGCCAGCTGCGAAGCGATCGTCGAAATATGAAGTTACCGATCATCGAAAGCAATCGCATTTGAAAAACACGTTTTCGGTGAGGAGGACGAACTCTCGTAAACAGCTTACGTCAATTGATTTTCATGAGTTATTTTCAGCAAGTGACGTAAAGCACGCATGGACAGATAATTGTAGAACTCCAAAAAAACAAAGATCAGCTACAATCAGTTAGCAGAAGACGGTCAATGGGCACAAAACATGGGTACTTGAGCTCAGAAATGTTGGAACGAAGAACCTTCCGGAGAATACAAGAATTTACTATCTTAGCATGGAATCAACTACAAATTAGGGTCGTTATAGGGGGTTACATGTCCCCCCTGTTCCTTGAGAAAATCCCCTTGTTCCCTGGAGTTTTGTAGTATTACTTTCAGATTGATATAGACAGAAGGATTGATAGGGAGGATTTTACCTGATCCCTGTTTCCCGATGTTCCCTTGTTCTCTTTTAATTTTGGCCGTGTTCCCTTGTTTGTTCCCTGGATACATTCGCGTCCCTGGAAACCTCAAACGACCCTATCATACAGTACCTATAAGACATATACCTTGCAAATCGCATTGCTGTTGAATGGTATAAAAGTTTTCATACCCCAAATTCCGAAAAATCTCTCAGTTTTCACAGCCAAAGTCTTCTTGATCCTAAAAATAATTTGCATTTTTACGTTTGTAACTAATAATGAAAATTTAGCTTTGCAATACAGTATAATGAACTGTATAATTCAAATTGTATCTATCTTTTTACATTACCATATTCACAACACTATTTAAACAATAATAAAAATAACCATGACTATTACATCACTATAATTTAAGCATGAATGAAATATAGGTTAAAATGAATTTGCATTCCCTGATTCGGTATTCCCGATGTCCTATTCTCGTTCCATGTTTCTGAAAATCATGCAGGGTCATATATTCCGAATTTTTGTCATGGCAAATGTAGATCATGATCATGTGACCGTAGATCACAGGTTGTCAAGCGAAACAAATCTGATCAGCTGATTCACCTGCAAGAATTTTATAATGGAGGAAATTAAACTTGGAGAATGGGATCACAGCCCAGAAATAAAAGAAATTTGTAGAAAAACGATCACAGAAGTCTCTGAAAACTTCTTGGTAGGTTTCTATACGACTTTTGTGACGAGTTATTAGTTTGAAAATATTAAAACAAGTGCGGTAGTACAGTCTGACAGTAGGCGGCAAGATCGGCAAGATATCGACAAAATCGACCCAATTTAGGCCCAGTTTATGTTATTTAGGCCCATTCGGTCAAGTTGTAAACTTTGTTGCGTACTCTGAAAATTATCGTTACAAGCCAAGAACAACGAAGATTTTAGAACATTTCCACTTTTAATCACGTTGACAAGACAGATGAAAAGAGATCGCGCTTGAGAAATTCAGCAACATTGTTAGACAGCATGAATTAAATGCACGTGGCAAGTTCCTTAAGATCAAATCTCTAAATGTTCTGGCAACAATGTCTTGATAACTTTTCGCCTGAGACATATCACTATTAACTAAAGACCGTATAAAGCAGTACATCAAACACTACTTGCCAAATCGACCTTGTCGTAATTGGTTCAAAAGTTACTACATTTCATCATCCAAATTCTTGACAACTCTAGTTTTACAACATACGATGCACATTGTGCTTTGTTAGAAATTGGCAATTTGCATTTTTCAATTGTCGACGTCAATCAATTGAAAATCCTCTGAACAAGTTTGCAAGACAATGATTTGATTCCAGGTAGATGCTTTAAACAATTAAAATGTTACATACACTTTTTTATCAACTTACCATCCACACCCAAACTTGCTAAAATTTTAAACACACTTAAATTATAACATTTATTGTACTAATTCCACCTGACTGTAATCTTGACCCAACATGACTTTGGAGACATAAGTGGTTAAAATACATTGCTAACTTCAACATGATTCTCAGTAATTCTACCTGTCGATAATTTGTTTGACATTCTGTTGCTTAAAATCATTGCAGCATGAAGTCTTATTCAGGTCAGATTTGTATGGCATATTATGTGCTATCTGATTGAACATAGATGCAACTATTCGTCCAGCCCCGATATTACTTTTGAAACTTAATATTTCTGAATTCAGCTACTTACATGTATGCTCGTAACAATTTTTGTACTACTAACGTATGGAAACTTCTCTCATGAACTTTTTTCGAACCGACAGTGTGGAAACATGCTAACTGAACCAAATGAAACAATAATGAAGGAATAATTTCCTGATACAGTATTCAAAACGACTACTAGGAATGTCTCTCGCTATCGGTATAATTGTCAATTGAGCTAAGTTGCTATTCCTAGTAGTCGAGCATCCTTATGTGATTAGGACGGTTGCGAATTAGTTGAAAAGTATATAATCTGTCACAAGGATTGCTGGCTAGTACCCATTGTCTAATCAATCGCAAACGCGTCATAGTTACCATTTAGCTACAGTCATAAAACACTTCTCTCAAATTTTGCTTGCAAAAGCTAGATAGACTGATACATGTATATTTAGTGCCAGCAGCATTTTCTGAAACTAAAGTTGTCAAAACTCTTTTGCTACTGCTCTGAAACATTATTCGTTACAACCGACAGAACATGGAAGTGTTGTTACATCGTAAGAACTGAACTCAAACGATTAACAATACTGACGATAAAGATGTGCACAGTTCAAACATTGACATACGTAGATCAATTCTACATGCTAACCATTATTAATCTCTGCCAACAGCTGACCTCCATCGTACAAGTACGATCATAAAATTTGATATCTATTCACGTTGTCAGATTGTACTGATATGTTGAATGTATAATAAGATGAGACCACTAGCACTGTTACGACTAAAATTTCGATAATTAAGAAGCTTCTTAGAAAGGCGTAGAACTCAGTATTCTACTGTTGCAAGTGCATAAGCTTTAAACAAACTAGATTTTACAGTTTTCACGAAACATTCGACACATTTTTCTTAACCAGATAGCAGAATAATGTTTCTCGAATTAATTTTTCAGTAACATTGATTGATCTGTTAGAACATTTTTCAAAGCTTGTACGAAAGAGGCCAAACATGCTTATATTTGCAATGTTCACCATTTCACAGTGTTTGTCACACAGGCCATGAAATCAGAACATCTTGACGCAGTTACAAATCTTGCAAATGATCAAATATTGGCTTACAATACATTGCTTTACTTTAGCAGTAACAAAATTGTTCAAGATATGCACTTGCAAACATACAACTACTTTGGCCAGCAAGTCTGAGCGATCAACATTGTTTGCAACAATATGATCTGTTTTCGAGGAATGAATTTGAACATTGGCCACGTGTCAAATAAAACTGCTTGACATGCACACAGTATTTTCATACAAGGATGGCATCAAGCTCCGAGCGTTACTTTTGATATAATAAGCTAATGGTAACTTGTCAGCAAGTTTATCACTGGTCTGCGGTAATTCGCAAATTGCGTGCTCAAGGTTTAACAAACAAATGGTTCTGCAACTGTTTCAACCAAGTTGCCTCCACATAGTATTAACAATTTCCTTTAAGTGCAGATTAAGCTTTCGCGATAATCTAGGTAGTACTAATGCATACGCACAAAAGGTTAAACCAGTCAAGCGCTTTTACTAATCTGAAAATAGATTATTTCCTTATATTTCCTCTGTTTGAGCTTATCCTTCATTTAGGACGAACAGTATTTGCAGGACTTCTGTAATACAAGTATCTGCAACATTTGTTCATTTGCGAATGCATAGGCAAATTCAGCGGTTTACTGTGAGAATCCTCTAGGACATTTGTTCATTGCTTGAAGAAAGAATATACTTTATTTTCAGAACTGACACTGACTACGGTATTGGACATGTGGTATCAAATGGAACGTTCTCCAAGATTTTAGTTCCATCGCTAAGGATTGGATGGCTTGAAGCTCCTAACTACGTCATTGATAAAATCACTGCAAGGTAAAGCCATGTTGCATCGTTAGTTTGTCACTGGCTGATGGCGAAGTAGTGCAGACAATCTTTTCTCCGCCAGTTGCTCGCAATACTGTGTGTTCAAGACAAATTGTCCCCAAGGCCGATTCCACAATACGCTAATGAACTAATTTTCTCTTTCAAGTGGTCAGAATGTCGGTGCTGGAAGTCCGGCAGGATATATGCAAGGATTAGTCACAACTGCAATAGAAACCGGCAAAATAAAGGAGTTCATGTTGAAAAGCAAGGCTTATTATAAGGTGAGAACATCAATATTTCTCTCTGAAACTTGTTTGGTTTGGTTTCAGCTTTAAGGAACCAAACCTGTATACGTTTTAGCAGGATCTTTCCTGTAAACATACCAATGTTGATGCTCAAAACCATAGTTCATTTTGTGAGAACTGTATTCATACAGGAAAATTAATTTCTTGTAGGTTCGATTGGATTTCTTTGTTTCGTTGTTGAAGAAATACTTTCCGAAAAGTGCCAATTACTGCATTCCAAGGTAAGCGCCAAACACTAGTAATCATTTGAGGAATGTTTTTCCTTTCAAAGGCCCTGGCCAAACGATCAAACATTTGAGATCTGCTACGTCATCAAACATTACTGGTCAAACATTTGAGATTTGCTACGTCATCAAACATTGCTGGGCAAAAATTTGAGATTTGCTTCACAAGGAATGTTTGACCGTTTAGCCACGTCACCAAACATTGTTCGACAACCGGTTTTGCTATGTCCTGCAATAAGCAAAAAACATTTGACAATGTAGTCCGACACGTCTTTATGGTCAATCATCCTTCCGATAAGCAATGTTCAGATGTTTGACCAACAATGTTTCATCTTCTGATCAGACAATGTTTTAATAACTTATTGTTTTCAGGTCGTCGAACAGCCAACCAGATTGTTCAAAAGCAAAATCACGTTTTGAAGTCTTTGAAGAGCTGGAATGATTTCAGGCAGATGCAATCATTGAATGCATCCATTCTTAAAGCTCAACACCGCTCTTAAACGCGACCCGAAGGACCTGGGCAAACGACCAAACACTGTTTTAAAATCTTTTCAACTTTCTTTTCAAGCAGTTTTAGCATTTGGGCACGTTACAAAACATTGATTAGCTAATAAGAAAAAAAAACAAGCAAGATATTGAAAACATTTCTGGTAATTTTTGGTTGGGGAAATGTTTGACGAGCAATGTTTTGCGACGTGGCAAAACGGTAAACATTTTGCCTGAAAAGCAATGTCAAAGTTTGACCACCAATGTTTGATCGTTTGGCCAGGGTCTTAGAAAGTTAGGATGCGAGTATTGATTCATATCTTTATTCAAGGGTGGTTTCTTTATCTGGATCAGTCTACCGGAATCATTCAGCACAACAAGTATGTATAAATTTGAATTTTATTTCATACTTTGACCTACCGTGTTGCACTACAGTGTCCCATTTGATTATTTCCACCGTTCTACTACTGCAAACAGTAAAAATTAAAATTAAGACTCCATGCAACATGCACCATTAATTTGTCGCTTCAGAGTTTCCAAGTCAGAGATTTTGAATATTTTGATTCTAAGGTTCTGGCCAAACGATCAAACATTGCTGGTCCAACATTTTAAATTTGCTTTACAAAAAATGTTTGACCATTTTTTGGCACGTACAAAAACATTGCTTGACAAGCATAAGTAACAAAATTTGCGGCGTGATGTTTTTGAAAAAGTTCAACAACATTTTTTGCTTGACGCAAACAACAAATGTTTGAAGAGCAATGTTTTTGCACGTTGCCAAACAGTCAAACATTTTTACAAGCAAATCTCAAATGTTGGACCAACAATGTTTCATCGTTTGGCTAGGGCTAAAAACTGTTGATTCATATTTGTGGGTTTGTATTGTAACATTCAGTTTCACTTATTTTCTTGCAAGGTTAAAGGTAGAATATGAAAAAATGTAATATCACTGTTAATATTCCACGTTTTAGAACTCTCAGAAGTTTGCGCTGAAAAAGGCATCATCTTCAACTCTGGCTCAAAGTAAGGCTCACGTATTGCTTTACATATATACGTTTCCGTCGTTCCTGTACTCTGCTACTATCTTTGCCCTGAGCAAACTATCAAACAGCGTTTGTCAAACAACCGAGTTTGCATTTCCAGCTAAATGTTTTACCGTTAGGCCACATAAGAGAATCTCAAATGTTTGACAACTTCAAAAAATTGATCGTCAAATATTTTGCTTCAAACAAATGGAAGTTATTCAGAATTCCAGGCAGCAATTTTTTTCTCATTGGCTAACTGTTATGTTTTGCGACATGGCCAAACGTTGCTTGTAAACAAAATCTCAAATGTTTGACCAAAAATGTTTGACAAAGTTGCGAAACATTGCCCGTCAAACCTTTCGCTTCAAACAAACAGAAAACTTTCAAGAATCGGTGAGGAAATTTTGTTTGTCAAGCTAGAATTTTTTGTCTCTTCTTTTTTTTTCGACGTGGCCAAACATTGCTTTTTAACAAAATGTTAGATATTTGACCAATAATGTTTGGTCGTTAAGTAACGTCACAAAATTTTTCTCGTCAAGCCAACAAAACTTCTGTTCAAATGTTTGACCAACAATGTTTGACCGTTCGGCTACATTGCGAAACTTTGCTCATCAAGCCAAGTCAAACTGTTCCTCAGAAGTTTGACCAAGAATGTTTGACCGGAGTTTCATCGTTTAGTCGGGGCTTTAAAATGCGTTAAGATATATTTCCGCTGTTTCTCGCAATTTTGAAATTCTGTACCACTCAAAAACTGCCCTTAAGTTCTTGAAATTTCTGCAATTTCTATTTTCTCGTTCTTTTCAGTTACTCAGTGGATGGTTCCTTTGATAATTGCGTCAGATTGTGTCCATCAATGGCAACAGAGCAACAACTCGAGTTTGCTGTTAAAACTATTGCTGAACAAATAGCGATTTCTTGCCAATGATAATAAAAGCAACAACTAGAGAATGGATAGCACAATAGCTGGTTTGCGAGTGGGGACTACAACTGCACGAATTCCTCGTCCTCATCTGGGTATAGTTTATTTAGAATTTAAACGGATGAGTCACAGTCATTCGGAGCATTTCGACAAATAACCTCCAAGTGCGCACTAAAGCTGGATACCATAGCTGCAGTAGCTGAATTTGACAATGCCAATAAAGTATTTAAGAAGGCATGTATAGGAATATTGAGTTTGGAACAGTGAAAAATCATTACGTTTGTTCACTGCAAAGTTTTGGTAGATGCAACAAAAACAATATTTAAGTGTAACTTAAATTCGTTAAAATTTTTATATATTTTAATCAGTATTTATTGTTTTAATTAGGTATGAACATCAATGAATTTATCTAATGATTAAAAGACACTTTTTGATTTACTGTAATAATTTGGTCCATTAGATTTCTGCTTTTTTTAAACTGGACATTCATAGTCATCCATGTCGGAGTGTTTCATCGTTCATGTAGCAACTAACACATCTGAGTTTAATAAGGTACGAGGCAAATAAAATAACAAACAAGCAATAATAAAAGATAATCGAAAATAATCACAATAAAATCAATAGTCATAGTAAAAATTGCATCTTGCTAAAAAGAATGCAAATGGTAGAACGAAGAATGAAAAGAATGGCAAGTGTAAGAAATAAAACAGTCGAAACAAAAGAAAACAAAATTTCAAAACAAATTTGAAGCAAAAGTGAAGAATCTTGCGCGAAGAAACATACAAACATCGTTGAAATAAAGGTTTCAAAGAAAAAGTTAAAACTTCAAAAAAGATGATTGAAAAAAACGATTTAGCTCATCATCAAGAATTGATTTTAAACAAGGACATAAACTAAACAATGTTCTTAAATTGAAGTCCTTGGATTAAAAAGTGAAATGCAGCTAGATCAAATGTTTGTCTGACACATCGAAGGAAGCAGTATCCTCCATAAATTGATGGCATGACTCTATCCTGCAGACGGTTTTTGGCACAGGGGAATGAATTGATAAGACCTGCTGACATGCAAAAACTTAAAAAAAACTTGAAAGCAAAAACAATTTTATTCTGAAAATCACAGTAGTTTAAGTCGAAAGAAATTAAGGCATTCCAATGGGAACAAATTTATCAGCAAAAATATGACATGTACGTCCTACTGAAAACATAAATGAAACAGATTTTTCAAGAATAGCTACACCAGGAATTCAGTTGCAGCAAAATGGAAGTAAGAATTGCAAATCAATGTAATTCAAAGCAAAAAAGAAATTCAGCTGAACAAGCAATTCCATGGGAAAGTCATGGAATAAAATATCAGAAAAACATACCTTTGTGGCATCTGGGAGGTATGGTCGAGGCATCGCAGATAAAACAATTAACTCATATAAATTTTGCATCAAGTTGCAACAAAATGGCAATAAAAACGGTACCACATACACAAGAAATAATGATCAACAAGAGGCAAAAATCGAGGCAGTGCAATAGCAACAAATATTGAGAGGCATACAGTCTGAGCCAAACGGTCTATGGCATTGACTGACAATGAAAACGGTATCGAACATCGCTCATCATGCATCGCATATTTCGGCACAGGTTAAAAAATCGAAACATATATTAACTTTATAGGCATCGTTATGGGAAATTTGAAGTCACAAAAATCAAATCATTGAGCTGCTTTGGCAACCATTCTTGTGCAATGCATAGGGAATTCCCATAAGATAATAAGCATAACATTTTGCTCGTTCAGGGCAGCATTTTTGCTGTGATGCAGATCAGATCTCTGAACGCTGTTTTGTGCAAGTTGAAAACATTGCTAATATCAGGAACAATTTTTATCGGTTATAGAAATTTCACGCAGTATTTTTCAATGTAAAAGTCGGCATGATATATGCAGGACAAAACATTTCACGAATATGTTTGGCATGACTTACATTATCTGAGTCGCATACCTCGCTATCTTGCGGGCACGAGAGCATTTCTGCCATGGAATGACATTCCTCGGTCTAAGACAAGAAAATTCATTTGCAAATGAGATACATTGAAATAATAATATCATTCACGAAGGCAACACATTTTGGATTCACGATAGTTCAAGTATAAATGTAATACGAGGATCTAGCATTTTAAAATGCAATTCAAAGACGAAAAAGATAATTTCAAATGAATTCAAGCAAATTTCAAAATGCAATTCACATAGATAAAAACATTTCAACATGCAATGCATCGACGAAAAAGACAATTTCAAACTGCAATTTATATATCAAATTTTGTAGATATAAAAATTCGCAAAATATCAACCAATGGAGAAAATTTAGAGCTCATAGATACAAAGGAAAACAAGTGGCACGAAAATGCGAAATCAGCTAATTTTCAAACACAAATGCAGTAAAATGCACGACAGAAAATATTGTACAACTGTGTAATAAGAATGTGAAAAAACAGGCACAATTTTCAGGGCAGAGTTATCGGAATAGAATCTGCGGCATATGTTCACATTAGTCACTTGCAGTAAGGTTCGTCGACGTAAGGCCATATGGACTCAATGAAAGCTATGAAGCCACGTTATGCAATACATCTACCCAAAATTGCTGTTATATTTGATAAGTAGAAAAATCAAGACTTGTATAGAATAAACACAATAAGTAACTGAAAGAAACAGCAAGTTTGTATAATATTTCGACTAAAATACGACCATCCAAAAGCTGTACATTAACTACATAAATACAAGCTCCAAAGAAAAAGCTGCTTCTTCTACTTTTTCTTACGATACCTACTACGATCCACCTTATACCGGTCAATAAGCTGGCTTGAGCAGGTCTTAGTCAAGCTGACTGTAGATCTACGTTCTTTGTAAAGTTTTGATAGTACCTATTTACTTAAATAAAGATTCCAGAGAGACAGATACAGGATAACACAAAAAGCTGAATATAGTTTGATATAAAGTATTTAAATACTCCCTTGCTTCTATCATCCATGTTATTACGTCACATCCTTTGGATAATACAATAGTTAATGATATAAAACAACAATCAAAGTAACGAATAGCCATGACAATGATATCTTCATCGATTTATGTTATCAGCTGGTAGTAAAAACTTGAATTAGACGTAAAAATACATAAGAGCATCATCAACAATTCAAATGGCACAGTCATGTGATATAAACAACATCAACCTAGAAGAAACAACAAAAGACAACGCAGGTAAATAGATTGAAGGGTCCACGAGATACCTACCTTTGTCTTGGATGATGTGTAGTTTGTCCATAATCTTCACCAAACAGGACTGGTTTATTGTAATGTCGCTTCTGCACCAACTTATCCTTATTACTACTTACCATGTTTTTCTTAGCAAGCGAAAACACCTTTAAAATGTCTAAACAAACAGCAATGAAAGCCGGGCGTCGTGTTTGCACTAAAAAGCATCTTAAAGAGACCTTAGAACCTGGATAAGGGCAGACGTTCATCAACTGGTCAAACCGTCAACCGATTATGGGCCTTGTACCGGTTGCAAAAACTTTCGAAATTGGTTAAATTTTTTGGCAATTTTTTTGGCCTAGGCATCTAGAAATGTTTGGGTCTTTAAAGCATGGTATGCACAGGATCATGTTAAGCTGTGGGGAATACTGAGAACAACAGGAGGTATATATCAACCATTTGGTGGTGCCAGTCCTGTCAGCATTGTTGCAAAGAACGATGAAGCAATCGACTCTAATCTTTTGATCAGTTTACAACAAATCGTTTGGTTTTATTTCATGTTATTTACGTAATTATGGGCCTTTACTCATCCTGGGACAAAGTTTGCCTTGTCGATGGTAATAAAAATCAAGGGTTACATTAAAATTCGGCACACAGGTAAAAACTGGTTCAGACAGGTTCATGCAAGAAAATTGTCACTAATCGGTGGACTAGAATCTGAATAGAAGCCATTAACCAAAGAACTCAAATGAGCTTTTGTTGGCTAACAAGACACACGACTTTCAACACTGATTGTCAAATGAAAATAATATGAATCAAATCCTACCTCTTTATCTTGGAGCTTGTCCTTGTGCCTGCCCTGGCTGTTGCTGTTGTTGCTGTGGCTGCTGTGCATTGGGTTGCTGGTATCCAGGGTACATCTGCTGGTAATAAGCTGCCCATGCAGCACTATAATCCTGTTGACCCGCGGCTCCTTGGGCTGGAGCAGCACCTACAAAGAAAAATGTACACATGAAGACATTTTAACAGAACATGCGAACAAACAAATAACACTATTCTGAGGTTCCTAAATGTCAAATAAGCCATTTTATATTCCTAAATTACAGTTAAGCAGAGTAATATCTCACTACAACTTTATTAGAACTTTATTTGTTATCTTTAAACTTTTTTAAGAGTTTTGATTGCGGTGTTTATGTTCGAGAATACAAGAAATATTCGCTAAAATCTCTGCCTCAGCACTTCTAGATTGTGATCACAAAGTTCAGTAACACGGACCGAAGTTAACTCATCATAAGCAGAGAGATATGTGAACCCTGGTGAACCCTGAAGGGTAAGGTCTACACAAACTAGTGAAAATGTCTATACTATAACAGTTTGTGCTAGTGGAAAACGCAACGATGCATTCTTTCCCATTGTATCTTTCCATTAGTTGCATACAGAAATAGATGAGATTCGAAACTGGACTGCGTAGGTAGAGAGCTGATACCAAAACTGCTGAGCCAAAGAGCTTTATGACATAAACAGTCCAATTATTGGTGCCAAAAATTGACATGGACATGGCTGGAGCCAGAGAGAGTAGTTAATTCTTATTCATCATTTCAAGTCAAAGAGTCTATTTGCAATCAGCAATCTTGGTGGAAACTATAGCAGACAATAGCCGAAAAATCGCTATCTCAATTACTGGAACATAATCTTTTGATGACAGGAATGGGGAGATTCTATTTACACATCCCTTCTGGCATTTTAATCCCATGCAATACTGACCCAAATCACTAAAAATCCCTTAAACTGTCGGGAAACGTTTGCAGCCTTTTTCATTAACTATATTAAACAAGAAAATCAACAAATATACTTTCCTAGCTGATATGTTTAAAATATATAGAGAAAATGAAAAAAATCCCGAACAAGTGTATCTTACACGTGCCTTGAATGTAAGTCACAAAAAATAGTAAAATTTTAAAACGCCGCTATTTCGAAATATTTCGATTAGTCCTTTGATGACTTAGATTTTAAGTACATACAAATGCACTAGTTTCGAAGATCAAAACCTTAGCTGCTGCTGAAGAAGCAGGAACGGCAGCACCAGCCTGTGCAGGATTCCCTCCAGCTGTCGATGTAGCAGCGGGAGCTGCAGACGTGGCAACATAATGCTGACCATAATACTGCCGGTAGTATTCGGCCCAAGCTGCAGAGTAATCTTGTTGTCCACCAGCGGCTTGTTGTTGTCCGGCAGAGGCACCAGCTTGCTGTTGACCAGCCTGTGGATATTGCTGTCCGTAACCTTGCCATGCTTGCTGCTGTTGTTGTGGTTGTTGTTGTTGACCGTATTGTTGCTGTTGTTGTTGACCGTATTGTCCTTGAGCAGGTTGTTGTCCATATGCATTATACCCACCATATCCCCATTGTTGCTGTTGCATTCCACTAAAAGGAGACATTTGAGGATGGTATATTACGGACGGTTTCACATTAGCAAAACATAACGCTCTAAGGCCCAAGCCAAACTATCAAACATTGTCGGTCAAACATCTGAAATTTTCTTCTCAAACTAAATGTTTACATCCCAGATAACGTATGTGCAGTACAGCGATGGTTATACAGTACAGCGATGGTTGTGCAGTACAGCGGTGGTTGTATAGTACAGCAGAGGGATATTATCAGTACAGCAGAGGGATACCGTCAGTACCGCGGAGGGATACTATGAGTGAAGCGGTGGATGTTCAGTACAGCGGTGGGATGATATCCCTCCGCTGTACTGCACAACCACCGCTGTACTGCACAACTACCGCTAATCGCTTCTGAAGTTTGTTTAAAGACATTGTCCAGCATATTCTGCTTCTCAAGCAAAGTTTTACGACAGCTTTTGTGAAACATTGCATAGAAAAACAAAATCTCAAATGACAGATAAACAATGTTTGATCGTTTGGCCATCTCAAAACAGACGGGAGAAAACGCACTACAAGGCGTATTATTACGCCTGACAGTGAAAAGATGTATACTGAAAAAGGGTTCTCAAGGGTGGGTTAGTTTAACTTAGAAAGTACAAGGGCGTATTTAAGTTGTTATTCTAAACCTACAAAATTCTGGAAATGGTAGCCTAGGTATAATCAACCAATTACATGGTGGATCTAGCAAGTTCAGATCCGTCTCAAGTTTGCTTTGAGGTCATTTTCACTTCGGTAAACATGGAAATGAAAATAAGAATCTCTGTGAAGTCACAAAAATGGGTCAGATCAAAATAAACACACAACTGGAAAACAACTGGAAAATAAGAACATATACAATAGATTGTGTACTCTTTACTTACCCTTGGTTTTGACCAGCAGGTTGTGATTGGTATGTTCCAGCCTGAATGGAGAAAAACTATGGTATTAATATGAAATTACGGAAAACCAGTTTTGCTGAGTGTTAATGCAACTGCATTTAAAAAGTGATGTTTGAAAGTTACTAGATACTTTTAGGCCCCATTTACACCGTACCGGATAGCTATCTGAGCGCCTCTCCTTGCGTTGACCCATACCGCATGAAGCAAGTGTTTACAATATACCGGCTAGCTATCGCTGGGTCTTAATTTTCATATTGGAAAGACCAATTCATACTATACCAAATAGCCGAGACAAGAAAAAATTTCAATAGTTACCTAATCCCAACTCACAAAGGAATATCAATTACATTAGGGGAAGATCTTTATATCACTTACAAAACGGAATGAAAACCACTCCAATTTTCGGAGCGTTTCGGATCGGAAAACTCTAGGATGATGAAAAAATCATCTCCTATCCGATATGATAATCAAGACACTCCAAAAGCTATCCGATAGTTTAAACAGGGTCTTAGCTTCAAGACGAAGATTGCTTTTGTTTGCATTCAGTAAACATTACCTGATCGCCTACTTTCTCCCTGATCAGTTGTTGAGCATGTTGTATTTGACTTTCGTTTCCTGAAGAGCAAAAACAACAAAAATTATATCCACAAGTTTTTATGGGTGCATCATGATGCATTAAAAATGTTTTCTGACCAAGACATGATCACTATAACTAAACTTAAAAAAACCAACTTGGCAAAGATTAGCCAAGGCCTTCAAATTTGAAAGTCAATTACATTTTGGACGCAAAAAATAAATAGACAATTGATTAAATCAACCGACTGACACAAAAGTAAAAAAAAACAAATGGACAAAAACTCTGCCTCAGCACTTCAAAGTTATTATCACAGAAGTTCAGTAACACGGACCGAAGTTGACTCATCATTGGCAGAGAATGGCGATTTCCGAACCGAGTTAAGAGAAATTTCGAAGTCCATTTTTATTTGGCTAACTGTAACATAACTGCAACGTATGAAACCAATACCAAAGTTAATCCTAACGGTGCTACTATTTGAGCAGCTCTGCGCAAAAAACACTCAAACTCCACCATTAACTTTGACCAATGAATCCACAGCCGCAGCTATGGCGGAGCAAGGCAGAAGATAAGGGTTCACAACTGAATTAAATTCGCTGCAGCATAACATCAATGCATTAACAAGGTCCTAACTGTATATTTAACTGATTTAACTTCAACATGACTCCACAGCCGCAGCTATGGCGGCGTAAGGGTGAAGATAAACGTTCACATCTCAATTAAATTCCCTGTAGCATAACTTCGACGAATGAACTAGACCTAAAAATGTTTGGTTGCTTGACTGGGATCTAATACACTTGAAAAACTCGGATGAAAAAGTTATCAAGATTATATAATAATCAAATTTAAATCGATCACAGATAGTAAATCTTCACAACATCAAACTTAAATGCTAAATAGGCCTATAAAATAGCAAGAACAAACCTCGAATATTGAAATATTTGAAACCAGGATTATGGGTCGCATTTTTATTTATTTCCACGTGTGCTCCAGATATCTGGTTGATTTGACGAACAGTTTCTCCCCCTTAAAAAAATTGGAATGCAACTTGAAAAAATCTCAGAATTAAATTTTGGACGATCTTCATGTGAATTTCTAAATATTGAATACCTTTTCCAATGACGACCCCGCATCTGTTTGCTGGCACCGCCATCTCAACTGTTTGAATGCCTGGACCATTTGGGGGAGGTCCACGAGAACCAGATCCCCTTGATCGTGACTGTAAAGAGAAAACAGTAAGAATAAGTATAGCAAAATGAAGAACACTCCATCAAAATATCTGATACTTCTTATGCTTCCATATACGATATTTGAACTGTTTCTGAATCTTACTGAATCGATTATTTCTCGTATTTTTTGTGTGGCATCGTTGATTTGTTGTGGATCTCCTGAAGTACGCATATTCTATCCGGTCCAACGCCAGTATCAGCTAGAAAGACAATAATAGCACAATAAACAAGTGAATTTACTGGTAGAAAGAAGCATGTTAAAGGTCTATGCGGATGCTTCTGAAAATGAAATGATAAGATTCAATAGGCTTTAAAGTCCTTGAGGAAAACTGAGAATGTAAGACCAAGGATCCCACGTACAAAACGCGGTGACAAGCCTGGCTTCCAATACTTCAATAGTTGTCGCTATGTCGCAAATGTTTGTAAGATGCGCTAGAAACAATTTGAAACACTTATAACTACTTCAGCGATAGCCAGCAGCATGCCCAGTGACTAGTTTTGTCAGTGTTGGATATCGCTGAGATTGGAAAATGTCTGTCTCAACAATAGAAAAACTCACTTGCCAACATCAAAAACATAGATTTAAAAAACACGGTGGCAGAGCTCTTTTTGAAGATTTAAAGTCTTGCTATCGGAATCTTCGATTTCTTTGACCTATTTTCAAAAAACTTAGCAACTTAGCGTTTTTAAGAACAGCTAGCATAAAACTTTCAAAACTTCAGCAACATCCAGCAACCTATTGAAAACCAGGCTTTCAAACAACGAGCAGTCTTCATATAGACTCATTACATATATATTCCACTCTTTAAAAACAGCAACCGCAGCCTTTAACAACAGCAATCACCATTCGCATAAAAAACTGAATCGGGTGTCCTAATGCTAGACCTATTACATGAGTCCTCTCTCTTTGCAAACAGCAGCAACAACAACCATACAGCTGTTTGCTCAGCATGGTTTCAACATCCAGCATAGACTTAGTAAAGATAACTACGGCTCTTGAAATAAGTCTAGCCTAATGCTAACAGTAGTCCTGGGCTAGACGTTATTTCATGAGTCATAGTTTTCGCCCCTTAGGTCAATCTTATTTCGATAGGTCATCCAATTCAATTCTTTTAAAGTAAATAGTTGTTGCTGTTGCTAAAGACTGCCGCTGCTGATTACGATTAGTGGAACTTATGTAATGAGTTTAGTCCTGGGCGTTCTGGGTGACTGATCTATCAGGTTGGCCTAAAGAGCAAAAACTTCGACTCGGGTAATAAGATTAGTCACCATTTAGCATTAGAATTTAGTACACCAACGCTTTGCCTCAGCACTTCTTAATTGTTATCATGTAAGTTCAGTAACACGGACCGAAGTTGAATCATCATTGGCAAGAAGCATGGCGTTTTTGAAAAGATATGGAGGATTTTGATACGATTTGCAAATTTAAGTAAATTTAAAGCGCAAAATAAATTCGAAAAACTCACGCATTTGGAATTGAACTTTGCAGCCAGATTCTTGTTGGATCCGCTTTATCGTGTCGCCACCTTTTCCAATAACAAATCCAACTGTTTCTCTCGGTACAGGAATCTGTTTTGAATAAAAATGCATTTAGGTTCGACTTTGTGCTGTTTTCTTTGCTTTCAGTGCTTCGTACCCTTCCCATTAAGATCAAGTGATGTGTGCCTAACTTGTTCTACCTCATTTTGAGGGTCTTAAGCGAATTCTGCTCAGTTGAAATCATGCTTCAGACTTTTAGAAGGTTTGCTAATGCAACCTTAGACCCCATTAACACGAGAAGAACTGGATCAGTTCTGATCTCATCCAGATATAGTTGAATGCTTAAAATTTCTTCTTTTATTTTCTTTGAAAAATGATGTGTTCTTGTAGGCTTTATTCACTCACGTTTAGTCACACTTTGTACCTGAAGATCCAGAACTTGCTCTAAACAGAGAAGATACAGATCCAAGAGATCCCGTGAAAATGGAAGGCGTTTCTGAGCCAAAATTAGCTCTGCATCGGACCAGAGCCAATCCAGTTTCTCTCGTAAACCAATCCAGTTTCTCTCGTGAGCCAATCCAGTTTTCCTCGTGTAAAAGGGGTCTTTGACTAATCATTCAAGAATATCTGATCCACAATAAGAAACAAACCTCTGATGTTGGTAGATTACTTCTATTCATGCCACCTCCAAGATTCTGCCCAGAAGGCCTTCCAGACATATCGACACCTGCCTTTATCTGGGAATCAAGTTATAGAATATGACATAATCAATCTAAGGTTAAGTATGAAACATAGCAAGATGTTTCACATATTGCATTAGTTATATAAATAGACTGCAAATATTTTGAAGAAAGTTAACATTAATAGTTATATAATGATATTGATATTTTCGATGGGAAATAGATAGTTCTGTGATTTTAAGAAAATTGTTTTTAAAACAGCTTCTGCTGTCACTCACCTGTCCTCGGCCTTCCATCTGAGAAAAAAATATTGAAAAGTTCAATAAGATAAGGAAAAATCTGACATAACGTAAATACATCATTTTAGGGGAAAAGCTTAAAGATTTAGTGTGGAGTAGCACCTATGCTTTGCCTCAGCACTTCTTAATTGTTATCATGTAAGTTCAGTAACACGGACCGAAGTTGAATCATCATTGGCAGGAAGCGTGGCGTATTTGAAAAGATATGGAGGATTTTGAAATCTAAAAAGAAATGGGGAGGTCTCACGCTAAAACACGTAGGTGGTCGCCTATGGAACAGGCTTACTCTATCCTTAAAGACGATTCAAAAGCATAAAACATTCTGCAACAGAGTAAGAGACTATGATATCTGCTTATCAATCGTAATCGCAGGGTTTTATTCTACAAATCTATAACGGAAAATAAGGAAGACTCGAGGCTAGATGGAAGATTTATTTATACTTTAGTTATATGCAAATAACAATTAGCCAAACCTTTTCCTGGATAATTTCTCATACCAAAACACTTTGCACAATTTTAAGTCAAAGCATTTGACAATTTAATGCAGTGTAAATTTTGCACTCATTTGATAAATTTAGTGTTAGTGTTAGTGTTTACAATACATATCTAAAGGGACCAAGAATTTTCATCCTTTGGCCACGCTATTTGATGATGTATCATGGTGTATGCTGTATGCTGTTGTATGTTGGTATTTGATAGATTTTAAAGCCAGTCAAACTTTCCATCATACACGTGCATACATTTCTTTTGATTTCATGTATGTTGTGTGGTGTTTTGACCCTTTGTCAGGGTCATCCACAAATGTCAGACACACGCATGTACATAACTCTGTCAAATTCAAGCCAGACCTGTCAAGACGGCAAAATGTATGATGGTGTTTGATATCATTTGGCCACCCCATTTCATAATAATATGCTTGGTTAGACGACTTTGCATGAAAGTGTATGTTAATCCAACATTTCTCGTTTGCCCAGGCCTTAAAAGATGATAGTGAAAGTATATTACCTCAAGTTCTTTTTCTGTTAGCAGATCGATGACCATTTGCTTGCCATACTATTAAACAAGAAAACATATTGCTCAGAAATTTGCAAAATTGTAATTTTGCTCCCCAGGAAGGTCATAGCACTCTGATTAGTCAAAATGTTTGACAAATAGAAGCGCTATTATCTTCCTGAGAAGTAAAATTGGACCAGAATGTTTAAAAAAAGATCTATCACCTGGCATTTTTGTGGATCTCCTGTTATTCTGAGTGGTTTTCTGGTGAATTTTGGTATGGCCCATCTTGTATCATTACCATTCGACAGCCAGCTCTTTCCTTTCAAAAAAGACAATCAAAGCTACAGAATCATCAAATTTTAAATATTACTTAATACTTAATACTTTCCTCCAACTCTTTTAGACTGGCTACTAATAAGGACATTATATTTGTTGTTTCTTCAGAGTTAAAGTGGGATGTTGATTGCACAGAACTTGGGGAATGCTGAAAGTCTAGTCACAGATCATAGATCATAGAGAGTAAAAACAAATTTTCTGTGTTCTTAAACACCTGTTAACAATGCTACAAACATGTTAAAATCAAACAGCCTGAAATCCATTTATTTGACAAACCTGCAAATTCCTTATCGTTTCTCCTCCTTTTCCTATCACAGAACAAAATTATACAATTAATCTTAACATTCGGATGCCAAGTTTGTAGAAACAGTAAAGTTGATTTTTCTGCCTCAGCACTTCAACACGGACCGAAGTTTAATCATCAATGGCAGCAAAAAAATTCAAAGAGATAAAAGAATAAAATGGTTTTCCAGAGGAATGGCTGTAAAAACTACTTCCATAAATTCAGGTGCTCAAATTTTTCATCTGTTATTTTCAGTCAACTGATGGTGTTTGATAACTTTGTGTGGCAGCAAAATTATGTGAGGAACTTTTTCCCGTGAGAAGTTTGTGGAAGTGGAACAAACATGAGACCCAGGGCAAAGCAGCAAAGCAAAATAACTTAAAAAAATCAATGACCCATTACAAAATGAACAGTCACAAGAAGGTGCAAAGATAAATTTTGGGTGCTCAACACAAATAAGTTAGGTGATGATTTAACATTTCGAGATTCTGAAAACCTGTCATAACAGCAGTCAATAATGTAGTCTATTTTCTATCCTTAAATAAACCTGATGATTCCAATTAGCTGATAACTCTCACCTATTATAAGTCCAACTTTACTAGCAGCAACCATGTGCTCAATGACGAATTCCCCAGGCTGGCTTGGTGCTGCAAGCTGAAAAGAAAATGAAAAGCATTGAGTTATCATATACATATACGCAAATTATCAAAACTGCTGACTCAGCATGCAGTATGCTGCTATTTGATTGGACAGATTTTTCCCATCATCAGATCACATGCAATTCTGTTCTGGCATTTTGACAATAGAAATTTTCAAAGAGGTCTGGGTCAGTGCAAAATTTTTTCTGGAAGATGGCTGCCATCCAGTAAGGGAATCCTCTCTGCTTCATTGACCAGGATTGTGGTCGCTTCAGGAGAGGTAGTACAGCAAAGTTTGCTTGAAACTCATGTTTTATTTGAGTAAAAGTGAAAGAAAGGATTCAAGTCCCAGTTTATCTGCTCAGGGAGGCATTTAATCAACAATGTTCCTTTTTGTGAGTACTTGCAACTTGTTTCCTAAGTTTCTGCATATTTTATCGACATTGATTGTTGCAGATTCCCTTTCTTTCTTTGTCAACCTTTACTCGTGAATTCGATTCCATCACTGAATGGTTGCCATCTACTAGAAAAATGTCACGCCAACCCAAACCTCTTTGAAAAGGTCTGTTCTCAAATTGCAGAGGCTTTGTGTGTGTGGTAGTGTGAAAAACAGGTGATGCTTAGCTTAAGCCTTGGAATGGAAGATGTCATTGTTGTCTTTGAACTTCCTGTTTGTCAGTCTGTTGGTCAGTTGTGTTGGAAAAAATCTTATTAAAAGTACATACTATAGTTTCTGGAACTTTGCCTTCCTCGCATATCTTATTAACAATTTTCTTTGCAGTCCTACAAAAGAATCATTCAAGAGAATGACAAAAGCAGAGGAAACACAAGCATGATATACCCAATCACCTTAAAGCATGAGCATTAACTTTAATGAAAATATCAAATCTGCTTAAAAGCAAGACTTAAGCATGATATATCCAGGACAATTTGTCAATGATCAAAGCCCTAATTTGTCAAGTCTTCCATGCAATTTGTTCCTTGCAATTGCCATTATTTTGGACCTACTTGATTGTGAATCTATATTGCAATGGTTTTAAAATTTCTATTACATAAAAAAGCCAGTTTACAAGGGTCAGTAAACAATTGTTGTTAACTTACTCTACAGCAGCTGGTGCACCAGTAATGGTGATGTTTCTTTCAGGATTTACTTGACCAGGAAGTGGATCTGCAAGAAAATGACAGAGATGCAAGAAACTGGAAAAACAATTGTCAAACAGGGCTTTTGAAGGTGAAGTTGAATTCTGACAACAAGCAAGCAGAAAAGTTCTCCAAGCAAGGTTTAGTTCTGCAAAACCATCAGAATGATGAGGATAATTTCAAAACAACTATAATTTAGTAGAGAGAAAAGGCCACAAAATGCAAACTGTCCTGTTGGATCTTTTGATTCTTGCAGCAAATAGAATAAAATAAAGCAATGAGGCAGTAAAGCACAGGAAATCACAAGATGAGATGAAATACTAAGGATGAGATCATAGCATTTCATCTCATCTTGTGCTTTCCTGTCCACCTCATTTCATTTCACCCTGCAACTACATCCACTATTACGTCACCTAAACACCATCCACTGAGCTCCACCAATCACCATCAACCACGAAATTTGAATTATTGTAAAATCTTTTGATTTGTTTATTACTCTGATGAAGCCCTGAATGCCAGGGCGAAATATTAGTATTTAAAAAAATTTAATCTTTTTTGCTTCGTCTTCTCGTCGCTTTGCAGCATTACTGCCTCACTGCTTTAACTATAAGTTCCACAGCCTTTGTACAACTCAATTAAGCTTAATATACATAGGCATATGTTGAAATTTCCTTTTAATAGCATTTGCTAAAAAAGAAACTGAATTTTCAACTGACCTGGAGCAACCTGTATCCTTGCACTTGTTTCTGACTGAAGTTTATTTATCATTTCTCCTCCACGTCCAATAACTAAAAACAAGATGTTTTTATGTAAAAATATAATGCCGTTAAACAAGTTCGCTTTGAGCCCCTACACACAAGACAATTAAAGAAACTAAGTAATGAAAATTTATATGCAAATTGTCTGGTAGCTAGTTTGCAAGGATACCTCAAAGTGATATTTGCTTGACTTTACTGCAAAATAGCAACAGAACAGATAAAACTAATCGAGTCTCTGACAAGCAAAGGAAAATCTAAGCACTGAGCTCTCCGTTCATAATAACAATAATAATTGACTTTTACTTAAGTGTGAGGGCATTTGCATTTCTACTTATTTGGGACACTGTCAGTTATTACCCTAGAAATCTTGGTGCTAATTAACCAAACTTGGAAGGATGGACAGCTGAATTGACTGTGGGCTTGTGGAAAGTGGTTCCAACGAGATTCAAGCCCACAACCTTATGATCATGAGCTGAGGGCCTTGACCACGCAACCACACCATCAACTCATTCAGCGGAAGTGAGAACAAGGTTCCTTCATCCAGAATCATATTAAGCTTCAAATATTTTCTTATTTATTCTAACATTTTCTAGCAGGCAAGTATCAAGGCTCGATATTTCCTGTTCCAACTGAATGCACACCTTGCAAATCCAAGTGGGTTCTGATAAGATATTTAAGCATAGGGTCTATTTTTGGGGGCTTCTTCGAAAGCATTTTGGCACAATAGTGAAACTTACTTAGTCCAACAAACTTATTCGGTATCTTTATATCTTCGACAACCATAGAACCTAGTCCAGCTCTGCAAGAGAAAACAATCAGTTCAATACTAGGAAGTTAAGCTCAAGAAATTTGAGGTCATCTGCAATTATAGTTGTTCAACTCTTCTCATTATATTACCAGATAGGCTACAATAGACTAAAATAGATCCCCTTCCCCCTTCCAAGTACATTCTTCTGCTGATTCAAAACAATTAAACTGCCTCAGCACTTCTGCTTGTTATCATAATTTCAATCAACAACACGGACCGAAGTTAAATCATCATTGGCAGTAAGGCAATATATATGGTTCCTCCTTCAACTTTAACAATAGAAAATGTCTTTACTGATCATGTAATTTCAAATGAAATAATAGCAAATGGTACAGATCTTATTCACTGGCATACCTTTGCGTAATACTTTGAGCTAACTGCATTGCAACTTGTTTTGGATCTGGTGCATGTGCTGCAAGAAAGAATAACCAGGATTAACGTTCATTGTTTTTTACAACCCAGATTTCAATGTTGCACCATACTGACATATTTTCAAGAGGCTCATAAAGCAACAGTGAGATGAATTAGAAGTTGAAGTAGAAAAACTTGGCATTTCAGTTCAGTGCAAAACTGTGACTGGTTGAGTGTTGCCCAAGGGGTTTTCTCTGAGAGAGAGGGGTTTTCAATGAACCAATCAAAATCAGCTGTAAAAAGACTGCAATGTGATTGATGCCACTTTTATGGCTGTAATTGCTGTTTTGACTTTCTCATTATGAAGCCCCCCTTTGAAAACAGCAACAACAGGTTCTAACAACTACAACAACCTTATTCCTGTTTCCTGAGAAGCAAAAGCAACCAGGTTTTTGTGGTAGTTCAAAGGTGACTGATTGATTGTTGGTGTTTGCGATGAGAATGAGAAATGGAGTAAGTCTATGAGTCCACAGTATGTAGTATTTCTGAAGCAAGCGGCAATACAGTAGAGTTTTTGGAGTTTTAAATGCTGTGGTTGTTGTTTGCAAAGAGTGGAAGAAATGTGATAAGTCTAGAATAACTATACAGTACCTTCTAATCCCATACCAGCTGGTCGCTTTGGAGGTTGAGCTCCATTTTCTATTCCTGCAAAAAATTGAACAAAATCAGATATTCCATTCTATTGCAGATACTCTGCAGTAACAAGGTGTATGATTGATTGCATGCCTCTAACACTTACCACGTGTTTTATGCATGTTGGTGGTATCACACAACTCAAAAAGTCCTATACATTCTCAATGCATTCAGATTGTGGGAAAAAAGTAAGGAAGAACTATTTGCATTGAAAAAGCGACCATTGCTACAGTTACATACTAAATACTCTCCAAACCTGCATCATCTCCAGTACGTTTTCTTGCATCAACATCAGCAGCTGCTGCAGCAGGGTTCGCACCTACAATTAACATTTCAAAGCATCAATATGAGAGGCGTATCCAGGACTTCAATTGTGGGGGTCTAGGAGGGGTGAATTTTTATGGCCCACACCCTCATAACTCTTGCATATGTGGGCAAAACTGTTCAAGATCGGAATCAAATTTCTAGATGGAAAGTTATTGATACCCAATTCGTATTGAGCAGCCAAAATTTAGTCTAAGTGCAAAGTTTTACGATCTTAGCACCTGTATTGTCAATTTTACGGAACGTTCAAAGTTTGCGATTTTTTAATGGCTCAGACCTGGAGTAAAAGTTTCACCAACTTCATTTCTTGCAGTCAAAGCCTTTATAGAATCACGAACTTTGAATGCTAATAAAATTAAATACACACCCACTAGGACATTGAAACTTTGTACCTAGACTAAGTTTTGGATGCTTTACTTGATATTGGCATAGAAAACTCTGTAAATTCTGATTTTGAAAAATTTTAACGCTGTCTGCCATTTACCAAAGTGATCTATTCTGGTATTCTGTGGAAAAATCTATTAGAGATCTACAGTATTGTAGTGTTTGTGTTTGCCATTCATGAAAAACTTAATAAGACAGTTCAGTCTAAAAAGATGTTAGACAATGAGTACAACTTCTTACCAGGTGCACCACTTTGTAATCTCGCTGCTATCTAGAAAAAATAGAAGAATTTATATAGACAAGCAAATCCCACGTCTTCCCGCCTTTCTTTACAACCCTTTGACGTCGAAAATGAAACCCTTATCTGTCTGTCTAGGCCAGGTGCCTTTAGCCAACAAATAAACCTACATAATTCAGAAAAGATAACCATTCTTACTTGTTTTGCTCGTGCCAAAGCATCTTGAATTGCTGCTTGTTGATCGATTTGTGTTTCTGGTGGAGGAACAGCGTTATAATCTGCCATAATTTAACTTTTTCTTATCAAAAACGTTTCACAGCTTCCGCGGCACAGAAAATCAATTCAGAAAGGAACAACCAAACATGTGCCGGCCACTAACTGCATTGTGGGAATGCTAAAACAGGGCCACAGGGAGACAAGGTTTCTGGAAGAACAAAGATGAAGATCTTGACACTTGAACACTTAAATCATTCTGTGAGTCTGTGATCTTTATCCTCGATTTCGACTTTTTCTCTTGTAGGACCTTTTAGTAATAAACCGTTTATCACCAAAAAAATCCTGTAAGAGAAAAAGAACCTTTTTTAGAAGAAGCTGCTCATTATCAAAAACTGTGTAGAATTGGCAGGAAAGCTTTTGAACCAACTTGGCTGATGGAACCGACGCAAACTAAACCTCCTCAATTACAAACGAGATTTCGTGGACATTTCCTGGCATTGTCTAAGAAACCTTCCAGCTTCTGGAGCAGAAGTTTGTGTGGCTACCTGCCAAGCAATACCTCTTTTAATAACATAATTAAAGCAGAAGGGGGAGTGGGAATAACATAAGTCAGTCACCCTCCTCTTCTATTGTTCTGAACAAGAGCCCTTTGTCCCCCTTTTTAAACAACAATGAAATGCCCACCAAGTGAAGGTCCTTAGAGTCCCTACTGCCAAGTCTACCGAAAAGAGAGAGAGGAGGAAATGAACCTGCAGTTTTTTAAAAAATATTGATTGATTTGGCTTCACTCACCGAATCAAACAAATCTTATATTAGAGGTTTCTATTTTTTGTAACTAACAACAGTATATTTGTGTAAAACTATTATAAACAGCAAAAATTTTTCATTTGTTCTTTATTAAAATAATACATATCCCATTGTTTTTGCTCATCTGCACCTATCTTCTTGTAAAATTCTTTCGCTGGTGTATTCCAGTGCAAGCACACCCACATCATTCTGGCACAATTTCGTTCTTCTGAAATCTGAAATAAGTTTACAACAATTAATGACCTAAATTTCGCTCTGAGCTATACAGAGTATAGGCAATCCCTTCTCGAGTCGCGTAGAATACAATATTTATTTTCTTAATCACTTTTCCCGCTGTATCCGACCAGCTGATTGGTGTTTAAAACACAATGCCAATTCAGCTTTTCGTTCTTTCCGATTGGTGCATTTCGAGCCGCATCTGGGTATAAAATCCGCCTTAGTCTATTTCGGTCTGTTTCTAACGTTTATACTCTGAGGAGTGTCAGACCAAAATAGCTTTTAAGTATGCCCGAAAGTGATTTCGCTGTTCATCGCAATTTATCACATTGTGTAGTTTTGCAAGCTTAAGTTGTATTCTACAAAAAAGTTGAATTGAATTGAATTGAATTTGGGTATATCTTCTGCCGATGTATATTGGTCTGGTCCTGTTGCTTCGGTTTGTTCCTGTCGTTTACACTTTTAGAAGTGTCAGACGAAAACCCGTGTAGTATGTTTAAAGATATGTTTCCTCTACAAAACAAAGACCACTCATTGGTATTGAAGATAATGAACTTAATGCTTATTTCAATCTTCAATCCTAACTTTACCTCGCATAGCCTCTTCAAAATAGCTGTCCCTAATCCCGTACCTGAAACGATAAACCAGACATAAGAAAATAACCTTTAGATGTCAGCTCTTCAATTCGCTCTACATAATGCAATGATCAAATCTTTGAAAATCTTTAGAAATCCTTTTGTTTAAACGGAAATCTTGTAAGCTGTTTGGAAGAGTGAAATGCCCCTCGACATAATGAATGATGGTAAATGAGTAGAAAGAAGAATTCGGTGATTTACTGAATGATGGTGTCTCCCTTTACTGCTGCCCCGCCCGCCCAGAATAGAACGCTTGCTTTCCTCACCTCTGAATTCTGGCTTGACAAACAAATCTTCCAAATACATTATCCTCCCTTTCCAAGTAGAATAACCAAAGTAAAAGAGAGCAAATCCTGCAATAGTCTTTATAGATTCTTTATCTTCATTTATGTTGCCTAATAAGTGAATTTCTATTTTCATTATTTAGTTTTTATTATTTCGTTGCGATTATAAGCATTGTGTCGTATAAGCATACAGGGAATGTGGTTTGGGGTTGTGAGAAATGACGAAATGACGAAAAACGTCACACAACGAGAGAATAATGCATGCAGAACCGAAGAAACGGGTATACCTTTTAGAAAAAATCTGGTTAAGACTTGACTTGAATAAATTCTTCCTTCATTAATATAATGACATGCAATACCTCAGCTATTCTCTTGTGGAGGGGTACTTGACTTGACCGTCAATACCCCCTTCCCCCCCCCCCCCGTAAGAAAGACAGCACATTTTCGACTCGATTAGCAAATTTCATTGAAGGATTCATTTTTAAGGCGACCTAAATCTTGTAAAATATTACACAACCGATCATGATTGCTGAAGTTGTCCATTTATCCGGCTTATCCGTTCTGCCGTCGAATTAGGAGAAAGAACTTTGTACAACACAGCCCTATTTAACTATACCAAAGATGACAATGATCATGCAAAGATAATCAAATCTAACTTCGTAAGCAGTATTACTGGGCCCCAAGCAAGGTAAAAAACTCAATTCAGTGTAAGATATACCATTGGCGTTGATCTGCGGCACTATTTCAACAACAAGACAGTGAAAATACTCATTTCCTTGTAAACCATCTCTCAGTAAATCTAAAAATAAACAAATGTAATATTAAGAAATAGAATAGAAGTAGAAGATTTCTAGAGAAACATATCACAAAACAAATGGCATGAAGCCAGTTCTGCTTAGCCTGGTGCAGACTCGACTATTTACTTCCAGGTGAGTTGAGTTGAATCGAAATATCAATGTTCGTCCGATTTGGTTCAAATTACTCTACTGGAGGACGAACATTGATATTTCGATTCAACTCAACTCACCTGGAAGTAAACAGTCGAGTCTGCACGCAGGCTCGTTCTGCTGCGTCCAAACCAAGATCAAGATCAAGAATCAATGCACGGAACAATCAATGCATGGCTACATTACGTAGCCTATTACCGATCAACAGTCGCGTAATGAGGGCCAGAGATGGACAAGTGGCCTGAGCGTCATGAAAGGCGCGAAAATCGTCATGAGACTCGCTTAGCTACTGCCTATAGAATAACAGGACAGCTTACATACAGTATACGTTATTTGTCCGATGCCAACCTGCTACATATATTACGGCATTTCTTTGAGCATTGCATCGTTATGACTTTTTTCAGTCTGAATACCTTAATTTCCACTTGAACTGTTAATCATTATGACAATATAACATCAACGTAACATCATAACATCATTCATTACAAATAGCATGATCAACTGATGAATAAAGAAAGAAAAGAAAAATGAGAAAATACAATTACTTATGTTATAAATATGTTACATTACCTTTTTCATTTGTGACCACTTGAGAAACAGGCTCTTTTTCATACACACATAAATCCTTAGAGAAATAAACTTACAGTTTATGTTATGTATAAAAACTTTAAAATGCATGCGTCAATTTGTCTAATTTGAGGGCGGTTTAGGGCTGACTGGCTAACCGAAGGCAAGTTCGGGAAAAGGGGCCACGCCACATGCCGCGTGGAAAGACAGAATGGGCCCCGAATGGCCTAAGTCCAAAATTCGATTACGTTCAGAAATCGGCAAAATTTTCATGTTAACCCTATAAAACAACTACGAGGTTGGAAAACAAAATATAAGATTTACCTTTATCAAATTTAGTATAGCAGTAGCATCCTCTGGTTTCCTTTGCGAACCGTAAACTCAATGTTGCTTGACATGATTCTTATTCTGTGTGAGGAGTTTGCTGTGTTTCAGTAATCAATTCAAGGCCCCAAAGCTATTCTCATTCAACTACTTTTCAAGCAACTGACTGGGCCAGGATGGCCAGGATAAGCGTGCCGTGCCTTCTCTCTTGTTTATTCAAAACGCAGACAGAGTATTGTGATTTAAAATAGGAGATTTGACAATAAAAGAATCAGAAAAAGACGACTTGTGATATTAATTATTTATAGATCTTTCGTTGCCTTGCCCCAACAATTTTTTGGATTTGAAGGGCAAGTCGTCTCTTTTAGAAGGAAAGAGTAGCTATTCAAAAATCCTCCCTTTTCAATAGAGACGACTTGTGCAAGTCCAACCCAACTTGGAATACAAGCTTTTTTTATAAAGAACCTCTTTATAAGGAACCTACATGTAGAAGGCCCGAAAATTTAAAGAACTTATACTAATAAAGAGAAAATCATTAAGGAACTTTTCAATGTTGAATGCTTTTATCACTGCAAATAATCAAGAATTAGAGGACCAGTTCCATTCATTTGCAGTCAAAATCCACATAAATTGTACGTTAAGCATGTATCAAATGTTTCCTTGAGTAGTCCCAAGCTTTGCTCACATGCAAGTGTCTCTCTATTATTGTTATGACCACTGTATGTGCAGTTCAAATCAAGGAACTATTAAGGAACTTTTAGAACTACAATTGCCTCAAAAGAGGTCCAAAAATAAGGAACTTTAAGAACTAGGCCTTGAGGTAGGTTCCTCATAAAAAAAAGCGTGTAGGCAGGGAAATAGCTGTAAAAAATTTAGCAAACTGCCTAATCACAAATTCTAAACTTGATCTAAGTTCAATTTGACCAGGGGGGTCGAAAGCCGTTTGGCGCATTTAAACATTAATAACATGAAACAGCGACATTTTAATGCAATAGAATGAGTATTAAGTCATGTCGGGTTATTTTCTAGAACTTTTATATGGTGCTTCTTGACGCTCACATGAACTGCTGTGCTGCGAGTAAGAGCATAAGGAGCGCTGGGGCGAAGTTAAATGACGTAGGCATCTAAAGAGGTTAAGGGGCATGCTCCTCCGAAAATGTCAAAATATTTTAGGCTAAAATAGTTTTAACAACCATTTTGCGAACCGTAAACTGAAATTCGATGATTTCAATGTGATGCCTAACCTCTCCCTAACCTGAATTGAGAAGTTTAACAGGTAAAATATTGAATACAAAAAAAGACTGTCTTGGTAGCTACTATTGGGCTTGTTAAGTCGTTTCTTGTCTTTCTAGTTTAGTATCTGTTGAGACAGAACTTAATTGAGTAGTTTAACAGGTAAACTATAAAATGGGAATAAATCATCTATCAGTCACTCCTTTAGACATGTCTTGGTACAATTGGCCTTGTTTTTTTGTCTTTCAGGTCAATATCTGTTGAGACATAACCGTATTAAGTATGTTAACAGGTAAAATGTTTGAGACAAAATAAATACTAGTATATCAATTGTAATAGACATGTATTGGTACAATTTGGCTTGATTAGTCGATTTTTGTCTTTCTGGTTAATATCTATTGAGACATAACCTAATTTAAGTAATAGTTATAATTCATGCACACGTATCATCCCACATGTAGATCATACTAATAACACATGTAGATCATACTATTATATAATAATATTAACAGTATCATCCCCTGTGTAATGTGTAAATCTTTTTATTGGTAGTGTGATCTATATCAACTGCAAAGCATAAACTACTCAAAAAAATTCCTGCCCAGTGGCGGAATGGAAGCGAGTCTCATTTGTTGCTAATTCAAGTAAAACAATCGCGTATCTACTGTATCTAATTATCAAAATAAAAAAGAAGTATTTTACATTAACATTAGCGCTTGCCTCGAAGCGCGCTGCGTGATGGATTTTTTTACAGAGGAGCTAGCAGTAACTAACTTGATATCAAATTAGTTACAGTTACGGGCCCCTTTTACGGAAAAAGCAACCCTGGAGATTCACTACCAGAGTGCCCCATCCCATCCGGCTTCTACGCCACTTAAGCCCTGGCCAAACAATCAAACATTGTTGGTCAAACATTTGAGACTTGCTTGTCAAAAAATATTGCTCGTCCAACGTTTTTGGATTGCCTCAAGCAAAAAATGTTTCCGAACTCTTTCAAAAACATCACGCCACAAATTTTGTTACTTTGCTGGCGAAGCAATGTCTTTAGACGTGTCCAAATAGTGAAACATTTGTTGTAAAGTAAATTTAAAAAGTTGGACCAATAATATTTGATCGTTTGGCCAGGGCCTTAATGTTGGACCGTTTTAGTCATATGGCAAAACATTCTTGAACACCAGAATTCGCTCAGCCATGTTTTTAAAAAACTTAAAAACATCGTATGCTTGTTGTATCAAGCAAAAAATGTTGGACGATCAATTTTTCGTGATGTGGCCAAACGGTCAAGCATTTTGCTTAAGAAGAACTTTGCAAATGTTTGAAAACAAAGTTTGATCCAATAATGGTTTCGTCGTTTGGCTAGGGGGCAATGCGAGTAACTGCCAAGTTGCTATTAATGTTCAATATTAATTCCATTCAACATAGTTTCCCATCCAATCCTAGCCAATAGGAGGAAATTGGAACAGCAATGAAAGACAACCCATTAGGTACAGCGCGTCTCCCAAAATAAAAACAATAAAAAGTTCATGTAAAGATAACACGAACATGTGCAGAAGTGTAAATGTAGACTGACTTTTTTAAAATTGAATATCAATCATTCTATCTGATTTCGACGGGGGCAACAAACTTTGAGAATGAGACCAAGCAAAACAAGGCAGTGGAAAGGAATGTAATAACGGTACCTTGCTTTTGTGAAAAGCAAAAACATCGCTCAGTGCTGGAGATGAATGCTCCCCACTTGCATCCACATTGCCGAGACAATGTGGCTGAGGCGTCGCATCTTACGGTGGTTCCCGTTACAGGAAATCGCTATTCTCCTGTGAATCTTCGGCCAGCCAAGGGGGTGGGACTATCCGGCCCCCAGACCATATGCTTACGCTTGGATATCCCGCCAGCTTCCGATTCACACACTGAATTAATTATGTAATGAGACAGTCTTTTTACTGACAGGATTTCTTCAAGTAATTCAGGCAATTGTGGGAAAAACTTTGACGCGCATGCGTTACCTTTTTGACTCTCGGACTTCAATACTTCTGTTCGAAGGTAAAATTTACAATTTATACTTACCAAATTTCTTGAAATATATTAAAATGTATCCACATAAATTATAGATCATTTACATCAACAGAAATCTGATAATCAATTTATGAACAACTTAAGTACTTCCCATCACAATTCAAGTGCTTTGTGGTACTAGTCAGTACTTTGTGGTACTTCTTGCTACTTGAGGGCACTTCTCGGTACTTTATGGTACTCGTCAGTACATTGTGGTACTCGTCTGTACTTTGTGGTACTTCTCAGTACATTGTGGTACTTGTCTTGTTGGTACTTCTCGGTACTTTGTGGTACTTGGTACTTTGTTCTTTGTACTTTGTGGTACTTGTCGTACGGTACTTTGTGGTACTTTTGGTACTTCTGTACCTTATGGTACTTGTCAGTACTTTGTGGTACTTGTCAGTACTTTGTGGTACTTCTCAGTACTTTGTGGTACTTATCGGTACTTGAGGGTACTTCTCGGTACTTTGTGGTACTTGTCAGAACATTGTGGTACTCGTCTGTACTTTGTGGTACTTCTCAGTATATTGCGGTACTTCTCGGTACTTTGTGGTACTTGTCAGAACTTTGTGGAACTCGTCAGTACTTGTTGGTAGTTCTCCGTACTTTGTGGTACTTTTCCGTACTTTTTGGTACTTCTTGGTACTTTATGGTACTTGTCATTACTTGATGGTACTTGTCGTGGTACTTCTTGGTACTTTGTGGTACTTTGTGGTACTTCATGGTACTTTTCAGTACTGTGGTACTTGTCAGTACATTGTGGTACTCGTCTGTACTTTGTGGTACTTCTCAGTATATTGCGGTACTTCTCGGTACTTTGTGGTACTTGTCAGAACTTTGTGGTACTCGTCAGTACTTGTTGGTAGTTCTCCGTAGTTTGTGGTACTTTTCCGTACTTTGTGGTACTTCTTGGTACTTTATGTTACTTGTCATTACTTGATGGTACTTTTCCGTACTTTGTGGTACTTCTTGGTACTTCGGTACTTTGTGATACTTCTTGGTACTTTGTGGTACTTCTCGATACCTCATGGTACTTTTCAGTACTTTGTGGTACTTGTCAGTACATTGTGGTACTCGTCTGTACTTTGTGGTACTTCTCAGTACATTGCGGTACTTCTCGGTACTTTGTGGTACTTGTTAGAACTTTGTGGTACTCGTCAGTACTTGTTGGTAGTTCTCCGTACTTTGTGGTACTTGTCGGTACTTTGTGGTACTTCTTGGTACTTTGTGGTACTTCTCGATACCTCATGGTACTTTTCAGTACTTTGTGGTACTTGTCAGTACTTTGTGGTACTTCTCAGTACTTTGTGGTACTTATCGGTACTTGAGGGTACTTTTCGGTACTTTGTGGTACTTGTCAGAACTTTGTGGTACTTCTCAGTACTTCAGAACTTTGTGGTACTTCTCAGTACTTTTTGGTACTTATCGGTACTTGAGGGTACTTTTCGGTACTTTGTGGTACTTGTCAGAACTTTGTGGTACTTCTCAGAACTTTGTGGTACTTCTCGGTACTTTGTGGTACTTGTCAGAACTTTGTGGTACTTCTCAGTACTTTGTGGTACTTATCGGTACTTGAGGGTACTTCTCGGTACTTTGTGGTACTTGTCAGTACCTTTTGGTACTCGTCAGTACAGTGTGGTACTTGTCAGTTTTTGTTGGTACTTCTCAGTACTCTGTGGTACTTCTCCGTACTTTATTGTACTTGTCAGTACTCTGTGGTACTTCTCCGTACATTGCAGTTCTCTTCCGTGCTTTATGGTACTTATCGGTACTTTTGTACTTCTCAGTACTTTATTTTACTTGTCAGTGCTCTGTGGTACTCCTCCGTACTTTGCAGTTCTTCTCCGTGCTTTGTGGTACTTGTCAGTACTTGTTGGTTTATTTCTGTTGAGACATAACCTTATCAAGTATGTTAACAGGTAAAATATTTAAAGCAAATTCAAGACTAGTATGTCATTTCATTTGCAGTTATAAGTCTTCTCCAAGTGGGATACATGTCTGTTATTCGATTCTAAAATATTATTCGTCAGGTAACAATTTTTGTAGAGTGTTGACGCACTTTGACTAGCAAAATGACAAAAATAAGACCAGGAAGGCCATTATAAGTCTTCTCCAAGTGGGATAGTAGTCTTTCATTCGATTCTAAAATATTATTCGTTAGGTAACTATTTTTGTAGAGTGTTGACGCACATTGACTATCAAAATGACAAAAATAAGACCAGCAAGGCCAAAATAAGAATTCTTCAAGTGGGATAGGTCTGTTATTCGATTCTAAAGATAATCTGTTACATCGACTATCGAGAAAGACAAAACAAGCCCAGCAAAAAGAGAAGAACTACATAGTACGGAGAAGTACCACAGAGTATCGAGAAGTACCAACAAGTACTGACGAGTACTACAAAGTACCAAGAAGTACCACAAAGTACCGACAAGTACCACAAAGTACCAAGACGTACCACAAAGTACCGACAAGTACCACAAAGTACCAAGAAGTACCACAAAGTACCGACAAGTACCATCAAGTACTAACAAGTACCATAAAGTACCAAGAAGTACCACAAAGTACCAAGAAGTACCACAAAGTACCAAGAAGTACCAACAAGTACTGACAAGTACCAGAAAGTACTGACAAGTACCACAAAGTACCAAGAAGTACCACAAAGTACTGACAAGTACCACAAAGTACCGAGAAGTACCAACAAGTACTGACAAGTACCATAAAGTACGGAAAAGTGCCACAAAGTACCAAGAAGTACCAACAAGTACTGACAAGTACCAGAAAGTACTGACAAGTACCACAAAGTACCAAAAAGTACCACAATGTACCGACGAGTACCACAAAGTACAAAGAAGTACCACAAAGTACCGACAAGTACCATCAAGTACTGACAAGTACCATAAAGTACGGAGAAGTACCACAATGTACTGATGAGTACCATAACGTACCGAGAAGTGCCAACAAGTACTGACAAGGACCAGAAAGTACTGACAAGTACCACAAAGTACCAAGAAGTACCACAATGTACCGACGAGTACCACAAAGTACAAAGAAGTACCACAAAGTACCGACAAGTACCATCAAGTACTGACAAGTACCATAAAGTACGGAGAAGTACCACAATGTACTGATGAGTACCATAACGTACCGAGAAGTGCCAACAAGTACTGACAAGGACCAGAAAGTACTGACAAGTACCACAAAGTACCAAGAAGTACCACAATGTACCGACGAGTACCACAAAGTACAAAGAAGTACCACAAAGTACCGACAAGTACCATCAAGTACTGACAAGTACCATAAAGTACGGAGAAGTACCACAATGTACTGATGAGTACCATAACGTACCGAGAAGTGCCAACAAGTACTGACAAGGACCAGAAAGTACTAACAAGTACCACAAAGTACCAAGAAGTACCACAATGTACCGACGAGTACCACAAAGTACAAAGAAGTACCACAAAGTACCGACAAGTACCATCAAGTACTGACAAGTACCATAAAGTACGGAGAAGTACCACAATGTACTGATGAGTACCATAACGTACCGAGAAGTGCCCTCAAGTAGCAAGAAGTACCACAAAGTACTGAGAAGTACCACAAAGTACTGACGAGTACCACAAAGTACTGACGAGTACCATAAAGTACCAAGAAGTGCCCTCAAGTAGGAAGAAGTACCACAAAGTACTGAGAAGTAGCGCAAAGTACTGACTAGTACCGCAAAGCACTTGAATTGTGAAGAGAAGTACATAAATTGTTCATTAATTGATTATCAGATTTATGTCGATGTAAATGATCTATAATTCATGTAAATGCATTTTAATATATTTCAAGAAATTTAATTTTTTTCAAGGTAAATATATTTCAGTGCTCCCCAAAAGAGTAAGTCTACATTTACACTTCTGCGCATGTTCGTGTTATTTTTACATGAAATTTTTAATTGTTTTCATTTTGGGAGACGCGCTGCAACTAATGGCTGTTCAACAAGGAAAGGAGCGAAAAGAGAATGGCTCTGTTTCCAAATTGGGTAAAGCTAAATTTGGGTATGAAGCACCCAGAAGCCAGACAAAGACAGATAGACATCGTTGCAAACACAACCGAAGTAAGTTTTAACTGTAATTTCTAGTTTGTACAGTTTATTCCTAATTTAATGCCAGGTTAGCATCAGGGCTGCTAGTTAGGTAGGTAGGCCTATAGGCCTAAAGTAGGCCTATGCCGTGTACCGTATGTGAGCCCAGCTGGCAGAGTAGGTCATTAGGCAAACTGACGTTCATTCGATAAGTATATGGAGATCAATATTCACTTCAGAGGGTAGAATGATGAGTAAAGCTATAGTGGGGGTATAAAACCTCTCAATGTTGTTATGTATGAAGCACCCAGAAGCCAGACAAAGACAGATGCCGGGGGCACTTTATCTGTCTACCCTAATACAGGAATGCTAGACTAGCATTACTGTATTGGGGTAGACAGATAAGCAAGGTCAAGAGTCCAGAAAGCAAAGGGTTTTCTCTTTAGCTCTCGCCTCTTTAGAACAAAGCACTTGATAATGCCCCTATTTATTATAAATACCTATGTAGGTCATGCTGTCAATAGTAAAACATTTGTTCAGTGGTAACATCAAAAAAATCAAAGTGGTTGAGAAGGTAACAGGTCAACTGGCCCATACTTCCAACTTGCCCCTGTCAAGTTGCCGCACATCTGGTCAACTCCCCTCTTCAAAAGACGACTTGCCACACGTAAATCAACAATTCAACTCTTACTCTATCAGCCTGGTAAACAGGGCTTAGGGGCAGTGCCCCACATATTTTAAAATAAATCACTGACAAGCCTTCTAGGTAGCTTTTATGCGATTTTATGAAGAAAAATAAGTTTCGAACTGAGGCAAGTTGACTAGAACACAGTGGCAAGTTGACCTGAAATGTGTCACAACTTGATCATGTGGCAAGTTGGCAGTGTGACGAGTTGACCAGAACCACTGGCCTGGGGGGGAGTACTTCATTGTTCAAATGACTAGACGTGCCGTCCAGTTTTTCCAAACCCACCCATGTCTGCTGATAAATTCTGTTCCTCGTGGTACCAATTTATAGAAAGAACAACGAAATTTTTTACCCATTTGTACCAATATCTCAAATGTTTGAACCCAATTTAACGCCTGAGGCAGCTCTAAATGCTGCGAAAAGCCATTTGCGCTGAAAACTAAAAATCACTTTTATCAGCCTTTTCAAAGCCATCCATGTCTAAAATTTTTTATATTTTTACAACCCATGTGTAGAGATTCTTTACGAAAAATCAACCCATATGTAGGGAAATTGGCACTGAAAAAGTTACCCATTTGGCCGGCACTTCTAGTATAAGGAACAATGGAAGTACCCCCCCCCCAGACCACTGGGCACTGCTAATAGTCCTTTGCAGACCTTATGGTTAATAGTGTTTAAAGAGAATAAAGAGCAGAAACATCTTTGGTCATACTTAAAAGCCAAGTTCCAGACAAAAAAGCTCTTAAGTATGATCGAAGACATTCCCTCTTTTTGCTTTGAAAGTTCAATTATTCCTGGTGATTCCAAACTTTTATGCCACAAAAAAACTTTCTATGATTTTATTACCTTATAGATTACCTTTTATCGTGACAACCAGCCAATGCTGACTGCAGAAAAGGGAGTATCACTTGGTTTGCTGAAATTGATTTACAGCTCAGAATCAAACAATAGTTATGGAAATCTTCTTGGGGTTAAACCAAGAGAAGGAGTTGTTCAAAGAATAATTACATCTGATGCAGCTATTCTGGATAAAGATGAATATGACATGATTATTCAAGGTATTTTTTTGATTTTGGAGAAAAATAGACAAAATCGGCTAACGACCTAACGTTGTATACACCCATTTCAGGTCAGGTGGTCATACCCTTAAGGAACCATTGCTTTTTTGTTAAATTCAGAGCTTGAACCATGATTTTCATGGCACAATATTTAGAATTCATTTAAAAGGAAAAAGTATGGTCATGCGACCTCAAACAGGTATAAACAACATTAGCTGATTGGATGTTTCAACATCTATAATTCTTGTCAAAATGGTAAGAATGAAATTTGCCACACATTCGCTATAAATGTGTTTCCCCCATTACAGCTCAGGTGAAGGGGGTGGTGCTCTGAACCACTCTGTGAAAAATAAAGAAGTCATCTAAGTACCTGGTATAATTTCTGAGTAGTACAGAACTTCAAAATTGCTATAAACAGCAGAAACATTTTCGGGCATACTTATAAGCTTTTTCCGTCTGACACTCCTCAGAGTATGAACGTCAGAAACAGATCGAGACAATAAACTTAGGATCTGGGTTTAAGTTCCACCTTAGTTTATTGTTTTGGTTTGTTTCTGACATTCATAAGGAGTGTCAGACGAAAGAAGCTTTTAGTATCCCTGAAAATGATTAAGCTGTTTATCACAATTTTAAGTATTGTACCTCGAAAATTAACAGTAAATATTTTGGCATTCTAGTAGATATTCCTTTTCTGTCTTTCTTTCTAGAGCAATTTCTGCCACCGATTCCAACTGGATTCCTCGCATTGCCAGCACAGAAACAGAACTTCACCCCTGAACAGCAACTGCTAACGCAGCCTAATGTTGCATTTAACAGTAATCAGACATTACTACCAGCTGCCCCTTCTGTTCTTCCACAACCTACAGCTCAGTTCTTCACACAGTTTCTGCCTAATATTCTACAACAAACTTTCCAATCATTCTCAACTTTTAATCAATCAGTCCCTAAACAAGTTGCACCTTTACCGGAAGCAATACCTGAACCACTTAACCTTATTGTGAATCCTGCCTCAGTAGCCCAAACAAACATTCAACCTACATCTTCTGTAACAAATGCATTTTCAAATGAAAAATCAACGGATAATGCCGAAGCTGATGTTGATGTACGAAGCAAATTATCTACAAACCAAAGTGCAGAATTAGCAGAGAAGGACATTGCTGCACTTGCTGAAGAACCTGTAGAGCAAGATGATACAGTGTCAGGTACTTAGAATATTTCTATTTGTCTTATTAAATGTATTCCATTGCTCTAAAAGCCAACTCCAAAGCTGCCTAATTTCGGTTGAGCCCTCAATACAAAACCTGATAGAATTAAGCTATTCAATGTATGAACCTCAATACAGCGATAAAAACAGAAAATGCTTTTGCGCCTTTAAAGCACGACTAGAGAACACCACCCAGGGGTATATGATTAATTGATAAAAATTTTATGATCGTATGGTCCATCGTATGGCAAATCGTATTGTAAATCGTGTGGCTAATCTCATTGTGAATCGTATGGTAAATCATATTGTAAATTGTATGGTAAATTGTATTGTAAATTGTATGGTAATTCGTATGGTAAATCGCGAGATAAATCGCATGGTAAAGGGTATGGTAAATCACATGGTAAATCCTACGATAAATAGCATGGTAAATTAATGGTAAATCGTATGGTAAATCGTATTGTAAATCGTATGGTAAATCGTTGGGTGAATCGTATGGTAAATCGTATTGTAAATCGTGTGGTAAATTGTATGGTAAATCATATGGGAAATTACATTCGATTTTGATTAGTTAACTTTGTATATTTGTATATTGTTAACTAGCTATGTGAATATCGAAATGGTAAATCGCAAGGTAAATCGTATGATAAATCGTATGGTAAACCGTACAGTAAATCATAAGTAAGTCGCAAGGTAAATCGTATGGAAAATCGTATGGTAAATCGTATGGTAAATTTGTATGGTTAATTGTACGGTAAATCGTATGGTAAATCGTATGGTAAATTGCTGGTAAATCGTATGTTAAGTCGATCGTATGATAAATCGCAAAGTAAATCATATTGTAAATCAATCCTTTGATAACTCATATGGTAAATCGTATGGTAAATCGTATAGTTAATCATATGATTTACCTTCAGAGATTTCTGAATGGGCTTGTGCAGAAGACTTTTTCCAGTGCTGATTGCCTGCCTTGAAACCTTTCAGTTCACAAAGCTTTCAGATCCAATGTCTCGCATTTTAAAGACATATTTCTAATTTGCTTTCAGAGGGCAACTATATCGACACTGCCAATTTTCCATTCCATTGTGAAGTATGCCACATACCTTTCAAGTCAAAGAGCAAGTTCAAACATCACCAGAGGCGACACACTGAGGAGAACCCATATCTATGCACATATTGTGGAGACAGTTTCAAACATTTCTTTGAACTTTCGAAGCATCGTGATGAGCTGCATCTTTGCAATAAGTCATTCAAATGCAGTCAATGTCCGAAGTCATTTTCTACAAGAAAAGAATTGAAACATCACATGTGGAGACATACAGGTGATTGATGTGATTATATTGATTATTTGATTGTGATTGGTTGATTAACCTATAATGAATTGTTTGATCTGACTTATTGACCAGTTTAAATCCGAACATACGTATCAAGGCTGTTTCTGACACAGTATGAGAACATGGGAAATGTGTCCATGGAACAGGGGGAACATGGCCAAAATAAGAGGGAGCAAGGGAATTTCAGGAAACAGTGATCAGGTAAAATCCTCCAAATCAATGGGCTTGATTATTATTTTGCATTGAGAGGGGACTTTTACCCCCTTGCCCCCTTACGGAAGGGCAGGAAGGGCTTTTTCCACCCGCGCCCCCCTTTCCGTCGTCTCTGAGCTAGATTATTGACTTATGTTAGGCTAAGGCATGTTAATATAAATTACGAAATTGGTGCCCCAATGAGGTAAAAGGTAGTAGAGCAGACGTGCTATGACGTATGCTGAAGAATGTCTGTTTTGTAAAAAAAAGCTTATCTGGTATACTGTACCTATTCTCTTGACGTCTCGAAACTTGTACTTAGACTTGTTACACGAGTCCCATTTTCACATCACAAGAAGCAGCAGCGAGAACAACAGCAATATCCCTACAGCTTTTTGCTTAGAGCTCAGAGTGGTTAGTTTGAGTGTCTAATAGTCTGATACTGAGTTTATATCGATTCATTGCTTGTCCCTCCATTGGATTTTTATTTGATTTGCAGGAGAGAAGATGCATAAGTGTGATCTTTGTGGCAAACAGTATTCCTCTGCTGGAAACCTCCGGCTTCATAAGCGAAAACATAAAGGTATGAATAGTGTTAAGCAGAATGCATATAAGATTCATTCATGAACTGATTTTTAAATTGCAAGTCCGAGCAAGCAAGCATGGGCATGTCTGCATACGAATGCCCTAAATACTAGAAGAGGATGGCTCAGCACACTATTTAGTGCTAAAGGGAACTTCTCTGCATTGACACTCATTCTTTGCCAATCATCTGTTTGTAATTTTAGAAAACCTGATGCCTTGATAAAAGGAAAATCCAGTTCAGATTGTTTCGTAGCTTTACGTCTTATCCAACATTACACTTTCCATTTTCACTTGTGTGCTTGTTTAACGTTTTATTAGATAGTTTTCATTTCCTTGCCTATCTCTTTGAAATTTCCCTTTTCTTAGGTTCTAAACCTTTCAAGTGCCCTCTCTGCCCGAAAACTTTCTTCCACAAAAGCGTCTTGGAGAATCATATAAGAAGTGGACATACTGGCGAAAGACCATTTGCTTGTCGTTTCTGTGACAAAGCGTTCCCAAACAACAGTCAATTATCGTCGCATTTAAAAAGGCATTCTGATTCAAGGCCACATACGTAAGTTTGCCTTCCTTTTCCTTCATTACAGTATATATTGTTGTTGGTTTTCGATGTAATTCACTCTACACATTTTTTATAAACAATTGATTTTTTGCATTTCGCCCCAAACATTGTTTAGCTACTTCCTGATAAACGCCCCAAGAATTGTTTATTCATTGTTTACCTGGGTAAGCTTACATTTGGGGACTGTTCATTTTCAAAGCACTTTGATGTACTGTAACTATTAGTGAAATATTCCTATGGTGAGATTATTGCGATCCCTAAGCATTTAAATACAGTTACACACTTTAGGCACTTAAGGCTAATTTTGTTAAATTTATAACCATTTATTCGCCCCAGGCAAATTGTTTAGTTATTGTTTAAAATTTTGGCAATTTTTAGGGCGATTGTTTAAGTTTTGCATTGTTTATAGAAAAGTGTAAATTGGTCAAAACAGTTTAATGTGATGAAAATGCTTAAACCCGAATCCTGTATTTCCCTGTTAATCATGCACCTTGTTTCAAACGAATCCGTTTGCTAGGTCGTTGTCAAATAGATCAAACATTGCTAGTCAAACATTCGAGACTTGCTTGTCAAGCAAAATGTTTGACCGTTTGGCCCCATCGCAAACTTTGTTTACCGGATATTATTTGCTTATAACAAGCAAAAACTGTTTTGTAACTTCAGGCTGTTTATTCTTTGTTATTGAAAGTACTTATGCGAGGATTTTCTATTTATTACCTCGGTTCTATTTTCATTTAGCTGCAAAATCTGTGGAAAAGGGTTTCGTCAGAGCCACATCCTAAAGCGTCATTCAATCCTCCATACAAGCGAACGTCCATATAAATGTCACATGTGTCCGAAAACATTCCGAGAGTCCGGTAACTTGCAGTACCATATGTTAACACATCAAAGCAAAGCAGATCGGCTCGTGTTGTGTCCGTTTTGTGACAAAGCAATTGTTGCTGGTAGAGGTGTCCGAAGGCATTTAAAGATTCATCATTCAGAAGAATGTCCGAAAGAGGGAGACATTGAGAAACTTGCGAAGTTGCTGAAACCAGATCGTGAGAAGACAGAGAGTCATTTAAGGGACAAAGAAAAGAAAAAACAAGGTGAGGCAACTGAAAACTTGTAAGGTATTCTTATGCACGGATAAGGATGGTTAAAATAGCAAAATAAATATAGAAAATTTTCCAGATCTTAATTATCAAGGGGGACTGCAATTCAGTACAAAGATGTAATTGAAACTGCCAATATAGCTACTTTATTTGTTTCACAGGTAACCTCCCTTGCCCTGAATGTGAAAAGAAATTCAAATCAATATCTGGATTGAAAAAGCATTTTACCATGGAGCATCCAGATAAAGAACTGACTGAAGCAGAGATTAAGGATTTACCAGAATCCATTTGCAATCCGAATCCCGATTCACACGAATGCCAACTTTGTCAACGTTGCTTCAGATCGCAACAGAGATTAAATAATCATATGTTGATAATGCACCCGGATCAAGTCGATGCATCTGAGATTAGTCAGATAATGAACCTTCAACAAAGAAATAAACAGAAGAGGAAAAAGAACAATGTTTGCGGACAGTGCGGCAAAAAGTTTTTCATGCCGGGAACATTAAAATCACATTTGGAGAAAGAGCATGGAGTGTGCAAAGAGATTTGTAAAAGTCTAAATGATGGGATTAATAGGATTAGCCAGTCCGATTCCGTCAGCGAACAGATCGATCCTGATAAGATAGACGGTTTCAATGATAGGATTAATCGGATTAGTCAATCCGAATCGCTCAGCAAACCGATCGATCCGGATAAGATTGATCGTACTGATGGCAAGATTAATCGGATTAGTCAATCTGAATCCATCAGCGACCAGATCGATCGATCTGATTATAAGATTAATCCGATTAGTCAATATGAATCCGTTAGCGATCAGATTGGTCTGGGTGTTATTGATCGTTCAGATGATAAGATTGATCGGATTAGTCAATCTGAGTCCGTCAGCAAGCAGATTGATCCGGATTGCAGCCAATGTTTTGATACACTTGAACACGAGGTAGAAACAATGGATCTGGTACTTTCAGATGATTTAGCCGGTTTTTCAGAGGCAGCTGGATTTGAAGCTAACCCTTCATCCACAGTAGATATAACACTGATTGAAAAGGCCTTATGTAATGATGCTGAGTTTAACTTTGAGGGGAGGACCTCGAGCATGGAAGCTGATGGGACTTTGTGCATGGATAAGGATGGCTTGCAAAGAGAAGTAAGGAAAGAAACTAACGACTTAGCTAAAGAAAAGCATGATACAGAGGAAAAAGCGAGCAATTCTGGTAAAAGGAAAGATATAAGAACTAAGAGAGCTCCCGTCTCTTGTACCTTATGCCAACGGAAATTTAGCAGTGTGAAGAGGTTAGCCAACCACATGGCGCTCTCCCATAAGGAGTATAGAACTGTACTGATCGATGGTAAAAGTAATAATTCTCGAAAGAAATGCAAGTTTTGTGTTATGTCCTTTGCGTATCCTGCAACGTTGGAAAAACATGTTGAGAAAGTACACGCGCCTATGTTGAAAAGGAAGAATGGAAAGGAGGAATCGCTCGAAGCTTCTAGAGATGTAGAAAGAGGATCTGGGATAGGAGATGGTGGGGTGATAGCCCCTGATGTAGAGAAGCGAGGGGTAGAAACAAGGGGGAGAAGAAGGACGGTGCGGGTGAAAGAGAAGCAAAGAGAGAAGACGGACGATAAGGTTTTAAATGTTACGACGAGTGATAAAGTTTCAAGTGCTGAAAACCATCCGAAAATCAGAATATAGCACCCAAGTTAGATGAATGTCAGCAAAAGTCTTGGAGTTCTACATCATCAGATAAAACAGATTGCCAAAGCAGTAAAGATTTAAGTGACTCAGTTGCAGAAAGCCAGTTGAATGGATGCGAGGTAAATTCAAGAAGGCAGACAAGAAAATCAAGAAAGATGACGGACGTGCAGAAACAAGCTCCTGGAGCCCGCGATACAATGTCATCCAGCTCGTCTATGCCTACAAACGTTTCCTCGACCAAAGATAGTGGCTTTGAAATTATTTCTTCAACAACTGAAAATATCAGTGATGATGAAACCTTGAATATTTCTAGAACAGCTGAAAACGCATATTTAACGGATGATGGTTTTTCATCAGTGGTTAATGTGGAGGAAAAACCTGATAAGCCAACAGGAATGACCAAAATAGTTGATATTCAGAAAAACGCAACTGAGCTCGATTTTCCTGTTGTCAAGGCATCAGATTTCCTGAAATTACAAACAGATGATTGGCAAAGCATGACTGTCAATGCAGAAAAGTTCCCTTTTGTGGCACCAAATAGTGTGCTGAGCCCTCCTCCTTTAGGGTTTTCATACGCATACTTGCCTGTGCTTGTTCCAGATACTGAAAGAGCCTCAGGGAAAGACAGTACGCAATAATCTGTTTGCCAAACTAGTTAAATTACAGTATTGGATAGCAGCAGCCGCATCTCTGAGAATACTCAAATTTGTTCTCAGTGAAAGAGAATATGCATTGATCTGTTTGCAGATCTGGTTCAACGACAACGATGCATAACGCAGCAGTAGCTAATTGAAGCAAAACAACAAAAGTAAAGTGCGACCATCAACTGTATCATAAGGATCAACATAAATAAAGGCCTCTGGATGCCGCAGGCTAGCAATATGTTGGTCGTAATGCTCAAGCTCTACTAGACATTAAATTTGAATTAAACTTCAGCTCTCAACAAAACATTTCAATTACTGTAGCCACCATTCTCCGTTGGTCACATTTCCAGTTAATCAAACCATAGTATAACATTTACATGCACACTCACCAGAATGTAATGTTGATATTTTACAATCTAACAGCCAAACCTGTCGCTGTATTTTGTAGATGCGTGTTCGCAATTGTCGCCAGTCTGTTTTTATTGTCGCTGGCCTGTCGCCGTGATAGAAATTTTCTATGTCAGCGACAGCAAACGACACTGAGAAATGCTGTCGTCGACATGTCGTTGGCTTTCCGAGAAGTAATTTTTCGGCTTTATGAAACCTAGCAACACAAGACGGTGAATTGGAAACCAGGCTATATTCCGGACCATGTACCACCCTTTTGTTTTCAACATGTTCTTTTGGGATATTAGGACGACTTTGATTTTGATTTGTGAAGTAAACGAAAGAGCAATACCAGCTATCCGATAACCTTACCACTGGAAACATTTGCACTTTACAAACCGTGTAGATTCTCTTGGAAACCTAAACCAACACATGTTGCATTAGTTCAAAGACACGCTATAGCGTTATCTCAAGGTCTCTGCAGAGCAAGCAGGTATGTTTCACGCTTGAGTAATTGCTAATAGACTAAAGACTAAATATTTGCGTCTATACGGTTTATTTTCAACTGGTTCTTGCTCTGATTGTATTTTTACAATGACTTTTCAGCTAGTCGCTAGTAAAGAAATGGGAATATGAAAGATTTGGTGAGAAACATTTGATATTGTATATCTTCGCTATTTTATATTATATGTATTGCATTATGTATCTTCATAATAAAGTGTTTAGAGCCTTTGACTTCCTGTTGCCTGCCATGAGCGTCTTTCAGCTACAAGTCACGTTTATATTGCTCGATCCTTACTGTCCTTATCTGGAAGGAATCAACACAAAATTACGCTCTATAGCTTGCTTTGCTTAGCTATTTAGAGTAGAAAAGCTACCCACTGCCTCGCTATGCAAAAAAGCCTAAAGCTAGGCTTATGTCGACCTATGATACGATGGAATGAACTCCGACTAGTTGTGACTGCTAACGTATATGTCGACATGCCAACGAGAGGTCAAAACTTTTAGGAAACAGTTGATCGTAATCGTGAGAACACTCGTGTCGGCAGTGACTGGCGGTAATCGGTTGGTAACTATAATCCCAGAAGTAGAACATGCCCACCTTTCAAGAACTGTGCTCCAACTTGTTGCCGTCCCATAGGGACTAGTTGCCAGGGCTCCGATATCAATCAGTCGGTTGCAAAAAAATCACCGATCAGCAGTTGGCAAATAGTTTTGACTCTGCGCGATGTCGACATAAGTCTGGCTGATTGTGTGAAAAAAGTTGGACAAATCTAGAGACAAAAAGTTGGAGTAATCCTGAATATGCGCCGAGAAGAAAAGTACTATTGCGCACGTGTCTTCAGTGAATTTTCCCCATCTTGCACAGGATTCCAGCAAATGGATTTCTGGCTTCACTCTGACCAAACGATCAAACATTGTTCGCCAAAGATTTAAAATTTGCTTTGAAAAGAATTTTTTATTGTTGGCCACGTCGCAAAACATCGCTTGGCAAATATAATTTGCTAGCATCAAGCAGAAAATGTTTTTGCACTACTTGTGACGTGGCCAAACGATCAAACATTACTTGTAAAACAAATCTCGAATGTTTGACCAACAATGTTTGATCCTTTGGCCAGGGCCTTAGGCTCTGATCTTTTGGCCCTGACCAAACGATCAAACATTGTTGGTCAAACATTTGAAATTTGCTTGTCAAGCAAAATGTTTTACTATTAGGCCAGGTGCAAAAGCATTGCTCGTCCAACAATTTTTGTTTGAATCAAACAAAAAATGTTTTTAAACTTTTTCGAAAACGTCACACCACAAATTCTGCTTACTTTTGCTTGTCAAGGAATGTTTGGTCGTTCGGCCACCTTTCCAACATTGCTTTTCAAACATTTCTCTTGTTATTTTCAAAAACAACTTGCAACATTTCAGCACCTAGCAACACTGGCAACAAGGCCTTGCGCATTAATAACTTCGTTGCTCAAAAATGTTGGACAGCAATGTTTTTGACGTGGCCAAAGGGTCAAACATTTGTTGCAAAGCAAATTTAAAATTTTTAATCGTTTGGCCAGGGCCTAGCGATCTTCTCTTCACCGCTGAATTTTTTACGATCTGCACTTTATTCTTGTTCTAGGTGTGATGTTCACGATTCCAAATGCCAACAAGATGGTTTATTTTCTCCACAGTCGTAACTCGTAAGCATCTTTCTAATTATGTTCGCTGTTAATCGGTTGGATCAGCTCAAATTAATAAAGAAAGCAGCTTAAACTCCCACTTATGCACACTAATCACTACTTATGGTGGGTTATTATGCTTGTTGTGGTGGTAGTTTTTGCGTACTGTGGTGGATAATCACTACTTGTGGTGGGTTATATTGCTTTATGTGGTGAATACGAAATCATAGCAAAACTCTATAGATCAAGCAAGAAAAAAACCACAAAATCCACCACAGTACGCGAAAACTGCCACCACCGCAAGCATAGTAACCCACCACAAATAGTGGTTATCCACCACAGTACGCCCTGCCACCACCGCAAGCATAGTAACCAACCACAAGTAGAGATTATCCACCACAGTACGCAGAAACTACCACCACAGTACGCAAATAGTACCACCACAGTAGTGATTATCCACCACAGTAGCGATTATAGTTTCGCTAGCGTGGTATAGATGACATACATGATTCTGTTGTGGCATGTTTATCTATTTCACTTCCTTTTTACTAGAAGCCCTCGAGAAACATTTTGTTACCCAGACGTTTGAGATTTGCCTCGAAGGAAGGTTTTTATCCTAGAACAACGTGCTAAAACAATGCTTACGTTTGACAAGCAATATTCCCTGAACATTTGAAAAATCTGAGACATTTTCTGCCTGTCACCAAAAAGGAAGATTTCAAAAGAAATGTTTATAACGTGGCCAAAGAGGCAAATGTTTTGTTAGATAATCAAACTTCAAATGTTTGAAAACAATGTTTCATCTTGGTCCAACTTTTCAAATTTGCTTTAGAACAAATGTTTGACCGTTTGGCCACGTCCAAAACCATTGCTGTCCAACAACGATGTTATTGCTAATGCACAAGCACGGACGCCTTGTTGCTAAGAAATGTTTCTAGGTTGTGAAATGTTGCGAGTTGTTGCAGTTTGTCAAAAAGAACAGAAATGTTTGACAAGTAAAGTTGGAAAGGCGGCCAAATGACCAGACATTGCTCGGCTAGCAAAAAAAAGAAATTTGTGGCGTGGTGGTGTTTTTGAAAAGTCCAAAAACATTTTTTGCGTGACGTACGCAAAAAGATGTTGGACGAGCAATGTTTTTCGGACTTGGTCAAACGGTCAAACATTTTGCTTGGCAAGCAAACTTAAAATGTTTGACAAACGATGTTTTATCTTTTGACCAAGGCCTAACGATTCTCGTTTTAGTTGGTTTTTGCTACTACGGTGACCCATTCAGCCAAGATCTTGGTGATGTCCCTGACAACAGGCGAACTGATTGGTCCAGCCAACTCACGTCACAGCCAAAAGCAACGTCAGAGGCCTTTTTTCCAAGATACGAACAAAGCCAGAGCCCAAACTACCTGAATAGGCCGCCAGCTGCCTATACAAGACCTAAAAGCATCGGCGTAGCTTCGCTGTCGAAAGACATACATAACCAGCTCCCAGGCTACCTCAGTAGGACTCCACTTAGCCCTACGAAGCCAAAAATAGTCGGCGTAACTTTGCTGCCGAAAGACGTACATAACCAGCTCCCAAACTACCTCAGCAGAATTCCACTTAGCCCTACGAAGCCAAAAAGCGTCGGCATAACTTCGCTGCCGAAAGACGTACATAACCAGCTCCCAAACTACCTCAGCAGAATTCCACTTAGCCCTACGAAGCCAAAAAGCGTCGGCGTAACTTCGCTGCCGAAAGACGTACATAACCAGCCCTCAGACTACCTCAGTAGGACTCCACTTAGCCCTACGAAGCTGAAAAGCGTCGGCGTAACTTCGCTGCCGAAAGAAGAACCCCGACCTATAAAATCGTCGAAACTTGTAGAAGGGACGCCGAAAAATTTCAAAGACATCGTTGTTGGTCGCTGCTGGGAATACCAAACAAGAATTGGGATCAAAGAGAGGATCAGATCGATTGCTGGTCGGTTTGGAATTATTTCAAGCAAGCATTTGCTTTTAAAGGTCCATGTGAAGTTACGACAAATGATTACCGATCGTTTCTTGAGAAAATCGAAGAAGATATACCCAAAGATAAGGTAATATTTCGATTATTTCAACCATATCGAGCGATGATTGAATATTATATTATTGAATGACAAACTTTGTTTCCTCCCAGGCTTTGCTTTGGACTGGATGCCGCGAGTTAGCTCATAAATTATCTGACTTCAAATACAGCAGAAGATTCACAACACTGGAAGATACACTAGCCGGGTATGCTTATTTTCTGAGGTATCACATTCCCATTCATATGTATTACAACAAGTGTCATACGTCATTTCTAATGCCCAAGCTCTATTGGTCATGTGGCTACCAGGTGTACTTTCCAAGCAGGAGAACCCAGGTATAAGTATAGAAGTGTATTGGTATAGGTATTGGTATCGGCATTGGTATTGGCATTGGCATTGGTATTGGTATTGGTATTGGTGTAGGTATAGGTTTAGCTATAGGTATAGGTATATGGATAGGTGTAATTATAGGTGTAGGTATAGGTATAGATATAGGTTTGGGTATTGGTATAGGTATAGGTATTGGTATAGGTATAGGTATTGGTATAGGTATAGGTATAGGTTTAGGTATTGGTATAGGTGTAGGTGTAGGTATAGGTATTGGTATAAGTATATGTAGTTGTAGGTATAAGTATAGGTTAAGGTATAAGTAAAGATATAAGATATAGGTATAGGTATGATAAAGATATTTGTGTAGGTATAGGTATAGGTAAAGATATAGATATAGGTATAGGTATAGGTATAGGTATTAGTATAGGTATAGGTATAGGTATAGGTATAGGTAAAGATATAGGTATAAATATTAGTATAGGCGCAGGTATAGGTATAGGTATAGGTATAGGTATAAGTATAGGTATAAGTATAGGTATATGTTTAGGTATAGGTATAGGTATAGGTATAGGTATAGGCATTGGTATAGGTATAGGTATAGGTATAGGAATAGGTATAGGTATAGGTATATGTTTAGGTATAAGTATAGGTATAGGTATAGGTATAGGTATAGGTATAGGTATAGGTATAGGTATTGGTATAGGTATAGGAATGTGAATAGGAATAGGAATAGGAATAGGAATAGAATGACACATGTGACGTACAAGCTTTCATTAGAGCAAAAAGTGCCTGGCATTTGAGGACGTGTGGTTGTTGGATTTATTCATAAAAAACCGTATATTAAATTATGTAATGTTATTTGCTTATTGCCTGCCTCAGGCAAGGCATCGTCCATGGTACACTGCTTGCAAATTAAAAATATTCATTCTAGGTCCTTTAACCTTCAGCTAGAACAGTCTCTTTAGTAAACTGATAATACGTAGTCTGCTATAGCTTTCAACCGTTACAATAACCGCCTTTAGCTGCTCTTCCTCTGCAAGATCCGTTGACTTTTTATACCGGAGGTAAACAGAAAAATACGTTATACTGTTATGAAGAACTCATATAGATAGGGGCCTCTTAACTTGACTGTTAACTACTAAGCTTCACTGATCTTCTTCTTCAATATGGCAGCAATTCGTAATCTTAAAAATAGCTTTAGTGTTTTCCTCCACACTTAGTCTCTTCCGAAAAGCTAATATTAGTCCTGGATTTCTTCCTAGGTATATGTTCACTGGCCTGTCCTGGTGTGGCAGCAAACAGCCTCCTGGCATTGACTTCAAAAGCTGCCCATACGAGTGTTCTATACAAGCACCTTTTGGGCCATGGCTAACTACAAGGTGAGGATGTAATCTTATCCACTCCGCTATTTAGAATTGATATTAAACCCTTCTTCACCATAAACCTAGCTGCAGATAGGTTGCTTGATGTTTTTAATAGTGCTGGCGACCCTTGGAAACAGTCGTATAATTCAGCGACAGCTCGCTAAATGTCAGTGTCAGTGAGAGCTTCCCTTAGGCCCTGCTCTGACGATCAAACGTTATTGGTCCAACATCTGAAATTTGCTTGACCAACAAAATTTTTTATCTTTTGATCACATCACAAAACATTGCTCATCAAACATGTTTTGCAGAAAATGTTGCTGAAGTTTTTCAAAAACATTTCCAAGCAACTTCTGCTTGTCAAGCAGTTTTTTCGACGTGGTTAAACGGCCAAAGATTGCTTATAAAGCAAATCAAACAAATGTTTGATCGTTTGGCCACGGCCTTTTTGTCCCTGTTTTCATTTCATTTCACTTCAGTGGATCATATGTGTTTATTCATCGTTTGTTTTCGTGATAGATCTTCTCAATGTCGTGTTTAGTTCCTTATGAATTTCGATCGTTTCACGAACATTTCATATTTATTTCCCTTTAGTTTGCATTGAAGGTGAAAGGAGTTGTACACGTTCTAATGAATGGTACTCGGAAACATATCAACGATGGAAATGTTTACCCTTCTTACATGAAAGACAGGTAAGATAGAAATTAGTATGTCTTTAGGTATTTCTGTTTTTCTGTAAAGCTGTGGCTGAATTAGGAGACATGTCGCACGCGAAACTGCATTCGGCGTGTCTCCCATGGTGGCTAAACTTGCGAGTTGCGAGCGAGCCACATGTCCCCTGATTCATTTGCATGTCGCGGAGACAAGAAATGTGTCCAACAAACTCTTGCTGCGAATTTTGTGGCGCACTACAAAGTTTTTGAGGTGGTTAAACTGGGAGACACCGAGGGGACATCAATGTCGCGGGCGACATGTCTCCTAGTTTAACCAGGCTTTAAAAATCGGAAAATAGCACATATAATCCTTCTGACTGAGTGAGCACTCATAAAAATTGCACCCACGAAGTTTTGCTGTGACTGATAAAAATATTGACAGTGATTATGACCGTTCTTGGCCTTGATCTTAATACACAAATGACCAGACAGCACAGAAAGGCTATTACTACAAGAGCAAGTCCCGTTTACGACCTTATAACCCTTATATGTAATACGAAAGCTTGGTATGTACTTACAATATGTATTAACATTTAAAAAGACATATCTATCAAGAATCTATTTGTTTTTTTATCGCATTTAAGAGTATTTCATACAATTTTGCAGGTATTACTTTGGGCCTTACGTCATTCCCAATCTTGACAGGAGGAAAATCACAGAAGTCAGGATCATGGTCGCGCATACTCTTCAAGTAAATCCGCTGTAAGTTTGAAAACGTTAAATTCAAGCATCATACCCTGTTTTAACGCTATTCGTAAAATACTCAACTTACCAAGCATCCTTGAAGTTTAGCAGAGGTAGAAGGAATATACGCCTATACCGGATGCGGGTGAGACACATAAATATTGAAAGCAAAAGACAAAAGACAAAATCTAACTAGACTAGAACAATAATAATATAAATATGAAATCACTCTCTAGCAGAACGTCTTTGTGCTCTTTGCTCTCTCAAACGAACGTACCGATCGACACGTTTATCATTCAGTTTTTGGCAAGTGTTTTTAACCAAGTCCCTCCAAAGAGGTCTATCGTGTACAACTTGCTGCCATTCGTCCAATACTTCTCCATCTTTCAAAACGCTTTTGCACGTGTCCTTATAGCGTAGTTTCGGACGACCGACTGAGCGAGAGCCATTATCGAGTTCACCAAAGAGAAGTTCCTTAACAGGACATTCATCATTCATTCTGGTGACGTGGCCGAGCCATCGTAAGCGGTTTCTGGTCAGAACGATTTCAATGTCTTCAACACCTGCTCGGTACAAAACCTCCTCGTTGCTTATGCGGTCGCTCCATCGAATCCTCAGAATCCTTCTAAGATGACGCTGTTGAACTGTACGAAGCTGCGAGATATTGCGGCGGTACAGTGTCCAGGTTTCACAACCATACGTCAACAGCGGCATCAAGCAATGTGCGTATACTTTGATCTTTGTTGAGGTGGTGAGGTCGTGGGAGTCGAAGACACGTTTTCGCAGTCGACCATAAGCTGACGACACTGCTTGAAAGATTTGCAAAATCATCTAATAAAGAGTGGATTTAAAGTTAAATGTTATGATGATCCAGAGTGAGCTGTATTTTTTTTCATTAACATGTCATGCTATACTTGATCAGTTATGTCTTCTTCTTTCTTTCATCATTTTCCAGAATCTCTTGTTCAGTTCTATCTTATCAGCATCTTTCATCCCATGTCTTCCTCTTGTTTCGTTTTATTCTTCATCTTAATTCTATTTTCCCTTTGCTCTCTCTGCTTCATGGTCTCCTTTTTGTATTTCTCTTTTTCATCGTTCTTTTTATTCTCCTGCTCCTTCTTCTTCGTCTTCTTCTTCTTTTGCTTATTTTTCTTTCACTTGCTCTTCTTGTTCGATGTTGTCGTTTTTCTGCTTTTATCATTTCCAGCATCTTTTTACAGCAACCTTTTTAGCATCTTTTTATTCCCTGTCTTCTTCTTTTTTTCCCTTTTCTTCTTCTTTTTCTCCTTTTACTTCTTCTTCTTCTTCTTCTCCTTTCCTATTTCTTTTCTTTTCCTTCTCCTTTCTCCTTCTCCTTCTTCTTTCTCCTTCTCCTCCTCTTCTTCTTCTGCTTCTTCTTCTTCTTCCTCGTGTTCTTTATCTTCGTCTTCTTTTTTAATTTCTCCTTCTGATTTCTTCTATTTTCTTCTTTTTTCTTCTTTTTTCTTCTTTCTTCTTCTTCATCTTCTTTTTCTTTTCCCTTTGTCTTCTCCTTTTTGTCTTCTTTTTCTTCTTCTTCTTTCTCTTCTCTTCTTCTTCCTCATTTTCTTACTCTTTTTTTTCTCCACTTCTTCTTCTTTTTCTATTCTATCTCCTTCTTCTTCTTTGTTTCTTCTTTTCCTCTTATCCTCCTAAATAATGAAAGTTTTGATTGATATTATGTCTTCTATCTTCTTCTTCTTCTACTTTTCCTCTTCTTCTTCGTCATCCTCTTTCTTTTCTTCTTCCTCTTTCGTTTTCTCCACTTCTTCTTCTTCTTTTTCCATTCTTCTTCTATCTCCTTCTTCTTCTTTGTTTCTTCTTATCCTTCTCATCTTCCTAAATAATGACATTTTTGATTGATATTATGTCTTCTATCTCCTTCTTCTACTTTTCTTCTTCTTCAACATCCTCTTCTTCTTCTTTCTCTTTCTTTTTCCTCAACTTATTTTTCTTCTTTTAGCAATCTTCTTCTATCTCCTTCTTCCTCGTTTTTTCTTCTCCTTCTTGTCCTCCTAACTACTATCAGTTTTGATTGATATGTGATTTCGACGTTTTTTTGTTGGTGTTAATGATAAAGAATATCTTTAGGCGATTTCTAATACTCCTGATTTTTTCTAACAGCATTGTCAAGCATATTCTTTGTGTCGACCATCCAATGTTGGCAGGCTGCACAACTCTTGCTGGATCCTCATATTAGTTCAAATGGATGCTGCTATCTGAATTGATCTAGCTTTCTTTACATGAAGTGAAGAACTTTATATTATTTTTACTATTATAAGAAGTTCATTTCTGAAGAACATTGTTTGTTTGCAATTGAAACTTTTTAAACTTCCCGGTAATACTTCTCAGATGTATAACTCTATAGGTATTTTCTGACTTCAATGTAATTGATAAGCAAACATGCTTACTTAACAGGTAACACGAAACGATGAATATTGAAAATTAGTAAAAAAAAGTCAAAGAGATAAACTCAATCTCCGAGCGGAGCTAACAGTAATTTGAAGGGGTAAAAATCCTTCCTTTAGCGTCTTCGTGATTTTCAACTAACTTTGACCATTTATTTATTATTCAATCATCAATTTGGCCTGAATGGTCGAAATTGTCACTCCAAGCGTATCTTATGGCTGGTATCAAAAGATTATAAGTTCCTTGATTGACTACTGTTGTTAATTTGTGATTATATGTCAAAGAAGTTTCGTGATTTTCATCAGTGAGTACTCTATGTAGAGTTGAGTCACTTATAAACGTTGAGTTGAGTTGAAATCACTTAGAAACCCTTAGAAACAACGAACGATACATTAGAGATACGCTTAGCAAGCAATGTTCGACCGTCTGGACACGTTGCAAAGCATTGTTGAAATATTTCCTTCCTTTCGCAAACAGAAAATGCTTGACGAGCAATTTTTTGCGACGTGCTTAAATGGTAGAACATTTTGCTTCAAAATTCAGAAGTTGGACTAACATTGTTTGATCATCTGGCCAGGACATATATGTGTATATTGACGTCTCACGTCACATCGTTGGTTCTGAGTATGTTGTGATTCAGTGAGCTTATATAACTTAAATAGCTCTAACTTTAAGTGAAAATTTTGAGCTTTAGATACATTTTATAAATAGAATGTCTTGTTCTAAACTTGATTTTTGAAATTCATTGTCATCCTCTCCGTTTCATTGCTATTATTTGTCAAGTCAAAACGAAATTCTTGGGTTGCATTTCGCTTCCTAGCATTTAATCAAGTATGCCCTCAGGGGGGGGGGGGGTTGGATCATTATTCTACCGTAATAAGGTTGGTGAATGATCATGGGAGGTTCGAGTTAGGGAGCGCCGAAGGCGTAGGTTCGAGTCTAAAGTTCGCCACTAGCAAAACGCAAACGAGGCTGTTTGTTTGGCCTAGACAAAAAGTTTGGCGGGTTGCTGCTGCTAGCTCTGTCATGCTCTTTTTATCCTTTCTAAACTTGCTTTGAATAACAAAATAGTCGCACTAACTTAAATAAATGGAGTTCACGATCACTGGAGAAAATACTGGCCGATATGGTTCTATAACCTTTCATCCAAATACAGTTATTAATAAAAAATTCCTGGATGTATCTATTCTTGACAATAGTTTTTTTCTAATGCCACTGCTATTTATTGCTGTTATTAGCTAGCATTACTGCATTGTAAATTCACTCATTCGTTACAGAGAACGTTGTGGGGAAGCGACCATTGAAGATTTGCAAAATCATCTAATAAAGAGTGGATTTAAAGTTAAATGTTATGATGATCCAGAGTGAGCTGTATTTTTTGTCATTAACATGTCATGCTATACTTGATCAGTTATGTCTTCTTGTTACTTTCATCATTTTCCAGAATCTCTTGTTCAGTTCTATCTTTATCAGCATCTTTCATCCCATGTCTTCCTCTTGTTTCGTTTTATTCTTCATCTTAATTCTATTTTCCCTTTGCTCTCTCTACTTCATGGTCTCCTTTTTGTATTTCTCTTTTTCATCGTTCTTTTTATTCTCCTGCTCCTTCTTCTTCGTCTTCTTCTTCTTTTGCTTATTTTTCTTTCACTTGCTCTTCTTGTTCGATGTTGTCGTTTTTCTGCTTTTATCATTTCCAGCATCTTTTTACAGCAACCTTTTTAGCATCTTTTTATTCCCTGTCTTCTTCTTTTTTTCCCTTTTCTTCTTCTTTTTCTCCTTTTACTTCTTCTTCTTCTTCTTCTCCTTTCCTATTTCTTTTTCTTTTCCTTCTCCTTTCTCCTTCTCCTTCTTCTTTCTCCTTCTCCTCCTCTTCTTCTTCTGCTTCTTCTTCTTCTTCCTCGTGTTCTTTATCTTCGTCTTCTTTTTTAATTTCTCCTTCTGATTTCTTCTATTTTCTTCTTTTTCTTCTTTTTCTTCTTTTTCTTCTTCTTCTTCTTCATCTTCTTTTCTTTTCCTTTGTCTTCTCCTTTTGTCTTCTTTTTTTCTTCTTCTTTCTCTTCTCTTCTTCTTCCTCATTTTCTTACTCTTTTTTTCTCCACTTCTTCTTCTTTTCTATTCTATCTCCTTCTTCTTCTTTGTTTCTTCTTGTCCCTCTTATCCTCCTAAAAAATGAAAGTTTTGATTGATATTATGTCTTCTATCTTCTTCTTCTTCTACTTTTCCTCTTCTTCTTCGTCATCCTCTTTCTTTTCTTCTTCCTCTTTCGTTTTCTCCACTTCTTCTTCTTTTTCTATTCTTCTTCTATCTCTTTCTTCTTCTTTGTTTCTTCTTATCCTTCTCATCTTCCTAAATAATGAAATTTTTGATTGATATTATGTCTTCTATCTCCTTCTTCTACTTTTCTTCTTCTTCTTCAACATCCTCTTCTTCTTTCTCTTTCTTTTTCCTCAACTTATTTTTCTTCTTTTATCAATCTTCTTCTATCTCCTTCTTCCTCGTTTTTTCTTATCCTTTCTTGTCCTCCTAACTAATATATCAGTTTTGATTGATATGTGATTTCGACGATTTTTTGTTGATGTTAATGATAAAGAATCTCTTTAGGCGATTTCTAATACTCCTGATTTTTTCTAACAGCATTGTCAAGCATATTCTTTGTGTCGACCATCCAATGTTGGCAGGCTGCACAACTCTTGCTGGATCCTCATATTAGTTCAAATGGATGCTGCTATCTGAATTGATCTAGCTTTCTTTACATGAAGTGAAGAACTTTATATTATTTTTACTATTATAAGAAGTTCATTTCTGAAGAACATTGTTTGTTTGCAATTGAAACTTTTTAAACTTCCCGGTAATACTTCTCAGATGTATAACTCTATAGGTAATTTCTGACTTCAATGTAATTGATAAGCAAACACCCTTACTAAATGGGTAACATGAAACAATGGATATTGAAAATTAGTAAAATAAATGTCAAAGAGATTAACTCAATCTCCGAGCGGAGCTAACAGTAATTTGAAGGGGTAAAAATCCTTCCTTTAGCGTCTTCGTGATTGTCAACTAACTTTGACCATTTATTTATTATTCAATCATCAGTTTGGCCTGAATGGTCGAAATTGTCACTTCAAGCGTATCTTATGGCTGGTATCAAAAGATTATAAGTTCCTTGATTGACTACTGTTGTTAATTTGTGATTATATGTCAAAGAATTTTCGTGATTTTCATCAGTGAGGACTCTATGTAGAGTTGAGTCACTTACAAACGTCGAGTTGAGTTGAAATCACTTAGAAACCCTTAGAAACAACGAACGATACATTAGAGATACGCTTAGCAAGCAATGTTTGACCGTCTGGCCACGTTGCAAAGCATTGTTGAAATATTTCCTTCCTTTCGCAATCAGAAAATGCTTGACGAGCAATTTTTTGCGACGTGCTTAAATGGTAGAACATTTTGCTTCAAAGTTCAGAAGTTGGACTAACATTGTTTGATCATCTGGCCAGGACATATATATGTATATTGACGTCTCACGTCACATCGTTGGTTGGTTCTGAGTATGTTGTGATTCAGTGAGCTAATATAACTTAAATAGCTCTAACTTTAAGGAAATTTTGAGCTTTTGATACATTTTATAGAATGTCTTGTTCTAAACTTGATTTTTGAAATTCATTGTCATCCTCTCTGTTTCATTGCTATTATTTGTCAAGTCAAAACGAAATTCTTGGGTTGCATTTCGCTAACTAGCATTTAACCAAGTACGCCCTCTGGGGGGCTGGGATCATTATTCTACCGTAATAAGGTTGGTGAATGATAATTGAAGGTTCGAGTTAGGGAGCGCCGAAGGCGTAGGTTCGAGTCTAAAGTTCGCTGCTGGCAAAACGCAAACGAGGCTGTTTGTTTGGCCTAGACAAAAAGTTTGGCGGGTTGCTGCTGCTAGCTCTGTCATGCTCTTTTTATCCTTTCTAAACTTGCTTTGAATAACAAAATAGTCGCACTAACTTAGATAAATGGAGTTCACGATCACTGGAGAAAATACTGGCCGATATGGTTCTATAACCTTTCATCCAAATACAGTTATTAATAAAGAAATCAATGAGGTCAACAACTGCTCAAATCATGGGCCTAAATCTAAACAAGTCTTTGAGACCCCAGGATTTCTTGTTTATACGCGTTATGGCCGAATTCCTAACCTCACTAAAGATGTTGCTGAATATCTACCAAGTCTACCTATTTTCAAAAGAATGCGATTGACTGAATTGTAGGTTTTGGCAGCTATGAAAAAAGCATCTTTCAATTTCATCTCCCAATCCATGTGATTTTTTGTTGCTATATTCTTCTACTCTTCTGAATTAAAACTGAGCAGTCTCTATATCTTTTGTAGAATGGAAGAGTCAGTTAGAACTAGTCTGGAGGCTCTTCAAAAGAACTATACACATTTTACAAGCAATGTATGTGCTACTGCTACCTAATGGGCCATTTTTGATTGTGGTATTTTAATGGCATTTGGCTGTTATTGGGAGAGATGGTTTAAAGAGGCTTTTGCACTATTCTAGGCCAGTTGGAGGCATTTGGCAGAAGGAAATTTACAGAGAGGGAATGGGATGGATGCCAAATGTCATTCATAAATCTATGGGGTCATCGACTCTCAATGCTAGCATTTAAAACTAAAATGAAGAGTTCATGACCCCTGAATATGGACTTATTTTAAACTAGACAATGAACCATCTTACTAGTCTCTTTGTGTTATTTATAAAGATATGTACCTTCTAGTAGCTAAGCTAAGTTTTCATTTTCTTTCCACAGGATGGAGCTATTTTCTTTTGCTCTGTTCAAGACACTGCAGCTTTTAACAAGTCTGATATACAGAAATATGCAGAAGATAAAAGCATCTCTGTCTGGACTCAGAGTGGAAGGAAAAAGGTTTCTTAGTCATTTTGTTTAGTTGAAACTGGGTTTGGGATGTCTGTATGAGAATTAATAGTGCTATGACCCTGACCCCACTTTTTTTCTGAACATAGCAAATTAAATAAACCACTTGGAGTGTTAATTAAGTTTTTTTGGTACATGAATAGACTCACCAAATCAATTAACAAGAGTACCTCTTTTGCAGAATACCTTGTTTCACTTGTCAAATATCATTTATTCATGTAGTCATTTATACTTCTTATTTCTTTTTCTTCTTCTTTCCTTTTCCTCTTCTTCTTTCTTCTTCATCTTTCTTCTTCTTCTTCTTCCTTCTTCCTCTTCTTCTTTTATCTTCTTCTTCTTCTTTGTTCTTCCTCTTCCTCTTCCTCTTCTTCCTCTTCTTATTTCTTCTTTCTTCTTCTTCCTTTTTCTTCATCTTTCTTCTTCATCTTCTTCTTCTTTCACTTCTTCTTTTTCTTCTTTCTTCTTCTTCTTTTCTTCTTCTTATTTTCTTCTTCTCTTTCATCATCTTCTCCTCTTCTTCTTTTTTTCCTAATCTTCTTCTCCCTTCTCCTCTACTTCTTCTTCTCATGCTTCCTTCTTCTGCTTCCTTTTCTTCTTCTTCTTCTTCTTTCCTCTTCTTCTTCTTCCTCATCTTGTTCTTCCTCTTCTTCACTTTTCTTCTTCTTTCTCTGCTTCTTCCTCTTCTTCTTCTTCTTCTTTCTTCCTCTTCTTCTTCTTCATATTTTTCTTCTTCTCTTTCCTCATCTTCTTCTTCCTCTTTGTCTTTTCCTCATCTTCTTCTTCCTCTCCATCTTCTTCTTCCTCCTCCTTTTCTTCTCCTTCTTTCTTCTTCTTTCATCCTTTTCCTTTTCCTCTTCTTCTTCTTCTTCTTCTTCCTTCTCCTTCTGTCTGTTTCTTCTTTTTTCTTCATTCTTCTCCTTCTTTCTACTGTTTCTACTTCTTCTTTATTCTTCCTCTTCTTCTTTCTTCTTCCTCTTCTTCTTCTTTGTTCTTCTTCCCTTGATCCTCTTCTTCTTCTTCCTCTTCCACTTGTAACTCATCTTCTTCATCTTCTTCTTTCTCCTTCCTCTCCTTCATCTTATTCTTCTTACTCTCCTTCATGTTCTTCTTTCTTTGCCCTGTTTTTCTTCTTCTTCCTTCTCCTTCCTTCTGGTGTTTCTACTTCTCCTAAATTATTTTTCTTCTTCTTTTGCTTCTTTTTCTTCTTTTTTGATCTCCTCCTCCTTCTTTTCTGTTTGCTCGTGGCCTTCTTGGTCTCTTCCTTTCTTCATTCTTCATTATTTAATTATCATCTGATCATCTCCAACAAGAGCAAAATGCATCAAACTTGACCTGCCAATTCATTTGCTTTTTCAATTTGTTTCTAGGTGAATGCAGAAGAGTTCATGAATGCAGTAGCATTGTCAGGTATCAGATGCGTTGAAGCATTGTGTGACATAGTACCACATGGTGAAAGTACGAAGAGATGCAGGAAGTCAGTAGAAAGAACATTGCGATACCTGGACAAATGCATTAGCATCAGGAATGAAAATATGGTAATCTGACCAAATCTGTTTAGAAAGCAGCTTATGAATCGACAATTTTTTACCAACTGACCGAACGACAAATGCCTCTGACAATGACAACTAGTTCCTCTTTGACATCAATACACAGCAACACACAGTGTGGTTGCCAGTATTAAAATCCTTCAAAAATCGGAACGCTTCAAGATCACTGGATGAATTTCGTATCGTGTTAATAACATAGACACTGTCTATTTTAAAATTATCTGTTATTATATCTATTGATGCTTGTAAAAATAGCGATATTTCTATAGATTTTAAAGTCATTCTGTTCTCTATAGAAAGCCCTAACATTCACCTTTTGTCTTTAGTCCAAATATGGTGACATTTCCTTATTTGGTGCGATTGTCGGTGGAGACAACCTTAAAGAGAGACTGAAATCAGCTCATGAAACAGCAAAGCGTGACGTGAAAGGTAAAAATATTCATGATATAAGATAATTTAAGATAAATATTGTTGGATAAACATGATTTAAGATAAACATTGTTGGATGCGTCATGATTTACGTTATTAGTCTTTGAGTTGTACAAAACTTCAAAATTGCGATGAATAGCGGAATCATTTTCGGGCATACTTAAAAGCTTTTTTCGTCTGACACTCCTCAGAGTATGAACGTCAGAAACAGACCGAAACAATAGACTAAGGCGGAATTTATACCCAGATGCGGCTCGAAATGCACCAATCAGAAAGAACGAAAAGCTGAATTGGCATTGTGTTTTAAACACCAATCAGCTGGTCGGATACAGCGGGAGGACCAATGAATTATTTGAAGAGTCCAAGTGAGAAAACGAACTCTTTCTGTCTACACAGAACTGGCCTTTTGGTTTTGATGTAGACAGATTCCAAAACCCCTAAGTGAAACAAAGATCTTGCTTTGCCAATGATTCTGAAAAATCCTCGCTGTAATTTTCCGCACAAATCGGGTTATCGAGTAGATGTTGTCCTATGGCAGAATCATGTTTAAGACTAGGTTGTTGTTTAGACCCACGGGGTGGTTGCTCTCTTTGCCGAAAATTATGCAGACGAATGTTAGTAGGGACATGCTGCTTTATCCTATCACCTAATCTCTGGGAAGTACGACCTACGTACCTGGCATCACACCGGCACGAGAATTCATAAATGACCAAACTTTTTGTGTGGTAGGTACGCAATCCTTTTGAATGGATGGTAGAACTTTCCGAGTGCCAAAACTAACCGAGGGTTGGCAGCAGCGAAGCACTTAGTAATGGCCTTTTAATTTGACTTTCGAATCGCAATGAGACGTTTCCTATCCAAGGCATTTTTAGGTAAACAGGGCACTTTTGCGGACCATACTTTTATCAGCCGAAAACTTGCGATCTTCTTGCGAAAACAATCCGAAATGACGTCCTCAGGGTAACCGTTTTCAATAAGAATAGACCGTATTTTATCCAATTCCGAATCAAGCCGAGATTTAGAGCAAATCATAAGTGCCCGATGAACTAGCGTGTTGATGAGGTTAATTTTCCTCTGTTTTGGACTAAAGGAATCCCACCGTGTATAGAGGCCGCTAAAGGTTGGTTTCCTATATATACTGGTGAGAAATCCAGTAGCAGTGTTTTCAACAAAGACGTCGAGAAACGGCAAAGAGTTGTTTTGCTCCTTTTCGAAAGTAAATTTTAGAGACGGATGCAAGGCGTTGAGTTTTTGGAGGAAAACGTTACAATCGGTCTCTTTTTTGAAAATAGCGAAAGTGTCATCAACATATCGAAAATAAACCGGAAGTTTTGATGTGGAGCCGAAAAGTTGACCTTCGTAGAAACCAACAAAGATGTTTGCTAGCGCTGGTCCCCATGGCGACCCCGTCCCTTTGTCGGTACATCTCATTGTTGAAGCTGAACTCTACCGACCTGGTAGCAGACTCCATCAATTCGACAAATACCTCCTCAGGGAACGGCACTTATGATTTGCTCTAAATCTCGGCTTGATTCGGAATTGGATAAAATACGGTCTATTCTTATTGAAAACGGTTACCCTGAGGACGTCATTTCGGATTGTTTTCGCAAGAAGATCGCAAGTTTTCGGCTGATAAAAGTATGGTCCGCAAAAGTGCCCTGTTTACCTAAAATGCCTTGGATAGGAAACGTCTCATTGCGATTCGAAAGTCAAATTAAAAGGCCATTACTAAGTGCTTCGCTGCTGCCAACCCTCGGTTAGTTTTGGCACTCGGAAAGTTCTACCATCCATTCAAAAGGATTGCGTACCTACCACACAAAAAAGTTTGGTCATTTATGAATTCTCGTGCCGGTGTGATGCCAGGTACGTAGGTCGTACTTCCCAGAGATTAGGTGATAGGATAAAGCAGCATGTCCCTACTAACATTCGTCTGCATAATTTTCGGCAAAGAGAGCAACCACCCCGTGGGTCTAAACAACAACCTAGTCTTAAACATGATTCTGCCATAGGACAACATCTACTCGATAACCCGATTTGTGCGGAAAATTACAGCGAGGATTTTTTCAGAATCATTGGCAAAGCAAGATCTTTGTTTCACTTAGGGGTTTTGGAATCTGTCTACATCAAAACCAAAAGGCCGGTTCTGTGTAGACAGAAAGAGTTCGTTTTCTCACTTGGACTCTTCAAATAATTCATTGGTCCTCCCGCTGTATCCGACCAGCTGTTTGGTGTTTAAAACACAATGCCAATTCAGCTTTTCGTTCTTTCTGATTGGTGCATTTCGAGCCGCATCTGGGTATAAATTCCGCCTTAGTCTATTGTTTCGGTCTGTTTCTGACGTTCATACTCTGAGGAGTGTCAGACGAAAAAAGCTTTTAAGTATGCCCGAAAATGATTCCGCTATTCATCGCAATTTTGATTTACGTTATATTAAGACTCCGCTGTTTTTTCCCAGGTTTTGTACTTGAAGGTTTTGATCAGATAGGGGAAAATTGGCTGGAAATACTAAATCAGACGACAGTAAGTAAGTTACAACAATTACCTGTTCTTTTCAGAAATGAATTACATCAAAGTGTTATCAGAATGTCACTGTTTGACCGTGTGAAACATAAAATGCGTCTCTCAATGATAAATTAACTTACAAGACAGACAGCAACATAAAGACCCGGCCAGATGTAGCCAGCATTTCAGTCAACATTGGCTAGCATTTGCCATTATACATGTTGTGTTTTCCCTTTGAAATGTTGGCAGTGTTTGGCAACCTTTGGATGAGCCAACTTTATGTTCGATGATGTTGGCTGAAGTTTGATCAGGGTTAAAAGTTCAACAAACATTTCAGAATGTTTTTTCTTTTGGCCAAACGGACCAACAAATGTTGTCTCCACGCAAGCTCATTAGGGTAGGCGCTCGCTTTTAGCCGGGAAAACGAATCAAAACAGCCTTCTTATTCTTCAAGAAGCAACCTACTAATTTTATCAACATATAGAATATACTTGGAATTGAACCCGAATAAGATATTTCCGACGGCAGTTTAACCCTTTTCCCACCCGGATTTATTTGCATGTAACAGTTTAAATCTATGTGACTGCAAGTTTTTAAGGGGGTAGCAAATACCAAGATAGTCAGTTGAAAGCAGATAACTTCAAAGAACATAACTAATATAAATCCAATAATATATCATGCAATTACCCCCTGACAATATCACGTTTTACAGTGTTTATCAATGGACCATATGGTCCCTCCAGGAGGGAAAGGGTTAAGGCTCTTCAGTCAAAACTATTTTTTAATACGAAGATGGGCAGAAATGTTGGCTAAGTTTTGAGACCCCTGCCACAACAGCAGCGAACATGCAAAACGAATTCCAAAAGAGGAAAGTGTAACGTTGGTCACGTTTGCCAAGTTTAATGTAGTGATGTAATAAGCACTTACCTACGCCATTCGTGTTTGATGTCTGTGATTTGATGTCGAGTAATGTTCTTGCTTTTTTCAGGCTGAACTTCCTAAGGATAAACCAAGGATTCTTTTTGGAAGTTTCAAACCAGGTCTGGATTATTTTGTTACTTTCTTCCCATTTCAATCGCATTTGATTTCCATCGATCAGTTAGGATTTATGTAAAGCTTAGTTTCACTTTTTGTTGAGTCCAATGCCGTGGCCAAACGATCAAACATTTTTGTCAAACATTTGAAATTAGCTTATCAAGTACTGTTTTAACGTTCTGCAACGTCGCAAAACATAAGCAAACTCCAGGAAATTTTAAACATTCTTATCAAAAAAGGCCTCCTTCCATTTGGCTTTTTGTGTTTCGGCTATGTAGAGCCTTCTTCAGCACCATAACGATCAGTGGCGGCTGGGACCCAAAATAAAGTGGTATTAGAAAAAAAATTATGTAATAGAGGCCAAACGGAGGTCGTGTACTGACAGCTGGGGGACCGGACTAACGATTTTTCTAACAAGTGGCATACTGCTCAGAATTTTTACAAATTTTTACGTTTCTAGTCCTTACGATGTTGATTCTATAGCCATTTAAAGTTTGAAAATTTATAAAGGATTTAACCGTGTAAAATGATTGAGGCTTGTAAAATTTCACCCCCAGCGATGTCTCACGGTCAAATCCTTCAAAGAATTTCAAGCTGTTAACACCTATAAAATCAATATATTTAGGACTAGAAGCATAAAACTTTGCCTCAACACTAAAAAGAAGATGCTGAATTCGAATCTGAAGTCGAAATTTCTCTATGACCTAATTTTTAATTTTTTTGAAAACGAGGCCGTTAGTTGAAATGGTCTATTGATGTGATTTGAACCCAAGGCTGCATGATAAGAGAGCCAACGACGTTTCCACAGAGCTAAAACTTGAAGAGTTACTCGGCGATTTCATTGAGCTCTGTAGCTCAGTGGAAACGTTGTTGGCTCTCTGTCCCATCAATTGTGGTATGTCACCAGTGCAAAAAAACTTATAGAAAAGGATGTATTGTATGTATAATGTTTATGTATCTATTAATTTCTTCAGATCAGATCATCGACGCAATGGCCTGTGGTATTGATATCATTGATAGTTCGTATCCTTCTACATGAATTATACTTGTACATGCAAGTCAAATCCGATATCAAAACTAACGGATCCATTTAAATCTACTATCGTGTAACCGCAGCCTTAAGCTATGGCTAAATTAGAAGACATGTCGTGCGTGACACTGTATTTGGCGTGTCTCCCAGGGTGGCTAAACATGCGAGTGACAAGCGAGCAACATGTCCCCCGAGTCATTTGCATGTCGCGGAGACAAGAAAAGTTTCTGTTGTCCCTAGAAACTTTTGCGGGTCTCTTACTACAAATTTTGTCGTGCACTACAAAGTTTCCAAGGTGGCTAAACTGGGAGACATCGAGGGGACTTCAATATTGCGCGCAATATGTCTCCTAGTTTAGCCAGGCCTTTAATCTCTCTGCTTTAAAATTCTCGGGAAGTTTCAAAATACTAAACTAAACAAATTAGTTTATGGTATGCAATCTTTAAGGTAATAGTCTTTTCTGGCCTAAAACTTTTCAAGGAACTCATACTTTAGCCTTAACATTGCTATAGCTATGTCAATGAGATATCAGAACGAGGTTGCGCCGCCGTTTTTGAATATCGATGCAAGAGACACAAGCATTCTCAGTCTTCAGCTCAATGCGAGGTTACACTTACATCCAGCTCAATACTGGACTTCGAAATTGATCTAAAAGATGCGAGGTAAGCTCTTTCATTAACGTAGACGTTGGTATGCGATGCGAATATAGCTTAAATGTGATTTGCTTAATGTACATACTTTCTTGGACTTTTTACTGTTACTTAGTGTATCTGACTGTCTTTGACCGTTATTGTTACTGTTAGTTACTGTATTGGACCGTTTCTGTTACATAGTGTAACTTAATGTTTCTTACTGTCTTGGGGCATTACTGTAACTTAGTGTTACTGTCCTTCTTGGAGCGTTACTGATACTCAAAGATACTTTCTGTCCTGAACTATTCCTGCTATTGAATGTAACTTACTGCCTTAGACAGTAATTTTACTTGAGTAACTGTCTTTTGCCGTTTCTGTCATCGAGTGTAACTTACTGTCTTGAACCATTATTGCTTCTCAGGGTAACTTACTGTCTAGGACCATAATTTTTACTTAGTGTTACTTTCTTTCTTGGGCCGTTACTATTACTTAGTGCAACTCTCTGTCTTAAAAGGTTACTGTTACTTGGTGCTACTTAATGCCACTTACTATCTTGGACCGTTACTATTGCTCAGTGTTAGTTTCTGTCTTGGATCGTTACTGTTTCTTATTGTAGCTTGCTGTTTCGGACCTTAACTATAACGTAGTGTTACTTTCTTGGACCGTTCTTGTTACTTGGTGCAACTCTTTGTCTTTGACCACTAATATAATTTAAGGTAACTGCTGTCTTGTACCTTTACTGTTACTTAGAGTTACTTAATATAATTTACTGTATCGGGCCATAATTGTAACTTAGTGTAACTTATTGTCTTTGAAAGGAAGATAAATACGCTGCCATTTTCCGGAAGGATTTAGGCCCTTGTAACTGTTAAGTGCAGGATTTGACCTTTAGACAGAAAATTGCTTGCCTAGATAGAAAATTTGCTCTCTCATGATGTCTCGATGCGCCTTGATAATTCTAGCAGTGTCAGTGATTATTGAATTATGGTTTCCATAGGTACAAAGAGGATTTTCGTCCAATATTGCAAGATTGCAGCTGTTACACATGTTTGAATTACACTAGAGTTTATCTGAATCATTTGTTAACTACTAATGAGATGTTGGCGCAAGTTTCACTGACAATGTAAGTACAGTATCAATATATTCATTGATTTGCTGTCTAAATAAATCATTGCTTTTCTTAGGGAACTTTAGGGAAAGTAAAGGGACGGAACTGCCGGGTAACTCTTCTTCCATCTCTATATTTGCTTTGATGGATCCCTTTGATTTTTCTATTTGATCTGATCACCATTTTCGTTGAAGATTAAGCAATTACAGATGCAACTAGCCTGTCATCTTGGTATACTGGCCTTACCTCGCACAGTTTTTTAGATGCCTTTTATTTCGATCCAGGACTCCGAGAACGCTTTCAATGGCTTCTTTCTATTGTCCCGTTGTTTCATTTCTTTTGCTCCATTGTTTCTTTTTTTGTTACTTGTTTGATTTCGTGCAGACAACGTTTCATTTCTTTTGTTTCATGGCTTCTTTTAATTGTCCCATTGTTTCGTTTCTTTTCTCCACTCAGGGCTTCTTTCTATTGTCACATTGTTTCACGTCTTCTGTTCCATTGTTTCATCTCTTTTGTTACTTGTTTGATTTAACGTTTCTTTTCTTTTTTTTCATGGCTTCTTTATATTGTCCCATTTTTTCATTCTTTTGTTTCATTGTTTTATTTCTTCTGTTACTTTGTTTGTTTTCATGAAGACGTTTCATTTGTTTCATGGCTTCTTTTTATTGCCTTATTGTTTTGTTTCTTTTGTCCCATTGTTTCGTTTCGTTTGTTTCATTTCTTTTGTTACGTTGTTTGTTTTCCATACAGACACAACATGCATCATTTCATTGGCTTCATGTCAGAAATCAAATCGGCTGTTCAAACTGGTTCGTTAAAACAGTTAAAAACTGATCTTTTAAAAACAAAAGACTCTTAAGCATTAGCGATTTGTATATTTAATCTTCTTTTTGAAAGAGGCCTAGTATATGTTTTCATTGAAATATACGATAATTTTAGGACCTAATTTTTGTCATCTACGGCCAATTTTCCCAGTACCTTTGACATGCCAAAAGATGAATGTGAAATTGTGCATTTAGCGCCAGATGCTTTGGCCTCAGAAGTACATAGACCCATTGAAATCTTGATCTTCGCTATAAGGCTTAGCGTGGCTTGGGTTCGTACCGTGACCTCGCTGAGCTCCTAGTACCTCGAGCTAGCGACAGGCTTAGGCTTGCCCGGGGGGCAAAGTGGCGATCGCCCCCCGGGCCCTCTAATAGATGGACGTTGCAGAAAAATTACGGGCGCTTTCCGTGAAAGTTCGAGAAGGTGATTTACATACACCGAAGTATTACAGTTATGATATGAGTAGGGCCCCACAATTACCGATATCTAAGTACAGTTTTTGGTGAGCCAATTCTACAAAACGGATGGATATTGCGATCGTTTCGTGCCGTGCGTCGTGCGACGGCTGCGACCACATGCAAAATCATCCTCCTTATCTCTAGCGATTCAAGATCATAACGCAATAGCACCTTAATGAGTTAACAGTTCAAGGTCCTGGATTTAGTGAATCGCCGATAAAGCCTGCCAATAAAGAATCATATTTGAGGTTAGAATATTTCGCTTTGCAACTGTTCGCAAATTTGAGTGAAAATCGCTCTAATTTGTAGATAATATGAACATCAATAGACAATACAGTATGGTTTGGTATAACGTAAATTGTGCCATCCATCTGATATACTTCGCTCCAAAACCTTTGTTTATAACGAGAACTATCTTTGTCTTGAATTAATCGGATGCGTGGAAAGCTAGATAAAGAATTGTAAGAACAAGCAAGACGCATCCGACGCAGCAGACTCGTAAAGAATGGTAGAAGCAAGATAAAGAAACAAATCTCAGCTATGTTTCAAATTTTCATAATAAATAACACATTAAAATCAGCCTTTCAATTTATCACGAATACCAACAGTTTTACTATAATTTAATGATTTTTTGTTATTTTAAAAGTTTGATCAGAAGAAACACTGTGAAAAGCTGCTACAATATGAATAATTTAAACTAAAATATATCGCTTGAATAAGGGGACTTAATATGAGAGGGGCTTAGTATAGTTTTTACGGTACCTGAAAACAAAGTTTTGCGCACACAAAGCATGATTCCTCGGTGCAGTGGTGCTAAATATTAAGAAATGGGCTCTTATGATTACGTTTCAAAACAAGAGCGTAATGTAAAATTCAGTCAGTTTCGGCTTGAACAAGGACCGTGACTTCCTGGTGCCCTAGGATTCCATCCCTTAACCCCTGTAAGACGTATTCCACGAATAGTACTTGTAGGTTGGTTAGCATGATTTGTCGCATTAGTTTAACGAACAAACAAGTTCCATGGTCTTTGGTAGTTTAGCCTGTTTCTGTTACTGCATCTTTCCAATGGTTGATGCCTGTGGTTGGATGACTTCCTTGTTCTGACAGCGACGATGTTTCGCTCTTGCGTTTTGAAACCAAACCTGCAATACCCGCTTCGTCAATCCTATTCTCTGAGCCATGCGCATTAATTCTGCCGTGTCTGGGTTTTGGTTGACAACAAATGCTCGTCGAAGCTCCTTCAGTTGTTCTTGTCGAAACGATGTCCGCGCACGCTTTCTTTTGCATTGGTTTTTCCCATCAAGCACTGCGACCCTCATTGGTGGTGATGGTAACATGCTTTCAAAATGGTCTGTCATGCTGCAGGATGTTCCTTGGAACATAAAATCCAATTGGCTCATTTCGTATGAAAAACAACTTTGGTTCATGTTATCCATGTGCAGCATCTCAATCGGTCTTGTATGCATGTCCCAATAATGCAAATTGGAGCCGTATTCATATCCATAATCGACAGCAGAATCAACTAAAATAGAACACAATTCTCAGTTATTGAAGCTGCCGTAAACAGTCAAACATATACAAAGTCCCCCCGTTTATTGTCTTTGGCTGTTACAGGGTTATGAAATGTGTTACAATTTTTTATCTTTTTTTATTGCAAGCTCCTAGGTTACTTGAGTTAAACAGGTTCACCGGAACAGTGGGGGTGAAGGTGCAGCGCCCTTCTGTCCCTTCAATAGCAGGAGAAGGGGGCCAGAACGCCCTATTTTATGTACAAAATTTATTATATACTTTCGATTTGTAGCCTCTTGTTTTATACATATTTCCTTCTTTCATTAATTTTTGTGCAGAGTTTTGCCTCACACTTAAAACTCCGAAAAAAGGCCGAACTATGATCTGTAATGTTTACCAAAATTTTAAAGAGAAATAGCAGAGATTCAGGGTTCGGAGGTATACCATACCATGTGTTGAATTTTCGCACGATTTGCACCATTCCGCTAGACTTACTACACGAGTCTTAGTTTTCGCTGCCTTCACCTCAATTCAATTAAGTCAAAAAAATGTAAAATAAAAAATTTTGTTGCTGTGTTTGCGTGGGGGCCTGGGAGCGAATCTACAACTTTTGTATTGAGCCTACCGATCCGCTGACATCAGCATCACGTGGGAAAGTACTCAACTCAGGGAAAATTAAATAAAAATCGTATTAAGGTGATCATTGCAAGTGCACTCCTCCGTTAATCTGCCTCTGCCCTTCTCTCTCGCTCTGGACATCAGTTCTTCTTTTCAAGAGACCTATCGCTCACTTGTATCTTCTACCGCTTAAACGCACCGTCGTTGTAAACAATTTAACTGGAATCAAAATAACACTACAAAACATCAATTTTCACACAAATCAGTCACCCTGTAACAAGGTTTAAAACGGCCCATTCAGACGGTGCCTATCCTAACCCATAGCCTAACTTTATCACTAAAACTAACACTAACCAAGATCCTAATATCAACCCTTACAATAACCCTATCCCCACTCCAATTTCTAACCCTAACCTTAACCCTAACCCTGACCCTAACCATAACCCTAACCCTAACCCTAACCCTAACCCTAACCCTAACCTTTACCCTAACCCGACCCCTAACCTTAACACCAACCCTAACCCTAACCCTAACCCTAACCTAAACCCTAACCCTAACCTAAACCCTAACCCTAACCCTAACCCTATCTCTAACCCTAACCATAAACCTAACCCTAACCCTAACCCCAACCCTAACCCTAACCCTAACCCTACCCTAAACCCTAACGTTTCAGTTTTCGTTTCCTCTTTTTATCCCAGAAACTTTTGTTTACCTGTAAACTGAAAAACTTGCTGAGTGGGAAAATAAATATATGCATCCTATTTTGACACAGTACATGAAGTTGAAGCTGTGTTCTAACCAGCTCAGCAATGAACATAGTAATTGGGTTTCTTTTGTATCGGTGTAGAAAGGTCACACCACTAAGACAGAGGAAGGGCGAAATCTAATAACAGGTGCACGGCGCAAGTAGATATCTCAAGAACAACATCAATGCTATTCATCATAACTATAGCGTAGATATGAAAATATTTCGTATTTTCCAGAGGAGGGCGCTCTGTTCTAAGGCCCTGCAGTAGTGCCAGTAGGTGCCCACCCTATACGAAACAGTGAGCGGATGGCTGAAAAAGATTGAAGGACAGAGAGGTGGATGTTTTATAGAGAGGGAGGGCTTGCAAGAGCGTAAAAGGGGGATGCTTGGCAGAAGAAGGAGGGATGTAAGACCTTGAAAGGGTAGAGAGGGGGATGTTTTATCAAGACGAAGGACTTGTACAAGCATAAAAGGGATATGCTTATCAGAGAGAGAAGGCTGTAAGACCTTAACGGGTATAGTGGGGGATGTTGGATGGATAGAGAGGACTTGTAAGAGCGTGAAAGGGGGATGCTTAACAAAGAAACGAGGACTGTAAGAGCTTGTAAGGGCAGAGAGGAGGATGTGTGATTGAAAGGGAGGGCTTGTAGGAGCGTGAAAGAGGGGGGGGCTTAACAAAGAGACGAGGGCTGTAAAAGCTTGAAAGGGTGGTAGAGAGGAGGATTTTTGATTGAGAAGGATCGCTTGTAAGGACAGGAAAGGGGATGCTTAACAAAGAAACGAGGACTGTAAGAGCTTGTAAGGGCAGAGAGGAGGATGTGTGATTGAAAGGGAGGGCTTGTAAGAGCGTGAAAGAGGGAGGCTTAACAAAGAGACGCGGGCTGTAAGAGCTTGAAAGGGTAGCTTAACAAAGAGACGAGGGCTGTAAGAGCTTGAAAGGGTGGTGGAGAGGAGGATTTTTGATTGAGAAGGATCGCTTGTAAGGACAAGAAAGGGGTTGCTTAACAAAGAAACGAGGACTGTAAGAGCTTGTAAGGGCAGAGAGGAGGATGTGTGATTGAAAGGGAGGGCTTGTAAGAGCGTGAAAGAGGGAGGCTTAACAAAGAGACGAGGGCTGTAAGAGCTTGAAAGGGTAGCTTAACAAAGAGACGAGGGCTGTAAGAGCTTGAAAGGGTGGTGGAGAGGAGGATTTTGATTGAGAAGGATCGCTTGTAAGGACAAGAAAGGGGTTGCTTAACAAAGAAACGAGGACTGTAAGAGCTTGTAAGGGCAGAGAGGAGGATGTGTGATTGAAAGGGAGGGCTTGTAAGAGCGTGAAAGAGGGAGGCTTAACAAAGAGACGAGGGCTGTAAGAGCTTGAAAGGGTAGCTTAACAAAGAGACGAGGGCTGTAAGAGCTTGAAAGGGTGGTAGAGAGGAGGATTTTTGATTGAGAAGGATCGCTTGTAAGGACAAGAAAGGGGTTGCTTAACAAAGAAACGAGGACTGTAAGAGCTTGTAAGGGCAGAGAGGAGGATGTGTGATTGAAAGGGAGGGCTTGTAAGAGCGTGAAAGAGGGAGGCTTAACAAAGAGACGAGGGCTGTAAGAGCTTGAAAGGGTAGCTTAACAAAGAGACGAGGGCTGTAAGAGCTTGAAAGGGTAGAGAGGAGGATTTTTGATTGAGAGGGATCGCTTGTAAGGACAAGAAAGGGGTTGCTTAACAAAGAAACGAGGACTGTAAGAGCTTGTAAGGGCAGAGAGGAGGATGTGTGATTGAAAGGGAGGGCTTGTAAGAGCTTGAAAGGGTAGCTTAACAAAGAGACGAGGGCTGTAAGAGCTTGAAAGGGTAGAGAGGAGGATTTTTGATTGAGAGGGATCGCTTGTAAGGGCAGGAAAGGGGTTGCTTAACAAAGAAACGAGGACTGTAAGAGCTTGTAAGGGCAGAGAGGAGGATGTGTGATTGAAAGGGAGGGCTTGTAGGAGCGTGAAAGAGGGGGGGGGGCTTAACAAAGAGACGAGGGCTGTAAAAGCTTGAAAGGGTGGTAGAGAGGAGGATTTTTGATTGAGAAGGATCGCTTGTAAGGACAGGAAAGGGGATGCTTAACAAAGAAACGAGGACTGTAAGAGCTTGTAAGGGCAGAGAGGAGGATGTGTGATTGAAAGGGAGGGCTTGTAAGAGCGTGAAAGAGGGAGGCTTAACAAAGAGACGAGGGCTGTAAGAGCTTGAAAGGGTAGCTTAACAAAGAGACGAGGGCTGTAAGAGCTTGAAAGGGTGGTAGAGAGGAGGATTTTTGATTGAGAGGGATCGCTTGTAAGGGCAGGAAAGGGGTTGCTTAACAAAGAAACGAGGGCTGTAAGAGCTTGTAAGGGCAGAGAGGAGGATGTGTGATTGAAAGGGAGGGCTTGTAAGAGCGTGAAAGAGGGAGGCTTAACAAAGAGACGAGGGCTGTAAGAGCTTGTAAGGGCAGAGAGGAGGATGTGTGATTGAAAGGGAGGGCTTGTAAGAGCGTGAAAGGGGGATGCTTAACAAAGAAACGAGGACTGTAAGAGCTTGTAAGGGCAGAGAGGAGGATGTGTGATTGAAAGGGAGGGCTTGTAAGAGCGTGAAAGAGGGGGGGGGCTTAACAAAGAGACGAGGGTTGTAAGAGCTTGAAAGGGTTTACAGGGGGATATTTGATTAAGAGGGGGCCTTGTAGGAGCGCGAAAGGGTGGTTGTAAGAGCGGAAAAGGGAGATTGTTAACAGAGGGGGGAAGGCTGAAGAGCTTGCAAGGTAGAGAGAAGGTATATGATAGAGAGAAAGGGCTTGTACAGCTTAAGAGCGTGAAGGGATACACAGAAAGAAGTTGGCTGTAACAGTTTGAAGGAGTATTTGGAAACTCTGACAGCGATGCTTAATAGCGAGTGGTCGTAGGGTCTTTGAAGAGGTGTTGAGATCGGTGCATTATGGAAAGAGGGTTTCTTAGAGTGTTCACGGTAATAATGCAACATTACTAATATTTACCATCGCTAGCTGTTTCACTGTACTCGATGCTTTCCTTTGCTGCCATGAAATGCTCTTCACAGTAAAGCATATCATCGATCTGTCCAAACTTCTGTCCTGTCCTCAATGGATATTTGCAAACAGTGCAAAAGAAACATTCATAGTGATAATAAGCTTTGTTGCATTTGAACACAAACTCTGATCGTAGTATAGTCGAATGGCAGAGCTGACAGGTTTTCAAACCAGCCCTAGAAGAAATCCAGAAATTATGCATAAGTGTCCTGGAAGTGTTTTGCTGACCTGCAAGCAACTTCGCCAGCAAACCAGCCGCGAAAATTGCCTAGCTGAGATTTCAGCCCTTAATTTTCCGAGTTTTAATTAGAGCGGCATTTAAATGTCACAAGGAAGCTACAGTGGGGAAAGAATGTGCTTTTAGATCACTTTGCGACTGATCGTCCAAATTATATACTGCATTGACAACATAAAACGTGCTAAAGGCATGTCCTTCCTTTACCCCCATAAGTCATTTAGCCGCATCCTAAGGGTAAATAGGCGATGACCACTTTTAGAAATTCAAAAAAGGGTGAGGGACCTATTCTGTGTACCTGTTTCATTTTGCGTATAGAATACTTTACATATATTAATAAAAAAATTAGAACAATTAAAAATGAGAATAATTGGTGCCGCACCTTGTGTAGCAGTCTTTGCAGAATACAACGTTATCTTTCTGGTAGCAAGATGGCTCGTGTCCCAAATGCTTTCTGCAGATATCACACGAGAGACAATTTATGTGCCATTCTTTATTGTCCATCACCACGAAGTACCTCTCGTCAATCGTTTCAGAACATTTCTTGCATGTCAGACCAAAGGACGAGTTTGATGATGTTTCCGAAAAGTTGTCGCTGGAATATGATGGTTCCTAAAGATGCATAAGAAATAGATAAAAGCTGAGACGCGCAACAATTGGATGTTGACGAATGTGGCTCTGGTGACATCCCAGTGCAGTTTTTGTCCCAATTTTCGGGTCTGCAATTTCTAATAGTCCCAGTTTTTGGATTCACTTAGCCTCATTGCTATTAAACTTTAATATCCACAGGATTTTTCTGTGCCCCCCTCTACCCTTGCGGGTGGCACATCCCAAGTACCAACAATACATACTGTATACAAAGTGCCCATACCCCGCCTATACTATCCTGCGGGAGGTCACCGTCCAGCTCTGTCTGCTTAAAACCCATATGTAGAAAAACCTTTGAAAAACACCTGTTTAAATTTAAGATGTACAGTTCAAAAGAGCCACAGAAACCAGACGGAAAATATCATAAAACCCATGCTAAAATCCAGGTCTGATTTAAAGGCAGTCTTGTCCCGAAACCTTTCGGCCGCTTTTTCCTTTTTAGTGTATTCGATTGCGTGATCGTACCGCCCATGTCTAAGCATGTACAAGCATAGCTAGTGGAGGAGGACTCTATTAAATAAGGTGCAAGTTTGTCAGCTGTGGGCGCTCTTTCAAGCTTTGGAACTTCACTCTTCACTTCATAAGGGGCTGTGGCGTTGTGGTGTAATCCAGCTGACTCGTGGTGTCAGAAGCTCAGTGTGGTCAGGGTTCGAGCCAAGCCACGGTAGCGTCACAGCCAGGGTCAAGGTCTCGATTAGTTAACCTAAGCGACTGGCGCTAGAACACCATTTCACCTTCACTCTCAAAGTTTAGGACTCTTCAAATTTTGCGTTCTGCACACGCGACCAAATTTGTGCTGCACCTGCGCACTCGAACCACAGAAATCAACCTTTAAGCCCCGGCCAAACGATCAAACATTGTTTTACAAACATTTGAAATTTGCTTGTCCAGAAAAATGTTTTATCGTTTGGCCACGTCGCGAAATAATACTAATCAAACATTTTCTGCGTTCGTCTAGCAATGAATTTCGCTTATATATGCTTGTCAAGCAATGTTTTGCGAAAACGCTCAAGCTTTGATTGACAAGCAAATTTCAAATGTTTGACAAACAATGTTGGATCGTTTGGCCAGGGCCTTACTCCCGATTCTACCCAACATAAACATCTGATGAAAAGATTAGTGCCTTAGGAAGTAGAAAATTTCTAAATGAATACATAGGACGGGCTTTGATTTCAAATTAAAAGTTTTGTTTTGATTATCCACTTAGTTCCATAAGATAATAAGCATAGACTGTTGCATTTCAATAAATGCTAAACTCAAAAGACATAATTCCTAACTTTGGATATTTCAAAAGCTGAAAGTGGTATATATGAGTGATTACCGTCTGCACTAACAGTGGTCCAATTATTTAACTCAGTCATAGGTGCGTAAGACCAAGATCAATGTAAATTATTTCTGAATCTTATTGTCATAATCTAGTTTCCAGATGTCATATGAATGCTAGTTTCTCAAAGCAAGGTCATTCAATTGCCGCAAAGTCTTTTCGTTCAACCAGTTTAGCGATTTTCTGTGACGTAGGCATTGTTGCTAGGCATGCCCTAGGAAGGGATAGAGTTCTTGGCTAAATTTTGACTGGGGTCTGCCGCCAGCATATTCAAAAGAGAAAATTGTACCCTTGGCTATCTAGACCAATTTACCAAAATGATACCCTTGGCAAGACTAATTGTTGGCCCTTAGTCGGAAATTTCAAAGGTTGGCTTGTTTCTTTTACTTGTTTTTTTTTTAATGAGTAGGATGAAATTTCTATCGCCAAGTTTGATCTTGCCAATCATTGTTGGACGGAAAAGCACCAGATGGATTGGGATAACATTTCAGTGATTGATGAGGGAGCATTCACTCTGTTCTATCAACTCCTTGTATCAATCAAGTATCTTACTCAATCCCAGAAATCTGGTTGAATAACATAAAAAGTTGCACTGAACGCAATTTTGGGCCACAAACCTTAGAAATTGAGCGCCAAAAAAATTCCCAAGCTTCCTTGCAGGTCCGATTAATTTCACACCATTCGATCTGACCTTTGTAATAAATAGGAAAAAACCACATTTCTCATTGCCCGATCATGGGAAACGGACCTCTCCCGAAACGTTGCCCAACTAAATATCAAAGGCTTGTCATGATAAGTGGTGACTATCATGTTTAATACGATGAAATTTCTACTTTTAAAGGCTACTGAACTTGAAAGCTTAACCCTTCCCTGGACCAAGATTGCCAGATGTGATACCCTTGGCTACACCGAAATTGCAAAAATTATACCCTTGGCTAGACCAGAAGTCTGAAAAAGTACCCTCTCGCGCAGCACATCCACGGTACCTTTACTATGGAAGAACCCCCCGTGACGAACCCCTGACATTGCGAGCTTATACAAAACGAACTGGGTCCTTGAGTAACAAACTATTGAAGGCAATTAAAGTTCTCTTGGTTTAACGAACATGAACTCGCAATATCACGAACAGTTTTCACGCTCTGTTCAGGGTTGGTTCCCAGATTCCACTGTGCGATCGAATCCCATTGTAATGAACCCAGGGCGAAGCAAAGGAGGGGTGACAAAACGTTTTATTTTCAGGGGTTGGCATTGACGTTTAAGTCGACACTTTTTCGTGCCAATTAGGTCATAGGAAGTCTTAGACTTATTACATGAGTCATAGTTATCTCTATTGAGTCTATGTTGGACGCTCAAACTACGACTCATAATTTTTTAGCAGATAAATTTTTAGCAGAAGTTGGGGTCGTTGACCACTTTTTCAGCTGAAAAGTTATGAGTCCCATTCTGAGCAAACAGCTTTTTAGTTGTTGTTGTTGCTGTTTGGGAAGAGTGGGACTCAACAGGGTAGATGAATAATAAACCACAATCGCAGCAAAGCATAAGTACCTGTCCCTAGAAAACTTTGCATCCAATGGCAGTCGTAGTATGGGGGCAAAGGAGTCGGCTGCCCTCTTAACCTTTCGAAAATGGTCAAATTCTTCCATTTTCCTATTTTACCCCATTAATGTACTACTTCTGCCCCGCTGCCCCATCTTCCTGTCAGTGTTTGAAAACTCCTTACCCTCTTTTTGTAAACCAGCATTCAGAAATCTTTGATTTTTTCTGAATTTTGAAGAATTGCGAAATCAACTTTTAGGACTGGGTCCCCCAGTCGTCCACGGAAATGGCAGTACTTGAACCTCTCTCGAAATAGTGTGTTTGTTCTGGAATTGGAAGATTGGGGGGGGTGGATAAGGGACTGAAGGGCGAATGTACTACTGCAACAAGCACCCTTTCTATGCTCAAAACTAACAATGATGGCCTTCTTATGGCCTTCTCAAGGCTTGAAATTCCCTAAGAACGGCTCAAGCTTTAGCCTTCTACGAAACAACGTTATTTTCTATTCCAACTGAAATGCTTATTGATTTGGCTGCTTAGAACCCAGGTAGGCAACAGTGAAGTAAATTATACTCGCACTGAGAATCCTCTAAAATATTTTCCTTTAGACGGCTGCAGAGTAACAAACAGTGTCTGTACACACACACCAAATATCTCGAAAACTTTATTATATTGAAGCCTAGATAATGGCGAACAATTTAAGCAACCTTAATTATCTATGGGAGTATATCACAAAATGGAAAAGTCGCACATTAGTATATTCAAGAACCACTATCTCTAAGGTGTATTACTAAGCACCGAGCAGTCGCTTAGAGGAGTCAATATTTTGCAATGCTGTTGAATTTCGCAACATTCGTTAATGCATATTTCCTTTTTTCAGGGGCGTCCAGGGGCTATACCCCTTTTGGTTGGGGGTTGCAAAAGATGAACTTACAAAGAATGAAAAAGAAGATAGATGTGCACACACCCATCTAGGGGAGATGGGGACAAGCTCCCTTAGGACAAGTTCAAATTTTAATTGTTCTGATCTTCTGGAATAGTGGTTATTATGGTTTCAAATATGCAAATTAAAACTACAGGACGCTAGTTTTAATTTGCATATTAAAGGTACTAACAACGAAACGAAATATCAAAGGTACTAACATGGTTCAGACGCTATTCAGATTCTCCCTCGCGCTGCAAATTCTCCTATAACCATTTTCTAGGGTGGGATACACTATGGAGACGCTCTTTTTAATATACGAAAGTGGTCTAATAATGGTTCGAGGCTTACACAGAGTACTCAGAGGAAAAAAGTGCAAGCTAGGCTAAACTTGATAACGAGATTCTTGAAGATTCCGAATGATTCTTCGGAAGGGTGTACGAGATTCCTGTAGTGATTTGCCCTTCGCTTGATACAATGTGCTATGCCCTCCCGGCTATCATTCTACTTTCCTGGCACTTTGCGTGTCCCCTGCACCAGGTGCCATGAAGCAATTATTGTGATAGCATAAATGACACATAATATCCAGACTAACCATTAATGTAAAAGGCGGTTTGTTAGAATGTATTACTGCTGAGCAAGCAAAGAAAGTTTCAGTGCTTGGTTCAAAGTTTTTCTTGTCTAATAAAAACACTGCATAAGAATAAGGTGAATTAGAAAAGGTCGACAATGTAACTCAGAAGCTCACCGTCTTGATTGCGAATCCGTTCGGAAACATATCCATGTTCATTTCATGGCCGAGGTATAGGCGTAGGTCTTCCATGCTATCCGAACAGGAACATGTGTGTCTCAAAATGCTGTCTGCAGGCTTCTGAAATCGACCCTATGATACTCTCAACCAGCTGCCGTCGATATCTTGCAAATTTTCCTCATAACCCTGCGCTGTTCGCTTTCTCAAAGCCATAATTATGCAGTTTCACAGACAGTGAGCTTTAATTGTAAATTGATATTAGGATGAACTCATACAACTGTTCGACAATTTCGGTTTACAGTGTATAGTACTGTTGCGATCACGAGTATATCGCTGCACAGTCAGCACTGAAAGTTCAATGTTTTTATCACGTTGTGACGTTCAGGGGTTTGGTCTGTTGAAACTTATAGCACGGCGTTAGCGCAGAGTTACCTGTCGTTAATTTTGTTCAGTTCTTACTGAATCAGTAGCGATTTTTCCCAGCTTAATTCTAGGAGTTTCTAAAGATCTCTAAAAGCAGTATGATCAACAGATGGTTGGAGAACACAGAAACAAAAGCTTGAACATAGCTTGTGCAATAGGAACCGTCCCGCCAACAGTTGAAGCGATATAATTTCAGTAATATGAAGAACAAGGATTCTTCTGAGTTTCAAGCGACTTCTAAGAATGTCTTCGCAAGTTAACCAGGGGAACTGAGAATCCGGCCCTATGACCAAACATCCTAATATTGTTCGTAAAACATTTGAAATTGTCGGTCAAACACATTGTTCGGTCGTTTGGCTATATCACAAAACATTGCGCGAAGAAAAGTTGGAGGAGAGAGCACGGTTTTGAATGTTTTTGAAGCATAGAAGACGAAAAATTCCTTTTAAGTTTTTTAACACATTGCTAAGTGAATTCTGCTTGCCAGGCAATGTTTTGTGACGTGGCCAAACAATTGCGAGGTTTTAAATTTTTGAGAAACACTGTTTGGTCGTTCGACTACTTAGGCCTTACAGTCAGTTTGGTATAAACTTCGAACCTTTGCTTATTTCCATCCCCAGTATAGAAGCACCTTCATAAGAGTATTCAGTGTTATTTTGCAGCAGGCGAATCTCGGAAAAAGCCATGCATGGGGTGACCTTCTATTAACCAGTGCGCGTATTATGGTAATAAACAAACAGATTGCGGCAACGTGATCCGTCGAATCTCCAGGCCAACGGGCGCATTCATGTGATTTTAAGTAGATTCGGTAAGCAAAGACTGGATTAACGGATTAAAAGCGATCAAGAAACTTTAGGATTCGTATTTCCTTGTATAAAGTGCGTCCTCAAAAATGTCCGATGCAAACATATCTTTTTGACCTGGAATCGTCGTGGAAACGGTTTTCAAACATTGACAAGAAACTTAGCCGTAAAGGGTTGAAATTCGATGAAATTGCATGTAGGAAAATGTGCTGTCGGCAGAAGCGTATTCGTATTGAGGATCAACAGCGTCAGGGAGCAAACAAGAGTGTTGCGCCCCTTCTATTCTCTTTTATGTCAAAAGTGGAGTTTTTACATTTTGTATTATTCTTGTATTTGTCATTATTGCGCCCCCAGTTGTCCCTTCCTGCCCCCTCCTCTTCGCTACGACACTTGCTGTCGGTGTCGGCTTTGGTTAGCCTTGAAGTAGTCCGGCATGGCTCTTTCACGGCTCTAAGGCACTGGGCAAGCGATCAAACATAGTTTGTCAAACATTTGAATTTTGCTTGTACTCTAAGGTGCCAAATAAACATCCCCGTTTACTAATTTTGAGTTTTTCCCCCACCCCCCGGACCTTATTAGGACCCCCCGTTTATTAAATTTTCGAAAAATTTCCGCCCCTCCCGTTTATTTAGACCCCCGTTTATTTGGAACCTTAGAGTAAAGCAAAAAGTTTTACTGTTTGACCACGTCGCATTGCAGAATATTTTTCGTCAAACACGCTTTGCTTGCGTGAAGCTAAGAATGTTTTTGAACTTTTTCAAAAAACATTGCTCGACGAGCCCTGCTTGCAGCATGCAATGAACACCTGCTACGCATTGTTTTTGTGACGTGGCCAAACGTTCAAAACAAGGAGCTCAGTGATTGATAAACAAATGCTAAATGTTTGACAAACAATGTTTGATCGTTTGGCCAGGGCCTAATAATTTGCAATATGTTAGGTTCATTAGGCGTTATTTCGCGTTTTTGCGTTGTTTTCGCCTGGATAAATTTTTGGTATTTGTTTGCTGTCTATAGTTGACAATGCTGTCTCCAGTCTGAAACACCAGTAGCAATTGCTTAGCATTATGAAACTGGGAAAAGAAATAAACTTTTCATAACAACAACTCAAATTTCGAAAGAAACCTGTGGCTGTGTCTTTGATATCCATGATTCCAATGGTTGTCAGTGTATTTTTCCGTCGCTGGTCGCTAGCTTTTCTGTCACTCTGGTCGCTAGCTTTTCTGTCATTCTGGTCATTGGCTTTTCTGTCGCTCTGGTCGCTGGCTTTTCTGTGACTCTGGTCGCTGGCTTGTCTGTCACTCTTGTCGCTGGCGTGTCTGTCACTCTGATCGTTGGCTTTTCTGTCTTGGTCGCTGGCTTTTCTGTGATTTGGCCGCTGGCTTGTCTGTCACTCTTGTCGCTGGCGTGTCTGTCACTCTGATCGTTGGCTTTTCTGTCATGGTCGCTGGCTTTTCTGTCACTCTGGTCGCTGGCTTTTCTGTCACTCTGGTCGCTGGCTTGTCTGTCACTCTGATCGTTGGCTTTTCTGTCATGGTCGCTGGCTTTTCTGTCGCTCTGGTTGCTGGCTTATCTGCCACCTTGGTCACTGGCTTTTCTTTCTTTCTGGTCGCTAGCTTTTCTGTGACTCTGGTCGCTGGCTTTTCTGTGACTCTAGTCACTGGCTTTTCTGTCACTCTGGTCACCGGCCTTTCTGTCACTCTGGTCACTGGCTTTTCTGTGAATCTGGTTCATGGCATTTCTGTCACTCTGGTCGCTGGCTTTTCTTTCACTCTGGTCGCTGGCTTTTCTGTCACTCTGGTCCAGTTTTTTAGCTCTTAAAAAATTCACGCACTGCAGCATCGAAATTTTCCGGTGATTGGCTCTTAAATTTTGGTTGCAAGTTCAACTCATTTGAAGGTAAACAGCTTAAAAGAGTTTTTTCTACTTGCAGAAGATAGATAACAGAAAGTAGAGATATAGCGTTTGCTTGTTTCCTCAGTCTGTTAAATAACCATTATAATATAATTACCAGAATCACCACTCATAGCCTATATATAATTTTAAAAATATTTAAATGTCACAGTAAAAACTAACAAGGTATTCTTCGAAAATTAGATTACAAAAATAAATATGATTTTAAAAGGTTAATATCCATGAGTAGCATTTATTTATTTATAAAAGAAGGAGTTGAATTTCATTTTTCTCTTGAATTGGGGTACATTTCTATGTCCATAGGGGCACTACAAAAGATGAAATAGAAAACATTACCTAAGAATTAATAAATGAAAGAGTGGCACATAGGCAGGGCTGTCGAGAGGCAGAGCGGGCTCTAGGGTTATGCAATCGTACCGGACCTTTGGAGGCTTTAGGGGGAAGTATTAGAGAGTCAGTTTTTGCCCTGGATTTCTTACCCTGCTGGACCCCCCTTTCATTGGTACTGCACATAGGTACCCCTTCCTTCTACCTATCATTTACCACATACTGTACTAGACCGCTTACATGTCTGCATTCATTTCCACAGCAACTTCCTCTTTCTTTGTGGTAATACTCTGTGAATACCATATAACCAGTCTTGGGATCAACATACCAGTTTTTCTTTTCCTAAGAAAAAGATTGACAGTTGAAGTTAGTTGATTTGAAAGACTTTGAGACAACAAAGTCATTGGTTGGGAATCATAGCCACATGACTTGGCTGAAACTAGGGTGCATTGAAATAGAGAGATGTCAGGGAGAGTTGCCCCAAAGAATATTTGTATGCATCCCAGACTGGAAATGGTGTGCACCAAGCACCGAGGCTACTTTTCTCAAACCAATGAGGGTATTGTTTTCTATTGTTTTCACCAAAATTGTGCACCAACGAACTTTGGCATGTGCAGCAAAGTTTCCACTCTGGTATGCACCTGGTTGGAAAACATGCTGCCACTCACAATGATGCTTGCACCTCTCCTATTGTTTGACCTATTGTTATGTTAATTAGCCTATTGTTTTCCCAATCTGCTCGCAATGTCACATTGGTTGAAACTTGCATGTTTTCCAACCTAGTATGCAACCAGGTACTTCACAGCTTCAAATAGGCTGCTCTTAGTCTTACTATGAGGGCCCATTGGCCATTGGAAGCACAGGGGCTTGGCGTAGCAACTGGAACCCAAAATAAATTAAAAATAATTGTATGCTATCACAGTATTGGTACTGTATCCACCCTTGATCGCATCTTTGCCACAAATCCCAAGAAACATGACTAAGGCACGACCACCCCCCACCATGTTATAAATGTTGAAGGTTGGCCAGAACAAGAACAAGAAAAGAATAGATAGGCCGTCTGCTATCGAACAACATAACACAATATTCAATAATGATAACAAGCAAGAGTAGAACTAAGTTATATAACAACTGAGCAACGCCCTAATCGTACGATGCTCCTACGCAGAGGTAAAGTACATAATAATCATCATAACATATCATACTCTAATGAATTCCTAACACTCCCACTTGATGATTAATTATCAATGCAAAAGATAACAATAAAAATAAAAAACAAATCAGTCCATGAGTCAATTTATCTTTTTAATTCCTAAACTGTCTCTAAAATTTTCAAAAGCAATTTTTCCAAGTCCCTTTGTCATTATATCTGCCAACATATGTTTTGTAGGACAATATTCAACAGAAATAGCTTTTAGATGAACTTGCTGTCTGATAAAATGATATGCTACGTCAATATGTTTTGTACGATTATGAAACTTAGGGTTCTTAGCTAGCTCTATTGCTCCCTGATTGTCTTCAAGAATAATAGTTGGTCCCTTTTGCTCAAGATTAATATCTGCTAGTAATCTTCGAATCCAAATACCTTCTTGACTGGCTCCACTTAATGCAATGTATTCAGCTTCAGTAGAAGATTTTGATACAGATGCTTGTCTTTTACTACACCAACTGACAGTGTTACCTTGAATTTGGAAGACATATCCTGACGTTGAGCGACGCGTATCTAGATCACCGGCCCAATCTGCATCAGAATAGCCAACCAATACATGGCTCTTATCAGTAGCAGAATAAACAAGACCATAATTCAATGTTCCTTGAACATATCGTAAGATTCTCTTTATACCTGTCCAATGATCTTTCCCAGGTTTTGCCATAAATTTCGAAAGTATGCCAACTGCTGCAGCTAAATCTGGACGTGTAGCAGTAGTTGCATAAGTCAAACATCCAATGATCATTTGATAACCTTGAACATCAACAGGCTTTTCATCTTCTGATAATTGTTGGAATTTCCGTCCTTGCTCCAACGGAGTTGAAACAGGTTTGCATTTATCCATATTGGATCTCTTCAGAATTCCCTCAAGATACTTCGCTGACTGATAGAAAGTGTTCTTGACTTGCGATCTCGTTTCACAGACATACCAAGAACGTAATGCACCTCACCTAAATCTTCAACTTTGAATCTTTTTCCAAGTGAAATTTTCTCTTCCATCAGCAAATCAATGTTGTTAGAAAACAACAAGATGTCATCAACGTAAAGAGCAAGAATGATAAAATCAACCTTACCATTCCTCTGCTTCACTGATTTTATATACAAACATGAATCTGCACTGCTGTTTTGTAGCCTTCTGACTTCAGGAAACTGTCTATTGCGTGATTCCAGCAACGTGCAGCTTGCTTTAATCCATAGATACTTTTGTTTAACTTGCATACATGGTTTGGTTTCTTCTTGTTTATATAACCATCAGGTTGCTTCATGTATATTTCTTCATCAAGGTCTCCTTGTAAGAATGCAGTCTTCACATCCATCTGATGACATTCCCAATCATAAATATTTGCCATGACCAACAGAGATCTAATCGAGCTGTAACGCACAACTGGAGAAAAAACTTCCTGGTAATCAAGTCCATGAGACTGTGAGTACCCTTGTGCCACAAGACGAGCTTTGAATTTTCAATCAAACCATCAGCATTACGCTTAACTTTAAATACCCATCGACTACCGACTACATTTTTTCCTTCAGGCAATGGAACAAGGTCCCAAGTGTGATTACTTAACAATGAGTCATATTCAGAGTTTGTCGCATCCTTCCAATTGGTAGAATAATCTCCTCTCCAAGCTTCAAAGATATCACTTGGCTCATTTATGTCAGCTGTAAGAGTTTCTGCAGCATAAAACTCTTCTTCAATAAATCTGACTGGAGGTCTACGCTGTCTTTGTGCAGGCAAATTATTGACTTCTCTCATAAAATTGTCTTCATAAGTAACTCCCACTGGTTCATTGTCCAATACAGCAGGTTCTTCAACAATTTCAGGCTCAGCTTGATCACTATGTGGTTCATCAGTGACAGCTACAACATCTGATACATTTGGAAGTACAGTTTGTGAATCATTATCAACTGGATAAAAGAATTGCAAATCAGAGTTTACAGAATGTCCATTTTCAAAATCATGAAAATCATTTTCGGCAAATATTACATCTCGACTTCGTATAAAACAACAAGCTTTCAGGTCATATAGTTTATATCCCTTGGTTTCATTTGGATAGCCAACAAATACAGATTTGCGAGACTTTTCTTCAAACTTCTTGCGTTGATCCTTTGGAATGTGTGCATATGCTAAACATCCAAATACCTTCAGGTTTGAAACATCAGGTTTTCGGTTAAACAATGATTCAAATGGTGTGACTCCATCTAGTGAAGTAGTAGGACTTCTATTTCTCAAATATGTTGCAGTATTAACTGCTTCTGCCCAAAATTTCTTTGGCATTCCTGACTGTGACATCATTGACAGAGCTGTTTCCACAAGGGTGCGATTCATTCTTTCTGCAACGCCATTTTGAGCAGGACTGTAGGGAACTGTGGTTTGGTGTACAATCCCTTTCTCTTTCATGTAAGCGTCAAACTTCTTTGAACAATATTCACCACCATTATCTGAACGTAATGTTTTCACAAGATTTTCAGTCACCAGTGTTTTCATTTGTTTTCCAGTAACATTTGTTGTGAAATTAACAAACTCTTTAAACTTGTCCATCACTTCATGTTTGTGTTTGATGAAATAAACATGAGTGTACCTTGAATAATCATCAATAAAGGTGATAAAATATTTAGATCCTCCAAGAGAATCAACAGACATTGGTCCGCAGACGTCGCTATGAACAACTTCAAATGGTCTAGTTGCACGAGTTGCACTTCCTTTGGAATATGGGACACGGTGTTGTTTTCCCATAATGCAAGGCTCACAAACAGATTTTCTTCCAACTTTGGTACTACATTTCATTCCTTCTACCATTTTATCTTTCATTAATTTTTCAACATTGTCCATCCCCAAATGACCAAAACGATTATGCCACAAATGGATATCAATTTCATCTTTTGCAATATTTATATGCTCATCAGAAACAATTTTCAACATATACAGTTTCCCTTGCATCTCTCCAACTGCTAACAACTTTCCATTTCTTGAAATTCGGCATTGGTTTCCTTTGAATTCAACAGAAGCTTCAAGTTTTGTCATGGCTCTTACAGACAACAAGTTCTTTTTAAGATCAGGTAAGTAAAGAACATCATGCAGAGCAATGGGCTGAGAATTTTCATCTAGATCAGCAAGAAGATGGTAAGTACCTTTTCCATAAGCTAAAATAGAACCATTATCACCAAGATTAACAGTGCACGGTTGCCTAAATTCAATATAATCAGATAAGGAATCTCTTTCAAAAGACATGTGTTGAGTTGCTCCCGAGTCTATGATCCACCCAGAATTATCCATTTCATCAGAGGTAATCAAAGCTTCCTCACAGATAGCTTCCACATAGATAACTGGATCAGAATCATTCTTTTCAGCACAATTTGCAGATGATTTGCCATTACCACGCTGTGCATTCTCTTTGTGATTTTTCTTAGGGCAGTCTCTTGCAAAATGTCCCTTCTCCTTGCAATAATGACAAGTTCCACGAAAAGGTTTATCAAACTTTACCTCATGACTCACAGGGCCACTAGAACCACGTCCTTGTCTTCCTCTCCTACTATATCCCATTGATCTTCTTGCAGAAAAAGCATCTTCAGATTTTCTTGTACCAAAGGTACCATCAAAACTACGATCCACATCATTAAGCAGCATTCCTTTCACTTTTTCAAAGGATAACTGATCTTCTCCAACAGCATCAAGAGCAGTGATTAATGGTTTGAACTCTTCTGGCAAACTTGCAAGCAGTGTCATTGCCAGTTCTTTATCATCAACAGATACCCCCATCTCTTTGAGCTGGTCATGGAGCGACCTTAAATGCGTTATGTGTTCTAACATACTATTACCACTTTGAAAACGGCAAGAATAGTATTGCTGTCGCAATCTTATTTTCTGAAGAATAGATTCACGAGCAAACTGGCTTTTTAAGGCATCCCAGGCTTCCTTTGCAGTTGTCGTTTCTCTCACATGAATTTGCTGCTCGGGTTCCACAGCCAGACAAATTGATGTCCACGCCTTCTTTGCTCTGGAGTTGAAAGCTCGTAGTAGGGCTGCGGCATCGTTTCCAGTACTAGTCGGAGTTTCAGCAGAACCATCGGCATGTTCAAACAAATCCAAACTTTCCAAGTACAAACGCATGTTGAATGCCCAGGACCTATAATTCGATCCATTCAACTTACGAAACTTCAGCACACCCATCACATCCTCAGACGACGAAGCCATTTTGTTTTGTCTTTCAGCCAGAAAAACAAACTCACAGGCCTCACAAAACTTTCTGTTCCGTTAGCCAACGTTCTGATAAACGTTCTGGGCCCATAACCTGTTATAAATGTTGAAGGTTGGCCAGAACAAGAACAAGAAAAGAATAGATAGGCCGTCTGCTATCGAACAACATAACACAATATTCAATAATGATAACAAGCAAGAGTAGAACTAAGTTATATAACAACTGAGCAACGCCCTAATCGTACGATGCTCCTACGCAGAGGTAAAGTACATAATAATCATCATAACATATCATACTCTAATGAATTCCTAACATTGTTGTGACGCCAATGATGACGTGAATATGACGAAGTATTAAAAATGTAGCCTCGTTTTCATCTCTTTATAGGTCTGAAAATGACAACAACAACACTAATTTTGAAGATGCTGAAAAATGCAGATGGATGACTGAACAGAGCTAGCAATAAATAAGGAAAATTTGAAGCACATAGGGGTCTACAAAATGTTAAATCCAAAACTTATAGAGCGAGAAGATAGTGACAATTCTGCCTGCAGCTCTATTTGGGACAGTGCAGAATTGAATTGCATGCCAACAGGAAAAGTAATTTCAATTGGTGACATGGAATTTGAGAGAAGAAAAAAGTTCTTCTTCAATGCAGCCCTGCACCATTTCAACCCTAAAGCATTTGCTGAAGCAGAAACAGCTGAAGATGTCAGATATGCAGTGAAATTCTGTCAAGAAAAAAATGTTCGTAATTTGTGTTTTTCACAGCAAGAAAAAGCACAAACCACATTCCACAGCAAACATTTGTTTCCAAGGGTAACAAGTAAACTCCCCACTTCCAACTCCCCTCCCCCACCCTAAAATCGTCCAGTTGGAGCTGTTCAAGTTATGTTACCCCTAGTGTTTGTCCAAATTGCCCCATCCTTCAAGTTAACTTGCTGCAGCCTTCAAGTCAACTCGCCTCACCGTTAATTTAATGATTGAAAATTTTTAATTGAACTGAGTCTATCAGTGCTATAAAAGGGGATTTGGCAACAAACCCCCACCTTAGACGTTATACTGAAAAACAATCATGTAAACCTTCATTCATAGTTTGGGGGGTGGCAAGTTGACTTTTGAAGTAGGGCGAATTGACTTTTAATGTGGGATGAGAGGACTTCAAAGGTGGGTTAACAAAAAAGTGAGGTGAGTTGGAGGTGGGGCCAGTTGGAAGTGGGGCACGTAGACTAGAAACTGTGGTACACATGCATGAAACTTCTTGGGCTCTTTATAACATTTCTCCTTTGTTTCAATACCCTTGCTATTCAATAAACCATAGGATGTGCATTGGAGATCTATTGATATCTCACATCCCCTGTGGTTACCATCCTCATGCTCCCCACTTGAAATGCCTCTCACTTAATCTGTAACTCTGTTTTCTTTGTAGTATCCATTATGCGTTGTTAGCGGAGGTCACAGTGACTATGGCACAAAGAATGGTGCTTTTGTCATAAAACTTTCTGGAATGAAGAGGGTAACTGTTGATGTTCCTAGCCGGGTATGTCTATGCGTTAGCTCATGCATGTGTTGTAAACTTTAGAAGTTGCTTTGAAGTTGTTATGGACACTGCGTTCAGTCATATTCTGCCCAACTAGAGCAGAAGTAGAGGAGCAGAGATTGGGATGTGAATATGCCTAGACTGCACAAAGCCCTGGGACACCTGATCTCATTTTGTTAGGGTTATGCCACCCAAGCATCAAAAAAATACCTGACCTTATACCAATTTTAGTAAATGTATACCCAACCTTATGCCATAATTTCAAAAATATATACCTTACCTTATACCAAGTAGTGAAACTTGTAAAAAGGGAGACTGCTTGTTATACCCAAATCATAAAAATCAACACTGTTCCTTACCTCAACTGTGAAAATCGATAACATTGTCTGGATGACACCTCCAAGTACCAAAATCATTCATTGTGCCCCCTGGACCCAAAGTGCTAAAACACTTGACAGTGCTGGAACCTAATCACAAAGTGCTAAAACCCTAAAGAAGCTGTCAGCCAGGTTGCTGATTAACATGACTTGTGCTGTAAAGCTTGAAACAGACAATTTCTAACTGATGAGTGAAACTTGCTTTTCATTATGAGGTGATGATTAGCAAACAGTTTTCTCATAAGATAAGTTGAAGATAATATTTTTTTCTTTCTAGAATGCATTTGTTGAGCCAGGAGCCCTTTTGGGTGATTTAGATGTTGCCACTGTGAAGCACAATTTAGCAACTCCACTTGGCACTTCAACGACAGTTGGAATTGGTGGACAAGCACTGGATCTTGGCATGGGATTTTTGTCAAGAAGTTTTGGCTTTTTGATTGACAATATAATTGAATACGGTAATGGTTGATATAATATTAAGAAAACAGTGATAACTTCCTCAGTACCTTGACTACTGCCTAAAGCTGGATCTCCAGTAATTAAAATTCTAAGAGAATTATTACGTTAGTACACATGGACAGTACTGCATTTCATGTCAGTTCATTCTTGGTAGCAAATGATGAAAAGTAGAAATGACTTCAACTTTTTGATGGGAAAACTCTTTGTGCCAATGATTTTGCCTTATGGCGGTCAAGCTTAACTTGCCTTCCTAGATGTCTTTACTTGACTTTTTGTGTCTCCTCTTAAATTTGACTTGCTTTCTTGCATTTTGCATTGCGTATATGAAATAATATCTAAATTGCCCTTAATATCTCAAAAACTCGTTCATCCGAACTACGATCTGAAGAAACTTCTCCTGGGTGTTTGATGTACTGAGTTTCAACTGTAAGAATATTTCAAGGAATTGTCTTCTGTCCTATGAGAAACCTAGACTCACTACACGGGTCCAAGTTATTAGTGCCATCCTCTTAAGCTTTTGGTGCTGTAAAAGGCAGCTGTAGGGAACTGCTATTGTTGTTTGTCTCGATTCAATTAGTGGAACACTGATACTCTTGTAATAAGTCTATTCCCAAACGAGCTAGATTACCTAGTGGGTTGGGGGTGGGGTGATATCTTCAAAACCATAACATGTGCATGCATGAAAACTGGTATGCCGGTACATTGCCACGAATACTGACCAGTACGCTTGCGAAAAAGCCGGTACACCGGTACGTTGATCATAGCTGTCACTCCCCATTACATTGTCTACTTGATTAGAGCATACTGTATGTAAGTATTTCTCACCAAAAAGATATTCTTGACTCATAATAATGCTTTCTTTTTAACAGAAATGGTAAGATGTGACAGTGAAATCATGAAGGTCAATCGAAACATTGATCCAGAGTTATTCTGGGCCATGAAAGGACATGGATCTAATTTCGGGTAAAATTATTAAATTGTTTAAAATTCCTATGATCCCTCTTTTCCTTACTGGCCATAATGTTGGAACTCCATTCCCTATACTCATATCACTTGTTTGAGGACGAATGAACAGAATTACTTTAGAGAAATACAATCTGAATCGCACGTTGCACGTTTTCTTAACAAATGCACTTCATGTTAACTCAATGAACAATCTTTTATGAAAATCTGGATCTATAGCTCCAGTTTCACTACGTCGGCATGATGTCGCCGCGTTTTGATTTCGTGCCGCCATAGCAGTTTACCCAGCAGGTACCGGAGCCCCGTGTCATGGTTTTCACTCTTCTTTCGTAAAGAGTAGAGTCTGCGCAACAATGAACGAAAGCTTGTACAGCTGAGTCAGCAAAAATGCAACCTCTTTCTGATGAAAACAACCGTTGGAGCATTCCCGAAGCGTTTTTAATCACCGCCTACAAGCACTGCGGGATTTGAGCAAGTTGTTTGAAGCTGTGTGTAACTTAGTAACTTTACGAAGAAGTTCTTTGCGATGAATTTCAAAAAAAAATGATGTCTTGTATTTAAACTTTGCTGTATTGGACATTTATAAGACGTTTGGCCAAGAAAATCTTTCTGAAAAGCTGAAAGTGACAAGTTCTTTGCTGTCTGTGGCCGGGGCCTAACTCTTGCGTAGGCCCGATTAACTGGTGGATGCTGACCATTCATATGCTGACCATGGAACACTGCTGCTTCTACAGTCAATTCTTCAACAAAAACTTTCAATCGAAACTAAAGAGCAATTAAATTAGTGTAACTTTTTCTCGAGGATACCCTAAACACGGATGTCTGGTATTTGGTGTATGTAACTTTTTATCACTTGACTTGGAGGTATCTTCATATATTTTTATTTTGTTAGCTCACTTAGATATTTTCTTTTCTTTTGATCTCTCTAAAGAAAAAGTGCTACAGACAAATAGGTTGATTGATATATCCTAGATGCATAGATAGATGCAAAGCTTTTCACTGTACTGTTTTTATTTATAGGTTTGTTGTTTATAAACAGCCTTTCTTTTGCATAACTCTCAAATTATCCCCAGTAAGTTTTCTTGCTTGATCAAGGAAAGTCTTGAAATGTAGAGTTTGAACTTTTCTTGGTACTGGACTTACAGTATTCATTTGTTTCAAAGTATGCATCCATCTCAGTCACAGTTATTCTTCAATTAACTGTTATTTTTGTCCTTGGTTTATAATTTTTTGATGAAATTGCCATGAATTTTTGCAGTGTGTTACAAGGATTTTTTTGGTGTTTTGGTGGTTACTAACTTCAAAAATTTGTCAATATTGTAGGCTATGGGTCTGCTCATAGATTTGATTTGACAGACATTTTTCTGCTTTTTGGTTAATACCTGTACTGCCTTCATCTTAATCCACAAGCAAGCTGTGTCATTTGCTACCAGTTTCAGTTTTGAGATTTAATTTTAATGACCAAATACTGAGTGAATGTACATTGAATTAAACCATAAAACTAAACCAAGGCACAGATAAATAAGGTACATAGTTAAGGATGGCTTGCAAACTGTTCACCAAATCTTAAAAGGTTAAGTTGGTGTTCTGTTCTCTTAAACAGCACTGAAAAATAATCTGAAAATGATTATGGATGTCACATTATTAGTATCGACACTTCATGTTTTCAGTTTGTAAACATTGTGCAAAAGACAGCTTTGGGGAAGGTTGATGCTGCCCTAGATTGATTTCAAAGCTTTTAAATGGTTGAGCAAATGATTCTAGTTTCTGGAGAAAGACTTAAATTGAAAGAAAATAAAAACAGCACAAACTAGTAGGCACAAACATTTACTGGTAGTAAATCCTTCATAAACTACCTAATTAACATCACAGCTGTTAGGGTTACTTTATAACATGGAAAATTTATTTGAGGAGGTATTGTAATTATTTATACTGATTAAGTTCAATGCATGTAATCTACCAGACAAATCTTACTATCTGTATTTTTTTCTTATTTGTTGTGCACAGGGACACTGGGTGCACCCTCTTCTGATAAGCCAACTAGTAGGCTACTATCTAGTCTAGATGCCCAGAAATAAACAACTCGCTTTGGAAAATCCATGTCGTGCTTGTTTCTATTCTTGGCATGGCTTCAATTGATCAAAATAGTGCTTTTCGTAAGGTAGATCTCCGGTAAACCACCCTTACTCCAACAAAACATTTTCGTGCAGCAACCAAGCCGTGTCTACGCGGCGCGACGATATTAAAACAATGAAATTAGCATTTGACCAATCAGCTCTGGTTGGCAGTTTTCTGCCAACCGGAGCTGATTGGTTAATAAACAATAGACATACAAAAGATTTACCGCCTGGGTTCGTTTGAAAAAGAGGCCAGTACAAGCTTTCGTTCATTGTTGCGCAGACTCTACTCTTTCGGTTAGATGAGTTGAGGCTTCACGCAGGCTAGGTTTTCGGAGCATCATACACTTAGGGTACAAAAGTATTGCAACGCTTGACCTAAAATGGCGGCCAAGAGTAGCCGTAGGCCCAACAACACAAAATTTACATAACAAAGCCATGGCGGCTCGGGGGCTTCGCCCAACTTGATTTAAGCGGGAAAATGTTCACAATTTCATTGACTTTCATTGAACCCAAGAATTTGCTTCAAAATTAATTTGCAATATTTTAGGATAACCACAGTTTTGAAATATGTGAATGAAATTGTCCATTAAAATTTCTGAAGACCCCTTCAAGTGCAAAATTTATTTTCGCATCAAAACAACAAATTCAAAATTACTCACCTAAAATCTGTATCAATATTTCAACCCCCAAATTCTTCTCTAACTGTACACTTTGAGCGAAAATTTAAATCGTAATTACAGGTTTGAACTATTTTGTCTTGAAAAATCACGAAACTTTGTAGCAAAAGTCACAATAAGTGGTTCATACATCGCTGTTTTTCAAGACAACCCTTGAAATATTTTCCAGAAAATTTGGAAGGCAATGCTTCAAGGTTTTTGACTACTTTTCATCCCAAATGCGAAATAAATCGTTTAACTTTTATTCTAACTGTAAATTAATGAAATTGTGAACATTTTCCCGCCTAAATCAAGTTGGGCGAAGCCCCTGAGCGGCCATGGCTTTGTTATGTAAATTTTGTGTTGTTGGGCCTACGGCTTTTGTTGGTGTATATCGGATTGTCATGATTACACTACTCTGGACTGAGGGAAATCTGGACTGTGAATCCATAAGTCATGTACCCCCCCCCCCTCCTCCGTCGATTAGCTTGGGCTTTTCACCGTTCACTTCATACTATGGGGTGATACTATAAAGAGAGCTTCTTATAGCTTTTGTAGTGTGTTATTCCCTTTACGTTTCATAGACGCACATATTATATCCCTCTCAACTCAAGTCAGACTCAGACCTCTATAAGCGAAATCATTTGCGCTTTGAGCTGTCACGGTGAAAGCATAAGTAATTTCTTCTGTAATTCGCTCGCTCAGATTAACAAATCAACGTGCGAAAAGTTGTACGATGTCCTCAATGTGTGAATTGCCCTTCGGAATTCGCTGATAGAAGTTCGATTTCGAAGTCAGAGATCCTGCTTCAATTGACCACTTTGTATAGACAATTCTGATACACAGAAGTCAGTTCTCAGTGATCAGCTGTCTCCGACTCTTGTATTTTTGTTAATTAAAAAGGATGTGGTATTAAGAGCATTAGACTGCGCTTCTTAGATCGAATTACCTAATCATATGTGGGAAATTTGCATTTCATCGCAGATGTCAGTCGGAAAAGAACAATTGATAGTTGTACTGCTATGTTTGAAATATTACTACTTCTCTTATCTAATTCAGTAATTATGACCTGACCCAGGCTCTAGAACTATTATCTCTCTCTAGAGATGAGGCTTAACACGGGGGGTTGCTTGATAGAAAAGGGGTAAAAAGGCCTAATAGAGATGGGGCTTAATAGAGATGGGGCTTAATAGAGATGGGGCTTAATAGAGATGGGGCTTAATAGAGAGGGGGCTTAATAGAGAGAGGCTTAATAGAGAGGGGGCTTATTAGAGAGGGGGCTTAATAGAGAGGGCTTAATAGAGAGGGGCTTAATAGAGAGGGGGCTTAATAGAGAGAGGCTTAATAGAGAGGGGGCTTATTAGAGAGGTGGCTTAATAGAGAGGGGCTTAATAGAGAGGGGGCTTAATAGAGATGGGGCTTAATAGAGAGGGGGCTTAGTAGAGAGGGGCTTAATAGAGATGGGGCTTAATAGAGAGGGGGCTTAATAGAGAGGGGCTTAATAGAGAGGGGGCTTAATAAAGGGGCTTAAAAAGCTTAATAGAAAAGGAGCTTCGTAGAGCGCGGCTTATTAAGCTTAAGGAGAGGAGGCTCAAGAGAGAGGGGGCTTGATAAAGAGAGGCTTAAAAATCTTAGCAGAGAGGGTGAGGGGCTTAAATAACGTACAAGAGAGAGCCTCTCTATTATCAGAGGGTGCTTAATAGAGAGGGGTTTAAAAAGGTTAATAGAGAGGATGCTTAATACAGTGGGGCTAAGAAAGAGAAGAAGCGTAACAGAAATGGCTTAGATGGGGGGCTTTAAACGGAAAGAGCTTAAGGGCTTAACAGCTTTTACAAAAAGTTTCGAGAACTATAAACCCTTACTTTTTTTTATTTTGCAGAATAGTCACAAAGTATACAATAAAACTGCACCAAATTCCACCACTTGTTCTTGGTGGATGTTGTTATTTCCCTTGGCACGAAGCGGCGGCTGTCGTTAAACATCTAAGAAACTTTCAGCAGCAACATGACGATAGAAAATTAGTTACTAATGCTATGCTGCATATTGGAAAGTCAAGGTATGCAGGAGGCTGTGCATTTAAATATTTTTTCTTATTTTCTTTCCCAATGTCTCTCCTTTCTTTCAACCGTTTTGAACTGTCACAGTCAGTGTCTTGGTCAGTGCTTTTTCTTGAAAACTTCAACGATTGAAGTAATGTACTTCACATCTAGACTTATTACATCAGGCTCGTTTTGGCTGCCTTCTAGACTTACCTTACCTGAGTCCCAGTTACGCTCATCAAACCGAGACTAACACCAAACCGAGATCGCGCAAATTCAATAGCAATAACTACGACTCAAGTAATAAGTCTAGCTGCCTTCACCTCAGTTCAAAAGAAATTTCCGCAAAAGAGGCATCGGGATGCATTTACCCATAATGCATTGCGTTCTATAACGGAATTTACATTGATTCTATAGAAATACGTTATTTCCTCGCAATGCATCATGGTCAAATGTCCTCGACGCCAACTTTTGCGGAATCGTCTATTCAATCCATCATCCATAAATGGTAAAATCTAAAAATAGTTGTCATTGTTGTTGTCAATGGCGGCAGCTCAGACTATGAGTAGATGCGGTGTGTCCCTACGATTCGTAGTGAATCTCTCTATTTGTAGTGTGTCCCTACGACACGGGCTGAAGTGAATCTACGACTTTGACGTCTTCGTCGCTGCATATGGCCGGAAGGCGGATAGGGGCTACGGCTCCCCCAAGCCTTCATTGCCTGTAGACCCTTAGCCATGCCTAAAGGCTACATACCCTATGTTCGAAAAATGAAGGTATTGAAACCTAGCAAATGTTAAGAAATTAAGCCCTCAAATAAAGTGGTCAAAAAGTGTTTCGAGAGAAAAAATCCAGCAAGCAAGCAGTCTTTATTTTTAACGCAGGTCAGGGGTTTCTGGAAGCTATACAGGTGATGTGGACCTGCAGCCTGTGCCCCTAGACTGATATTCTATAACGAATACCCTTGGTGCTCATTTACCGACCTCGGAAGGATATACAGCTGAATGGACTATAGGCTTGTGGAAAGTGGTCCCGACGAGCCTTAACAACTCGGCTGCACCCGTCTACTTAGCAGACCAAATCTTGTTAGCAAATGTGTTGAATTAAACCTCACAGAATTCGATGACTTCTTTGAAAGAATCTATTCTTATTGTAAAGAAAATTGTAATCTATCCTAGTTTAGAATTTTCAAAGCCAAGCTGTTTCGAAACTATTGACAAAGATAGATTTTGCTTTCGTAGTATACGTGGGCAACATATTTTGTCGCTGGAGATTTTCTCAGCTTATCTCGCCAGGATTCAGAAATCTCTGATTTTCAAACAATTTGCGATTCAACCTTGTTTTTCTCGTCTCTCGCTTTACCTGCGTTACTACAAAGTGATTTTCTGTGATTTACAGCACAAAAATCATTTAATATTTCAGCCAATTTTGTTACCTGCTACTGCCTTTTTTTTCTTTATTACATATTGGTGTTCAAGGGTAATATAATATTATATCATATATAATGATGATATTGTGGTCTCTGTGGCGCTATGGTTAGCGTGCTGGGCTCACAACGAGAATGCTGTGGGTTCGAGCCACGGTCTTTCCACTTGTGGTTGCGGAGATAACAATGGGTACCTGGTCGGTAGTTGTGAGCGCCGTTTGTGGCTCCCCTGCTATATTATATGCATCCAGACCAGGGGTAAGTTGTAAAGTCTAGGCTGGTAGTAGACTCGAACGCGGCAACTTTAACTTTATATAATATTATAATATAATATGACATCCGGTAATATAATATAAGATAATACAATATAATATAGTTCAATATAATTTAATATAGTTTAATATAATATAATATCATATCATATCATATGATATTATATGATATGATATGATATAATATGATATGATATAATTTTATAAAATATGTTATGATATAATGTGATAAATGTATAATACAGTAAAATGCTTTGTAATATAATGCATTTGTATAGAATTTCTGATATTCTGCAATGCAATATCCTTATGAAGTACAACGAACAATTGTAATACATAGTTATTTATGTTGCATGCAGTGAAAAAATATTGCAGAAAAAATATTATCATACAGACACTATTACTGATTTGATATAATCTAATTAATTCTGTTATTTTTATTCTAGTTTCCAAGTTATGTATCGACTTCTTTACACTGGAGATATGGAAAAAGGAAGTCAGATTGTTGACCAACTAATTTCGAGCTGTCCAGTTGAGCCATTACTAAACAACATTCAACCCATTTCGTATGACGTGTTTCAGAGATCATGTGACCACATGTACGAGCATAGTCTGTTTTTCTACCAAAGTGCTGGTCATTTTTTAACAGGTAGGTCAGGAAATTTTTTTGAAGTTTGAAATCTCAACATTCATCATTGGCCCAAACCGAACGATTAAACATTGTTTGTAAAACATTTGAAACGTTGATAGGTTACTAGCCCTATTGTTTTAAGCAACAAACGATCAAACCCTGTTTGTCTGTCCAAACATTTTAATTTGATCGTCAAGGAAAATGCTTTAATGTTTGACCTCTTCTATAAAAATTTCTCTTGAAACATATTTGCTTATTTCAAGGAGAAATGTTTTTTTAGTTCTTCTTAAACATTAACGCAATAAATTTTGCTTATTTCTGCTTGTGAAGCAATGTGTTGTGACTTCAGCATTGATCGGTTTTTGGTCCTGTTGTTTTAGACAGCGACCAATCGATCAAACCTTGTTTGTCAAACGTTTGAAATTTGCTTGTCAAGCAAATGAAATTGTAGGCCTTAGAAATCTGTAAACTACTGTGGTGGTAATTTTTGCATACTGTTGTGGTATTTTCGCTTACTGTGGTGGATACGCACTAATGTGGTGGTTTAGAATGCTTGATGTGGTGAGTACTTATGCTTGATTTGGTGGGCTTTTTCTGCTTGATCTATTGAAGTTTTCTATGTTTCGTATAAACCTCAGTACGCAAAAATATCACCGCATCAAGCATAATAACCCACCACACTAGTGATTATCCACCACACCACAGGGCACAAAAATTGTCACCACAGTACGCAAAAGTACCACCACAGTATGTAAAATACCACTCAGTACTGTACCTAAAAATACCATCGCAATAGTATGTATCCACATCAGTAGCGCGTATAGCTTCGCTAGAATGTTGCTAGTCTGTTTATGCTACATTGTAGGAGAGCTCGGCGGGGGGGGCAACGACAATTCCAATAAGGCAAAGAACCCTATTAAAAATTGCCGAGTAACTCTCTTAGTCATACAGCCCAAGGCTCTCCTTACATTTCGCTTTGTTCTTCGACTATGTTGAGCCTTACCTGTACACTATTTTATAGACAACACAGGGAATTATATACAGCTAGAGTTGATTTTCCTCTCTCTTATTTTCTTTAGTTGGTGGGTTGGTGCTGTTGGATCTTCGTCGTTTAAACATGGTTACGACAATGTCTGTCGCATTATCGATGAAGTTGTCGAAAAGCTTAGTCCTTGTGCAATGCCTGTGGACCATCAGAAACTTGCTGAATTCCAGGACAGACTTAAAAGAGTTAAAAACAAGTATGATCCAAAAAACATTTTCTGTAACAACCCTTGTAATATTATTCCTGATAGTCATGACGTTGTAGTTAAGTAATTACTTTAAGATTTGCTGTTACGTAAGAATTTAGTATCATAGTGGGTGTATTTAGTTCGTAGGCGGTGGATTTTATTTCATAGGGGGTACATTTAGTTAACAGGTGGTAGATTTTGTTTCTTAGGGGTTCATTGGGGTAGGAAGAAGAAAATTTGGGAGGGGGCTGAACAATACGAACAACAGGAAAGCGTCTAAATTATATCCAAAAACAATAGAAATCGCAAATTATTCCCAGAGCCGCAGCCTCCCAGCCCCTTCGGATCTTCCGCCTTGGGGTTCGATTTTATTTCATAGGAAGTAGATAAGGGGAAGGGATTTTGCTGCTTTATCTGTATATACCGGTGTTATTGTTGATGATCAATTTTAGACTGCAGTTGACTGCATATTCCTAACAGTTACGATTTCCTGAATCATAAGAATTCAATTTTACGAACAGGGTCGTTTGGTCTCAATTAGTTTGGAAATGAAGGGCTGAATAGTATAGATGACGAAATTTTGGCTTTTAAATCATCACTTGCTGGACTTCATGACTCCCAAATCGTTTTCGACTTTTGACCAAGGATGTTCCTCTCATAAACTGTGCATTTAGATGTAAATAGGAACCCCCAACGCCAAATGTTCTTAGATTAAATTGCATTTAGATGACGCTTATATAACTCAAGTAGAAGTTGTTCTTTATTACATTTTATATATTTTATTACATATCTACTGATCATTTTTTTTGAAAAAATATCTGGAAACGAAATAGAAATTCTCCTTTTTTTCTGATTTTCTTCACCACAATCTTGCAGATACGTCATAGGTCAGTCATTTCTTTGACCATAGCCCTGCCTAGCTACTGAATTTTAGAAGGTTTTCGACTTTAAAGACCCTCGATTTTTGGCCATTTTCCTTAGTATCACCTCACATTTTTGGCGAAAATCGGTCGATTCATCAGACCAATATCAATACCAAATGCCTTTACTTTAGCCCTCTAGTAAGATCAGAAGCTTATAGGCTTATAAAGGTGTATTAGAAGGTTTTGGATGATTTTAAAAATCTCGATTTTGGGCGATTTTTACGACTTTGCGTTAGTAGTTAGATATAGCCTTGCCTTTTTGCGGACGTTGAGCGTATATTTGTTTCCGTTTTATGACCCAAATACTTTCATTATAGTCCGGAAAAGGCATTGAAATAGGTCATCCTACTTTTAGGAGGATATTCTCAATGATTTGGGCCGAAAGCCCAAAATTTTGGACGCTTTTGGCCATTTTGCCTTAGTAAAGCCTTGCCTTTTTGCCCAAAAATGGGCTATTTTCAGGGCTTTTCTTTTGCCTATTTTTCAACCTAATATGCTTTATTATAGCCTGAAAACTGATTAGAATGGCTAATCAGACCCTTTAAAGGTTATTTTTGAAGATTCTGGACGATTTGGGAACCCTCGATTTTGGCCGATTTTTGGCCATTTTGCCTTAGTATAGCCTTGCCTTTTTCCCTAATAATGGGCTATTTCCAGGGTTTTTCATTTCCCTATTTTTCAACATAATATGCTATATTATTGCCTGAAAATTTATTAGAATGGCTAAATAAACCCTTTAAAGGTTATTTTTGAAGATTCTGGACGATTTGGGAACCCTTGATTTTGGACGACTTTTGGCCACTTTGCCTTAGTATAGCCTTGCCTTTTTACCCAAAAATGGGCTATTTTCAGGGTTTTTCTTTTGCCTATTTTTCAACCAAATATGCTTTATTATTGCCTGAAAACTGATTAGAATGGCTAAATAGACCCTTTGAAGGTTATTTTTGAAGATTCTGGACGATTTGGGAACCCTCGATTTTGGACGATTTTTGGCCATTTTGCCTTAGTATAGTCTTGCCTTTTTGCCCAAAAATGGGCTATTTTCAGGGTTTTATTTTGCCTATTTTTCAACCAACTATGCTTTATTATAGCCTGAAAAATGCATCAGAATGGCTAATTCTACCCTTTGAAGGTTATTTTTGAAGATTCTGGACGATTTGGGAACCCTCGATTTTGGAAGATTTTTGGCCATTTTGCCTTAGTATAGCCTTGCCTTTTTGCCAAAAAATGGGCGATTTTCAGGGTTTTATTTTGTCGATTTTATGGGCTAAATATGCTTTATTATAGCCTGAAAACTGATCAGATTGGCTACATAGACCCTTTGAGGGCTTATTTTGAAGATTCTGGACGATTTAGAAACCTCGATTTTGGGCGATTTTGGCCATTTTGCCTTAGTATAGCCTTGCCTTTTTGCCCAAAAATGGGCGATTTTCAGGGTTTTATTTTGTCGATTTTTCAACCAGATATGCTTTATTATTGCCTGAAAAGGATCAGATTGGCTACTCTACTACTAGGAAGCTTATTTTGGAAGATTCTGGACGATTTGGGAACACTCGATTTTGGCCGATTTTTGGCCATTTTGCCTTAGTATAGCCTTGCCTTTTTGCCCAAAAATGGGCGATTTTCAGGGTTTTTCTTTTGCCTATTTTTCAACCAGATATGCTTTATTATTGCCAGAAAACTGATTGGAATGGCTAAATAGACCCTTTGAAGGTTTATTTTTGAAGATTCTGGACGATTTGGGAACCCTCGATTTTGGACGATTTTTGGCCATTTTGCCCTAGGGTAGCCTGGCCTTTTTGCCCAAAAATGGGCTATTTTTAGGGTTTTTCTTTTGCCTATTTCTCAACCAAATATGCTTTATTATTGCCAGAAAACTGATTAGAATTGCTAAATAGACCCTTTGAAGGTTATTTTTAAGATTCTGGACGAGATTTCGGAACACTCGATTTTGGAGGATTTTTGGCCATTTTGCCTTAATATAGCCTTGCCTTTTTGCCCAAAAATGGGCTATTTTCAGGGTTTTGTTTTGCCTATTTTATGGGCCAAATACCTTTATTATAGCCTGAAAACTGCATTTGATTGGTTATTTAGACCCTTTGAGGCTTATTTTTGAAGATTCTGGACGATTTAGAAACCCTTGATTTTGGGCGATTTTTGGCCATTTTGCCTTAGTATAGCCTTGCCTTTTGCCCAAAAATGGGCGATTTTCAGGGTTTTATTTTGCCTATTTTATGGGCTAATACCTTTAATTATAGCCTGAAAACTGCATCAGATTGGCTAAATAGACCCTTTGAAGGTTATTTTGAAGATTCTGGACGATTTAGGAACCCTCGATTTTGGGCGATTTTTGGCCATTTTGCCTTAGTATAGCCTTGCCTTTTTGCCCAAAAATGGGCGATTTTCAAGGTTTTTATTTTGCCTATTTTATGGGCTAATATGCTTTATTATTGCCTGGAAACTGATTAAGATTGCTAAATAGACTCTTTAAAGGTTTTTTTGAAGATTCTGGACGATTTAGAAACCCCGATTTTGGGCGATTTTTGGCCATTTTGCCTTAGTATAGCCTTGCCTTTTGCCCAAAAATGGGCTATTTTCAGGGTTTTATTTTGCCTATTTTATCAACTAAATACCTTTATTATTGCCTGAAAACTGATCAGATTGGCTAAATAGACCCTTTGAAGGTTATTTTGAAGATTCTGGACGATTTAGAAACCCTCGATTTTGGGCGATTTTTGGCCATTTTGCCTTAGTATAGCCTTGCCTTTTGCCCAAAAATGGGCGATTTTCAAGGTTTTTATTTTGCCTATTTTATGGGCTAAATACTTTATTATTGCCTGAAAAGGCATCAGATTGGCTAAATAGACCCTTTAAAGGTTATTTGGAAGATTCTGGACGATTTAGAAACCTTCTGTTTTGGGCGATTTTTGGCCATTTTGCCTTAGTATAGCCTTGCCTTTTGCCCAAAAATGGGCGATTTTCAGGGTTTTATTTTGCCTATTTTATCAACTAAATATGCTTTATTATAGCCTGAAAAAGGCATCAGATTGGATACTCTACTACTTTGAAGGTTATTTTGAAGATTCTGGACGCATTTAGAACCCTCGATTTTGGGCGATTTTTGGCCATTTTGCCTTAGTATAGCCTTGCCTTTTGCCCAAAAATGGGCGATTTTCGAGGGTTTTATTTTGTCGATTTTATGGGCTAAATGCTTTATTATAGCCTGGAAAAGGATTAGATTGGCTAAATAGACTCTAGGAAGCTTTTTTGAAGATTCTGGACGATTTAGAAACCTCCGATTTTGGGCGATTTTTGGCCATTTTGCCTTAGTATAGCCTTGCCTTTTTGCCCAAAAATGGGCGATTTTCAGGGTTTTATTTTGTCGATTTTATGGGCTAAATACCTTTATTATAGCCTGAAAAGGCATCAGATTGGCTAAGTCTACCCTTAGAAGGCTTTTTTGGCAATTCTGGCCGATTTAGAAACCCCCGATTTTGGGCGATTTTTGGCCATTTTGCCTTAGTATAGCCTTGCCTTTTTGCCCAAAAATGGGCGATTTTCGAGGGTTTTATTTTGTCGATTTTATGGGCTAAATACCTTTATTATAGCCTGAAAAGGCATCAGATTGGCTAAGTCTACTACTTTGAAGCTTATTTTGAAGATTCTGGACGATTTAGAAACCCTCGATTTTGGGCGATTTTTGGCCATTTTGCCTTAGTATAGCCTTGCCTTTTGCCCAAAAATGGGCGATTTTCAGGGTTTTATTTTGCCGATTTTTGGGCTAAATACCTTTATTATTGCCTGAAAAGGCATCAGAATGGCTACATAGACTACTTGAGGGCTATTTTGAAGATTCTGGACGATTTAGAAACACTCGATTTTGGCCGATTTTTGGCCATTTTGCCTTAGTATAGCCTTGCCTTTTTGCCCAAAAATGGGCGATTTTCAGGGTTTTATTTTGCCTATTTTATGGGCTAAATACCTTTATTATTGCCAGAAAGCTGATTGGAATGGCTACATAGACCCTTTGAGGGTTATTTTTGAAGATTCTGGACGATTTGGGAACACTCGATTTTGGCCGATTTTTGGCCATTTTGCCTTAGTATAGCCTTGCCTTTTTGCCCAAAAATGGGCGATTTTCAGGGTTTTTCTTTTGCCTATTTTTGGGCCAAATACCTTTATTATTGCCTGAAAACATGATTGAATGGCTAAATAGACTACTTTGAAGGTTTATTTTGAAGATTCTGGACGATTTAGAAACCCTCGATTTTGGACGATTTTTGGCCATTTTGCCTTAGCGTAGCCTTGGCCTTTTGCCCAAAAATGGGCGATTTTCAGGGTTTTATTTTGCCTATTTTATGGGCTAAATATGCTTTATTATTGCCTGAAAACTGCATCAGATTGGCTAATTAGACTCTTAGAAGGTTATTTTTGGATTCTGGACGAGATTTAGAAACACCCGATTTTGGGCGATTTTTGGCCATTTTGCCTTAATATAGCCTTGCCTTTTTGCCCAAAAATGGGCGATTTTCAGGGTTTTATTTTGTCGATTTTATGGGCTAAATATGCTTTATTATTGCCTGAAAACTGATTTGAATGGCTACATAGACCCTTTGAGGGTTATTTTTGAAGATTCTGGACGATTTGGGAACCCTTGATTTTGGCCGATTTTTGGCCATTTTGCCTTAGTATAGCCTTGCCTTTTTGCCCAAAAATGGGCGATTTTCAGGGTTTTATTTTGTCGATTTTATGGTCTAATATACCTTTATTATAGCCTGAAAACTGCATCAGATTGGATAAATCTACTACTTGAAGCTTTATTTGGAAGATTCTGGACGATTTAGAAACCCCTGATTTTGGGCGATTTTTAGCCATTTTGCCTTAGTATAGCCTTGCCTTTTTGCCCAAAAATGGGCGATTTTTAGGGTTTTATTTTGTCGATTTTATGGGCTAAATACCTTTATTATAGCCTGAAAAAGGCATTAGATTGGCTAAATAGACTACTTTGAAGCTTTTTTTGAAGATTCTGGACGATTTAGAACCCTCGATTTTGGGCGATTTTGGCCATTTTGCCTTAGTATAGCCTTGCCTTTTTGCCCAAAAATGGGCGATTTTCAAGGTTTTATTTTGCCTATTTTATGGGCTAATATGCTTTATTATAGCCTGGAAAAGGCATAAGATTGCTAAATAGACTACTTTAAAGCTTTTTTTGAAATTCTGGACGATTTAGAAACCTTCGATTTTGGGCGATTTTTGGCCATTTTGCCTTAGTATAGCCTTGCCTTTTTGCCCAAAAATGGGCGATTTTCAGGGTTTTATTTTGCCTATTTTATCAACTAAATATGCTTTAATATAGCCTGAAAACTGATTAGATTGGCTAAATAGACCCTTTGAAGGTTATTTTTGAAGATTCTGGACGATTTAGAAACCCTCGATTTTGGGCGATTTTGGCCATTTTGCCTTAGTATAGCCTTGCCTTTTGCCCAAAAATGGGCGATTTTCAAGGTTTTTCTTTTGCCTATTTTAAACCTAATATGCTTTATTATTGCCTGGAAAAGGCATCAGATTGGCTAAATAGACCCTTTAAAGGTTATTTTGAAGATTCTGGACTATTTAGAAACCTTCTGTTTTGGGCGATTTTTGGCCATTTTGCCTTAGTATAGCCTTGCCTTTTGCCCAAAAATGGGCTATTTTCAGGGTTTTTATTTTGTCGATTTTATGGTCTAACTATGCTTTATTATTGCCTGAAAATGGCATCAGATTGGCTAAGTCTACTACTAGGAAGGTTATTTTGGAAGATTCTGGACGCAATGGGAACCCTCGATTTTGGGCGATTTTTGGCCATTTTGCCTTAGTATAGCCTTGCCTTTTTGCCCAAAAATGGGCTATTTTCAAGGTTTTTATTTTGCCGATTTTATGGTCTAATATACCTTTATTATAGCCTGAAAAAGGCATCAGATTGGCTAAATCTACTCTAGGAAGCTTTTTTTGAAGATTCTGGACGATTTAGAAACCTTCGGTTTTGGGCGATTTTTGGCCATTTTGCCTTAGTATAGCCTTGCCTTTTTGCCCAAAAATGGGCTATTTTCAGGGTTTTATTTTGCCTATTTTATGGGCTAATATGCTTTATTATAGCCTGAAAACTGATTAGATTGGCTAAATAGACCCTTTGAAGGTTATTTTGAAGATTCTGGACGATTTGGGAACCCTCGATTTTGGGCGATTTTTGGCCATTTTGCCTTAGTATAGCCTTGCCTTTTTGCCCAAAAATGGGCTATTTTCAAGGTTTTTATTTTGCCTATTTTATGGGCTAAATACCTTTATTATAGCCTGAAACTGATTAGATTGGCTAAATAGACCCTTTAAAGTTTTTTTGAAGATTCTGGACGATTTAGAAACCCCGATTTTGGGCGATTTTTGGCCATTTTGCCTTAGTATAGCCTTGCCTTTTTGCCCAAAAATGGGCGATTTTCAGGGTTTTATTTTGTCGATTTTATGGGCTAAATACCTTTATTATTGCCTGAAAATGACATCAGAATGGCTAATTCTACCCTTAGAAGGCTTTTTTGAAGATTCTGGACGATTTGGGAACCCTCGATTTTGGAGGATTTTTGGCCATTTTGCCTTAGTATAGCCTTGCCTTTTTGCCCAAAAATGGGCTATTTTCAGGGTTTTATTTTGCCGATTTTATGGGCTAAATACCTTTATTATAGCCTGGAAACTGATCAGATTGGCTAAATCTACCCTTTAAAGCTTTTTTGAAGATTCAGGACGATTTAGAAACCCCCGATTTTGGGCGATTTTTGGCCATTTTGCCTTAGTATAGCCTTGCCTTTTTGCCCAAAAATGGGCGATTTTTAAGGGATTTATTTTGTCGATTTTATGGGCTAAATACCTTTATTATAGCCTGAAAACTGATCAGATTGGCTAAATCTACTACTAGGAAGCTTATTTTGAAGATTTGGACGATTTGGGAACCCCTGATTTTGGGCGATTTTTGGCCATTTTGCCTTAGTATAGCCTTGCCTTTTTGCCCAAAAATGGGCGATTTTTAAGGGATTTATTTTGTCGATTTTATGGGCTAAATACCTTTATTATAGCCTGAAAAAGGCATCAGATTGGATACTCTACTACTAGGAAGCTTTTTATGGCAATTTGGGCCGATTTAGAAACCCCCGATTTTGGGCGATTTTTGGCCATTTTGCCTTAGTATAGCCTTGCCTTTTGCCCAAAAATGGGCGATTTTCGAGGGTTTTATTTTATCGATTTTATGGGCTAAATACCTTTATTATAGCCTGAAAAAGGCATCAGATTGGCTAAATCTACCCTTAGAAAGTTTTTTTGGAAGATTTGGGACGATTTAGAAACCTTCGATTTTGCCGATTTTTGGCCATTTTGCCTTAGTATAGCCTTGCCTTTTGCCCAAAAATGGGCGATTTTCGAGGGTTTTATTTTATCGATTTTATGGGCTAAATACCTTTAATATAGCCTGGAAAAGGCATCAGATTGGGTAATTCTACTCATAGAAAGTTTTTTTGGCAATTTGGACGATTTAGAAACCCTCGATTTTGAGCGATTTTTGGCCATTTTGCCTTAGTATAGCCTTGCCTTTTTGCCCAAAATGGGCGATTTTCAAGGTTTTTATTTTGCCTATTTTATGGGCTAAATACCTTTATTATAGCCTGGAAACTGCATCAAATTGGCTAAATCTACTCTTTAAAGGTTTTTTTGGCAATTTGGACGATTTAGAAACCCCGGTTTTGCCCGATTTTTGGCCATTTTGCCTTAGTATAGCCTTGCCTTTTTGCCCAAAAATGGGCGATTTTTAAGGGATTTATTTTGTCGATTTTATGGTCTAAATACCTTTATTATAGCCTGAAAAAGGCATTTGAATTGGCTACATAGACTACTAGGAAGCTTATTTTGAAGATTCTGGACGATTTGGGAACCCTCGATTTTGGGCGATTTTTGGCCATTTTGCCTTAGTATAGCCTTGCCTTTTTGCCCAAAAATGGGCGATTTTTAAGGGATTTATTTTGTCGATTTTATGGTCTAAATACCTTTATTATAGCCTGAAACTGATTTGATTGGCTACATAGACCCTTAGGAAGGTTTTTTTGAAGATTCTGGACGATTTAGAAACCCCCGATTTTGGGCGATTTTTGGCCATTTTGCCTTAGTATAGCCTTGCCTTTTTGCCCAAAAATGGGCGATTTTGAGGGTTTTATTTTGTCGATTTTATGGGCTAAATACCTTTATTATAGCCTGGAAAAGGCATCAGATTGGGTAATTCTACTACTAGAAAGCTTTTTTGGCAATTTGGGCCGATTTAGAAACCCCCGATTTTGGGCGATTTTTGGCCATTTTGCCTTAGTATAGCCTTGCCTTTTTGCCCAAAAATGGGCGATTTTCAGGGTTTTATTTTGTCGATTTTATGGGCTAAATACCTTTATTATAGCCTGGAAAAGGCATGAGATTGGGTAATTCTACCCTTTAAAGGTTTTTTTGAAGATTCTGGACGATTTAGAAACCTTCTGTTTTGGGCGATTTTTGGCCATTTTGCCTTAGTATAGCCTTGCCTTTTTGCCCAAAAATGGGCGATTTTTGAAGGTTTTATTTTGTCGATTTTATGGGCTAAATACCTTTATTATAGCCTGGAAAAACTGCATTAGATTGGCTAAATCTACTCTTTAAAGCTTTTTTGAAGATTCTGGACGATTTAGAAACCCCGGTTTTGGGCGATTTTTGGCCATTTTGCCTTAGTATAGCCTTGCCTTTTGCCCAAAAATGGGCGATTTTCAGGGTTTTATTTTGCCTATTTTATGGGCCAAATATGCTTTATTATAGCCTGAAAAAGACATCAGATTGGCTAATTCTACCCTTTGAGGGTTTTTTTGAAGATTCTGGACGATTTAGAAACCCTCGATTTTGGGCGATTTTTGGCCATTTTGCCTTAGTATAGCCTTGCCTTTTTGCCCAAAAATGGGCGATTTTCAGGGTTTTATTTTGTCGATTTTATGGGCCAAATACCTTTATTATAGCCTGAAAACTGATCAGATTGGCTAAATCTACTACTAGGAAGCTTTTTTTGAAGATTCTGGACGATTTAGAAACCCCGATTTTGGGCGATTTTTGGCCATTTTGCCTTAGTATAGCCTTGCCTTTTTGCCCAAAAATGGGCGATTTTCAGGGTTTTATTTTGTCGATTTTTGGGCCAAATACCTTTATTATTGCCTGAAAAGGCATCAGATTGGCTAAGTCTACCCTTTGAGGGTTATGTTTTTGAATTCTGACGATTTGGAAACCCCGATTTTGGGCGATTTTTGGCCATTTTGCCTTAGTATAGCCTTGCCTTTTTGCCCAAAAATGGGCTATTTTCAGGGTTTTATTTTGTCGATTTTTGGGCCCAATATGCTTAATTATTGCCTGAAAAGGCATCAGATTGGCTAATTCTCCCTTTAAAGGTTATTTTGAAGATTCTGGACGATTTGGGAACCCCGATTTTGGCCGATTTTCAGCCATTTTGCCTTAGTATAGCCTTGCCTTTTGCCCAAAAATGGGCTATTTTCAGGGTTTTATTTTGTCCTATTTTTCAACTAAATACCTTTATTATTGCCTGAAAAAGGCATCAGATTGGCTAATTCTCCCTTTGAGGGTTATTTTGAAGATTCTGGACGATTTGGGAACCCTTGATTTTTGACGATTTTTGACCATTTTGCCTTAGTATAGCCTTGCCTTTTGTCCAAAAATGGGCTATTTTCAGGGCTTTTTTTGTCTTTTGCCTATTTTTCAGCCTGGAAAATGCATTATTATTGCCTGAAAACTGATTAGAATGGCTAAATAGACCCTTTAAAGGTTATTTTGCCCATTCTGGGCGATTTGGGAAGGTTTTGCCCTTTGGCTATTTTATGGCCTAAGTGCCTTAATATAGCCTTGAAAAGGCCCAAAATTGGGCTATTTTCAAGGTTTTTTTTGCCTAATTTTCAACCAAATATGCTTTATTATTGCCAGAAAACTGATTAGAATGGCTAAATAGACCCTTTGAAGGTTATGTTGGGATTTTGGTCGATTTGTAAGCCCTCGACTTTGGCAATTTTTGTCAATTTTCCTCGGAATAACCTTACCTTTTTGGCCAAAATCAGCCAATTTCTGGGAGTTTTTTTTATTTGTCGAGTTGGTGTATGGACAAAAAACCTTTATCATAATGATGATCAAAAGCTTTTTTATAGCCTAAAGGTATTTTTGCTGCAATTATATTGACCAAATGTCTTTATTTTTGGCAAAATCGGTATAGGTGCTTCATTTTAGCCTTCTAAGACTATTTCAAGACATTTTGGTCCATTTTTTGGCGAACATTCGGTTTTGGTAAAATTTCCTTTAGCGGAACTTCTTCTATTTGACCAAAAATTGGTCGATTCTGTGCTCCGTTTTTCCTACATTCGAATTGAGTGGAAGTTGGTTGAGTCGTTAAAGCTAGTCAAGCATTGTGTTCAAGGAGGAGGATAACATAGACAAAGACAAAAAAATTCTGTAACAAAATTAAATGGATTTTATTTACTCATTTAAAGAGTTACCTACAGAAACATACAGTTAAAGCTATTAAGAGTAATTATTTGCTATTTAATTTGTAAAAACAGAGAACGATTTAATTTCCTTGATAGACTAGAGGATGTTAGTATTCAGGGTGGTTTGGGGTTGCATTTTCTCCTGCTCCTTTTAGAAAATCCGTTGTTCCTTAAAATGTTGCAGATTGATCGGGGGGTTAAAATTTGAGTCAATAAAGATCTACAAAAGGATTTGGCTCTCGAATTCTGGAAAATTTAAGGAACAATCAGTAGCAATGTCAATACGTAATTGTTTAAAAGACGACTGATTGCGTTTCTAAGTTGAGTTTCTTTTTTAAATTTTCTCAACAGCGGCGTATCCATGTCTGAAGTAGTGGGGGAGAGGATGTCGAAAAAAATTTTTTTCAGACCACGCTCTTCAAACTCTCGCAAATGTGGGAAACGCCATTTAGCCCCCCACATGAGTTTTACAACGTTTTTGGACAAATATCGAGGACCATATGTCAGAAAAGTGGGGGTCCAGACCCCTATCAACCCCCTTGGGTACGCCACTGTTCCTCAAAGCAGAAAATGATGTACGTTTTGCAGCAAGTTGAACAAGCGAGGGGTCCTTATAACAGAGGAATACTATTTCCAACTTACTCAAATTTTTGTTGGGAGTGTGTGGCATAAAACAATAAAATAGAGAGAGAGGTCCTCGTTAGAGGATAGGGGTTGATAGAGAAGGGGGCATATTTTTACGGTAACAGAAGCAAATGCTGTATAATTGACAAGTCATAACAATAAGTTAAACAATAAACATATACTAGTAAAACAATTGAAAAAATTGAGTATAGTAAAATTACATACAGTACCATCTTGATCGTGCAGCTCCAGCGATTGTCTATCAAGCTTTACAGCCCCATTCAGGGTGAATAATAAAGGACGGGTCCAATTTCTTGTGCGGGCGCATGTAAACGGAGCTGAAATTTATATCATTGTTTTTCCAGGGTTGTATCTTTAGGCCATGCCATGTTTGATAGAATGATTTTGTTGGTTTCAACCACGTGCTGTCTCGTCTCCATGCCACACTTGATGTCCGATGCACGCAGTTGCTCGTCAACGAATTCGAGCTACTGACTGAAGACCTATGGGAAATCAGTATTGAGAACATGACAAGAAATAGATAATTAAGAATCAATAGAAAAGATCAGCAGAATCTTGAAGTTAGAACAAACAATTTGGACAAATTTTTAATGAAATAAGTAAGTCAGAGGGCGGTCATCTTAAGTAAGAGAGTTCTCTCCACGTGCAAGAGGTGGCGCAGGAAATTTTTTTCAAATTCAAACAAATAACAGAAGACAAACCAAAGAAGAGGAATCTGCGAAAATAATTGTTAAAAACGTCTGCAGAAGCTCGGGAAACAAGATGCAAGAAAAGCTGTGGCTAAACTAGGAGACATTTAACGCGCGACATTGTATTCTGCGTGTCTCCCCAGGGTGGCTAAAACATGCGAGTGAAAAGCGAGCAACATGTCACCCAAGTCGCAGAGACAAGAAATGTTTCTATTCTCTCCCAGTCTGTGTGTCTCTCGCTACAAATTTTGTCGCGCGCTACGAAGTTTCGGAAGTGGCTAGACCAGGAAACATCGAGGGGACGTGACATGTCGAGAATGACATGTCTCCTAGTTTAGCCAGGCCTTAACTCACAAAAAGAAAATACATTATTAAATGCCTCGTGAGCAAATAAGCTTTCTTTCGCTTTTGCTCCAATAAAATGTGAATGTAAAGCAAAATTGGCTGCACTATCTCCCCTGAAGCGACCGCAATACAGGTCGTTGTACGCCGAGAGGATTGCCTTGCTCCAGATATCTGCCATCTTCCAGAAAAATGTCGCGTCGACCCAGACCTCTTTGAAAAGGTCTATTCAGTTAAATTTTCGGCCTATAAAAGCTATATTAAGTCAAAGAACTAGAAAGAGCTAGTTCAATTTTTGGGGTTAAAGAGGGAAGCTTTGAAAAGAGGAGGCTGTTTAGAGAAGATTAATAAAAAATTTAAGATAAAGGTTATATATCGTGACAATGAAGTGGATAGGATACCAATCTAGATATTTAGAGTTGGGCTTATCTCAAACTTTTGATTCAAAAAGAGGGCCGAATAGAGAAAGGGATTAATCAGGCGCGGATCCAGGGGGGTGCTAAGGGTGCTTGAGCACCCGTCGAAATGTCCTAGGAAGATTATGATTTCGTCATATTTGGTAATGCACTAGCGAACCCGAAGCGTTGTCAACCTTAAAATTGCGATCGGGTCTCGTTTGAAAGCCTACACAGCAACACTACAAAATTTTAATCACGACTCCTGTTGTCGCTGTTTTCAATCAAGCACATTCTATTGACCGAATCTAACTCAGAATAATACAGTAAACCAATCATGTGAGAGTATTTCACGAATCGAGCCAATGAGGGCATCGTATTTCATTCTGCAAAAATTGAGCGCGAGCACCCCCAGGTCCGCGAATTTTCATATGCCACAGCAGAGAAAGCCAATCAAAACCAATTCTCAGGAGTGCTCGGCTTTGGCGGGAGCACCCATGGAATTTGAACATTAAACTAGATAACCAATCAGAGTCAATTTTCTTTTACTTCACCAATGATGGCTTGTCTTTTCACGGGTGCTCAACTTTGGCGGGAGCACCCACAGGATCATACTGCTCTCATACGACGGTGTTTCACAATCAGTTCAGTTCAGCACTTCAAAATGGCGGTCAATCTGTTGAGGGACGTGCTAACGGTTCTCTCTTATAAAGGAATGATTGAAGAAATGATTTGAAATCTAACTGTTTAACGTCAATGTCTGAAGTTTTTTCAAGAGGCATTTAAAAGAAGTCTTCATTGTGTGAGATCTCTAGGCTTCAGTTCCCAAAGAGCCAGTTGCAAAGAGCGGGGAAACAACAACCAGTGAGGTGAGAAAGTAGGCAGGGATTGACCTATAGATATATGCTCTTTGGCATGATACTGATTCATCACATTATTCTAGGGTGAGTTTGGATGGGATAATTCCAGAGGTAGGGTAGAGTCTACTAACTAGACCTGTGGCCATCCAGGCAGGGGGCAGCAAGCAAGCTTATGGCCTAATGGGCCTAAGTTTCTAATCTGGTTAAGCCAATACCTAACAGGCTATCTCTGCTAAGGTAGCTAGTCTGACAGACCGCCTAGGTGCACAACAGTCTATTAATATAAAGGTTAGCTTAATAAGAATCTTGACAGTTTGATCACTGTTTTGAAGTGCTGAACTGTATGTATGACATACATCATACATGTGCTATCGACGACACATCCGCTCGAATTTCGATGTTGCTGCTGGGAAAGGCTCAAATCTTGGTCTTTAAAAGGGCGTTGGTCACCAATAAAAGTTTGAAAATGGGCGTTTCCCGAAAGTTTGAAGGGCGTGGTCCCAAAAAATTTTCTGGGGCAACGCCCCCAGACCCCCTTCAGCACCCCTCGGCAAAAATCCTGGATCCGCCCCTGTTAATACGGCTTTTACCTTAACTGTTTTACATCGGCCGTTGGCGTTTATTTTGAGATATACTATCAGAAAAGTATTACTTACCAAGACGTTCTTGACGAGCTTTCTGATGAAATGCTTAACTTTCTTGATATTCTGTCGCATTCTTTTGGCAGCGCTCTTTCGATTTCTTTAGCTTCACTAGAAATTGCCTTGAAGAACTTTACAGCAACCTTCTTATCTACAAAAGATTATCATTTCTTCTCATTTATCATGCGAATGGAACGAGTAGACTAGGAAAATTGGAAGAAACTTGTACTACGTTTGTTTTTTCGTAGATATGTTTTCACCATATGCTATCAAATGCCCGTTTGCTCTCATCTGGAGCTTCCGTGTTAGATTGTGCCACATCCAGTAAAGAAATGTAAAGAAATGCGTCAGTAAAGAAAGTTAATTAGAACCACACAAAAGTTTATTTCACTCAGACGACATTTAATAAACAACTACACACTGATTTTGTTACCAATACATTCTTAGCTTCTTAGAATTCGATGAGAAATGTTTGTCTTAAGTTTCCTGTACTGAAATTAATACTTACACCCCTCCCCCCGCTTATTCCTATACCCCACTAATTATATCTGGCTTTAACTTGCAATCCCTCTACATATTCGAACCCTCGAGAATTAGGCCAACAGGAATGGGTCCTGTATCTTGTACTACTCGGAGGACCACTCTTGATAAATTTTGTTTTGAATTAAATTATGTGAAAAATAATAGAGTACAATTTTGTATAAATTCAACGAAGAGCCCCAATCCACCCCTTTCTACAGTAGTAATTTCTCTCAAATTCAAAAGATATAATTATCTGAGTATACGTATCGCAATGCTGGTGATGCACAATATCAAGTCAACATCAAGTATATTTTATTCCTAATTATAATGCCATTTTACCTTTTCTATCTGATTTTGCCAACCATTCATTTGCATATGCTTGAGTTTCCTTCTGCAAAACCTAGCAAAGACGAAATCATGAAAAGAGAAATAAGACTGATATATACATACAAAAATCAATACAAAGTCAGTGGAAAAGGACGGTCAAGAAGACAAAACGATTTCATCAAGATTCATACTTCTTCTGCCACCAAGGCTGGTGATTTCTTTCGTATCTCGATTTTCGGCACTGAAAGAAGACAAACAGCTACAGTAAGAACAAAAAGATAAAAAAATTTGCGCGAAAAGCTATGACAGCAATTTTCCCAATTTTAGAAGCATCTGTATTGCTTGAACCGGGAGATCGTTGAATGCTCAATAAATTTGTAGCTATTGGGCTATTGTGCAGGAAGAATTGCAATTCGTTTCGTAGAGGACTGTTTAGGAGAGGTATTAGGGAAGGTGCAAGGGAGATATGAAAACAATTTGAGAAATTGAAAGTTCGAACTAACAGACTAACAGGACGATGTCCTTGATCATTTTAGTCAATCTTTCTTAGCCCCTTTTAGGTTGCTTTCTCTTGCTTCCAAAAACCTCTATTAGAGTTCCAAATTTTCAACTCTATCTATAAAGCAAAACCTCAACGCAAATTTAGCTTACACGGAGAATCACTTTGGCTTCGTTCAGCTTTTGGTTTTAGACCTTCGCCAAATGTCTTTTCAATTCTTCTTTGAGATTTAATCCCTGTTTTTAAGAAGCAAAAGAAGTTTGTATATTAGAAAAGATTCAACTCTGGTTACACGGCTGTTGTAATATGCTTTTTTCTTTTTTATGCTTTTAGTTTTGCTTACCCTCTTTCTGCGGAGATGTCTGCTGCGGAGGAATTTTGTTTCGTGTGACAATGTCAGCTGACACGATTCTATCGGGGATCTTCCAGGACTGGAAATGCTGTAGGGTAAATAAAATAAGAAATTAAGAAACATAAGATAAGATGGAATGGATCACTTTCACTGGGATGAAAATGATCGTGATTATTGTGATGAAGCTGTGGTGATCATGACGTGATGTCTTATGATGATGCTGCTGATGATGATATGATGATGGCGATGATTGATGATGATAAGGATTATCATGATGGTGATGATGGTGATGATAATGATAATGATAATGATGATGATTATTTTGCTGGTTATGATGATGATGATGATAATGATGGAGGTGATGATGATGATGATGATGGTGATGATGATAGTGATGATGATGATAATGATGATGATTATTTTGCTGGTTATGATGATGATAATGATGATGATGATGGTGGTGATGATGATGATGATGATGATGATGAAGATGATGAAAAGATGATGATGAAAACTAAAACTTACACTTCCAGCAGGCACTGAATTTTTCCCTCTTGTTGCAATGAATTCTCTTTGGCTTTTGCTTGACGCAGGTGCTGAAACTGCAGTTTCCCTTGAATTTATTCTGCCTTCAAAGATCTTGCTCTGCAAGCCGTCTTGCTTTTGAGAGTGAGACCAACTTTTAGGCCGTTCATCTTCTTCGCCCTCTTCTCGTATTTTTTCCGCCTTCAATCCCATTTCATTCACAGGAATTATCCTTCCAAGAGACGAGTCATGCTCATGTTTACGTCTTCTTGCTTCCAAGAAGGCCGGTGTTACGATTAAATGCCTGTACTTTTTATTTTTCATTTTATAAATATATACAGCAGATGTTGAAACCACACTGGGACTACAACTAGGCCATAAAATGAACATTCAGCGATTCCCTGGCATCTTTGATTGTCTTGGAAACAGCGTGGAGATTCCCAAGGGAAGCAAATCAGAAGCAAACACACAAAAGTTGTCATGATCAACATATGTGTGTGACTTTTATAACTTCATTTCAGCCGAAGAAGTGAAAGATCTTTTATTTATATACTTATTCTAGTTCGTTCTATATTTCGCGTAAAAATGACAGACATTCAGATGCAACGAGATAACTTTGGTAGCCTACCATTGTAAGTATGAGAATCAAATAAATGACCACACCACTTTTGATTGTCATGATAGGCCTAAAAGTAAAAATCTGAGCAGCAGTGTTTTTGTCTTTGAGAAAAGTTTTTTTTTGATAGATAGATATATATAAAACTGAAACACTTTGATTCTTCTTAGTTTGAGCCACTGGTCAAGACATGAACCCGCTCTGGTTAGTAAAAATTTGCTTGGTAACACTGATCATTGGGCAAAGATGAAACATAAAGTAAGCTATCTCTGTTTATGTAGAAACCATTTTTTTCTGAAGAATTGTGCAAATAAATGGCTCTTTGACAGTGCCGTAACACTGAAGGGAAGAGGCAAACGGGCGTGGTCATAGATCAGGGCGTGGTTTAAGAAGTCGTACGTCAGAGCGACTGCCCCTGTGCCCACTTGTTCTCTATGTCAGTATTCCCTAAGACCACTTCACTGAAAGCATCCGAAACTTCGTGGATTTGTGACAAGCTAGCCTGATCAAAGCAGTGCGACCCACAGTCTTTCTTTCAATCTGACCACACCACACCTAATGGTCCCTGGATTCCTTTGCCTGGCACAGATGACAGATGCTAGCCACAGAGCAACACCTGACTTGTTTATTGTTCTTTTGTTCTAGTCGGTCGATTTTTCCATTCTGGGAAAAGATGGAAACAATCGAAGTTCCCAGGAGAAAGGGCCCGCTATGAAATCAAAGGTAAGGAGACGCAATTTTCCAAATTCGAATTCTATTAAAAATCTGCGAGGGCTCCTGCCCCTCGTGCTCCCCCCCCCCCAGTTAGGACATCTCTGCAAAGGTTTTAGGGTTTCAGAGGTTCGAGATCTGCCTGGTCTTTAATCTCCTAAATTTTCTCTGATAACTCTACTTCTGACATTTCGACTATGCCACCATAGAAAACAGAAAATATAGAATCAAACTACAATCCTGGACAAAAGTCAGGAGACACTTACGAAAATTTAGTCTCTGTCGTAGCATATTTGTACCCCCATCCCCCCAAAGTTAATGCTGAAGATGCGTGTGTGTCTTTGTCTCTGTATTACCATCTGAAAACAGCATTGACTTTGGGTTATTTAACAAACCATTCAGCATTTATTATCGATGAAAAAATGCAGTCAAAAATTGCTAGTGTCTCCTAACCTTTTGTCCAGGAGTGAAGCTATTTCTCCTCGTTTCCTTTTCAGATAAAGACAAAACAACTCGCTATCGTCATGATATCGATGGATCAATGAGAAACATTGGTACGAGGACCTTCACCGACTTGATACTCCAAGAGTTGCATGGCAACGTTCCTGGTGACTATAATAGGAGTCGACCCAGTCCACCAAAGCTTCTGAGAACCGCAGCTAATGAAAGAGCAAAGGATGGATTTCGATACTGGTACATTGAAAAGAAACCATCATCATGTATGTAACTCATAAGATTTAATTCTGTTTACGCCCCGCGCGATGCCCCGCATAGTTACATATAGCAGTCATCGAAATAGTGACTTCCAAGCACTCTCGCGTATCTCTCTCTCGTGTGCCCCCCCTGCATTCGCAGCTAATAGTGTAGCATAATCACGATTGGCTAACTTTAGCTATTTAATAAGTATCCTGATTCAGAGAGCCCATGTCGCTTTCTTTGGAGATAAAACACTAAATGGGGGAGAGATAGACTTACTACACGAGTCTCTACTTGACTTACGCAGCCCTGCTTTTGATTTCTCACGCCAACAGATGTCACTATTTTGATTTCTCACTTCTGTACTGAGCGATTGTAGCGATCGGGAGATGTTTATGAGTCGGTAAAAGACGCGTTCTTCGGCAAGAACCAAAACTTTCTGGCGTAACTTCTATCTGTGTTGCCAACTGCTTTGCCAGGAATTTTGGGCCTTCGTTTTAAACAAATCTGTGCTGATTTGAAAAGGGAAACAAAGTGAAAGAACTAAGTGACAAATCAAGATACGTTGTGAAGATCCTGTCCAGAAGCGTTCGTGCAGACAACGAACTGATTCTAAAGCAAGTTTTGTCACTTACTGTAAGCATGCACCAAGAAGTAACAAACTCCCTGAAATCAAATTACTAATTAGCGGAAAAGATACCCAAAGTCGGGCTCCTGATCTGGATGCGCAAAAAGATAGTTAACAAAATCTTTTATATTTCTTTATTTCTCTTTTATAGATGCAAAATCGTGGTTCGGAAGCAAAGGAAATACAATGGGCCTAACAGGGTATTAAAATGTGTTCAACCACCACCAAGAGTACCTTCTAAACCCAAGACACGAAAAAACAATCCATGCTACGTTTGATTGCGATATGTAAAACTTAGGGTATTAATCATCGTAACTTAGTGTTTTTATTTTTACCGTTTAAGAAGCCGGTATTTTTATGTTATTTTATTTATGAAAGTGATTTTGTGATAATTAAGTTATTATAACTATTTAAAGAAATCGTTGTAAATCAAAAGTTAATGATTTTAAAGCATACATAGAAAGAAAAGAGAAATCAAATTTTATTCTTGTTTTATTATTACAACTAAGGTCTTTTGACAGTAGAAATGTTCAAAATCGCTAAAAGATTAGCGGAAGTATAAAGTATAATGTAAAAACACAGTACTAGAAGGCCTTTTCGTCCTGACACCCTTCAGAGTATAAACACTCAGAAATACGTCTATATGACCAGTTGCAGTAGTACATTAACCCGATTGCGGATCGAAATGATTAGCCCACCAAGACTACTGAATAAGTATTGTGATATGAGCACCAATCAGCGAACAAGAAGCAGTGAGGTAGCCAATGAAATTAACTGGAGTCTGAGCGAAAGAACGAGTTTTTTCTTAATTCTGCATAGCACAGATATTCGGTCGAGATTCGTTCCTTGTGTTGACATACCGCAAAATTCCTAACGTTGACCTTGTTCTGCTGGTTGAACGGAACCGATTCTCGCTAGAATCAAGAGTACAATTTCTATTTGATGTCTTTCGGGCAAGGGTAAGTCCGGTTAAAATTTTCAACGAACTGCAGAAAGCATCTTAGGGTGTAGGTGACAGGAAAATGGTTCATTTAGCGCCAGTCGTTAGACCTGGCTGTAAAGCTACCCCGACCTTAAGCTCTTGGCACAACTATCGAGTGGCGTGGAGACGCCAAGTCGTCGTGGTGACATGCCGCTTGCTGTCGTGGTGTGGTTTTAGTCGTGGCTGAACGCCTTTTCGTCGTTCAGGCTCGTTTATTCTACCAAGGTGAAGGTGGTGAAGGTGAAATGGTGTATTCGGCGCCAGTAGTTAGGACCCTGGTGGTAGGTTAACTAATCGAGACCTCGAACGTGGCTGTGACGCTATCAGTACTATGCGCTACGGTAACTTGAACTCGAACCCCGACATCGCTGAGCTTCTGACACCAAAGCCAACTGGATTAGGCCATGACGCCAATCACCATCGAAGCATTACATAATGCTTAGTTCTGCCTCGTTTACACCGCCAGGAAACATGCCATGCAAACACGAAGAAAACACGTACTACCACCACGATGACTTGGCGTGCGACGGCGACTAATTTTATTTGTTCCCTCCCACCACTATTCCATACACTACTAGCTAGCGGGTTTAGGCAGGGGCGCAAATGAGGGGGTGTGGGGGGGTGTGACACCCCCCCAATAATTTTTCCAACCGGTCCCAGTAGCGACTTTATAGTGATAAAGTCGGTCCCGATCTGGCTCTGAACTAAGTTATTTCCATTTTCAATAGTAATAAACAGAGTTGTACCCGAAACCCAAAGAAAAATCGGTAAAAAATTGCTCTCATGCAGATCATTGAACATTGAACTTAATTCACCACGCTGTTTTGCATAGCAGGAAATAGTGATGATGTTTCCTTGAAAGAACAAATTAGCAAACAAAAGGGCCAGAGCAGCTAGGCGGGACAACTTTCGGCCAATTGCAACCCAATCCCTTCATGACAGTACAATGTATTGGTAGTCAATACTGCCGTTAGTCAGGAGATGCCTAGCTGTTCAACAAAGACAAGTTGTGTCAGCCATTTCTGGCCTTATTTTTTATTTTTCTGGACAATTCCGGGCGCCAGGCGACATTACAACATCGACATAAATTTTGACAAAACTTGTTGTTTCTTAGGTTTTCATCAACAGCTGGGCTGCGCAAAATTACATTAAAAGAGTCCTGAAACGGTCACCAGAGCGATTCTAGCAACCCAATTTTTCAAAATTTTCCGGGGGAGCATGCCCCCGAACCCCCCTAGGTGGGTGCGCTTTTCGGCACACAAGGACCAATACCCTTCGGTCCCACTTCATGACACCCCCCCAATAATTTTTTCGATTTGCGCCCCTGGGTTTAGGCCACGACAACACAGCTCCTTCAACAGAAAAGGGAACAAAACAGAAAATACGAAATAGAAGAAAAACTGAATTAACATGTTCAAGAAATATGAACTTATTAGTCTATAAATACCCACTGGATAGGATAACACGCAACGATGCAACAATAAATATGTTACACAAACTTGCAAAAAGATTCAAACAATGAAAATAGATAGAATTTATATTTCTTAGGTTGACTTAAAAGAAGTTTTCTTTAATAATAAATAGTTCATAAATATTTAAATGAAAATGTTTCTAGAAACAGAAGAAAATTTTGTTTTCATTCACAATACCCTTTGTTTAAAGTTTTGCATCAGCGAATCAGAAGACATGGGTTTTGTCGCGTGGTCATGAATACTGCACGTTGATTCGCTGTAGACCTTCACTAAAAGGTCTGGTTCGGTGCGACATTTTCTGGAAAACGGCAGACATTTTGAGTAAGAGAATCTTCTCTATACGCAACAACCGGGAATACTACGGTCGGTTTTAGGAGAGGTAGTCAGAGCTGCAAATTTGTCTTCAAATACACAAATAATGGAAGACAAAGAGGGAAAAGGAACCTGTGACGATAAATGTCAAAAATATCTGCAGAAATTCAGAAAAAAGATCTCAAAAGCGAGATCGCTCAAACGGTTAAACTGCTTAATTGACAAACCGACATTGTTGTTTGTTAGTTTGAGCGTCGCTTGCGTCCAAGCGCTCTAGTGAATCAATCAAACCGCGATAACTTGGACCAATAAGTCTACAATTAGACGCATCAGTGAATGAGATACAAAATTTCCCTTTGCTTTCCTAAAATCGAACCGTGATAAATTTTTCTGAATAAGTTAAGGAATTCGAGTAAAAATGCACCGTAAAATTCTTTCATCGTAAAATTAACCAAACTTTCTACTCCAGATTTTAAATACTAATGTCCTCACTATGCATTGTGGTCTATTTCTTTAAATATACGTGAGCGTTTTCTAATCGCAAGTTCATTTATAAGAATATTACAATTTACAGTATAGTTTCCTGGGAGAGTTCGACCACTGCTTGTTTTGCGTTGACTTGGCAAGGCCGTTTCAATGGCCATTTGAGGTTTACATTTGGTTGGGTTGGCCAATACACCTACCATTTCCTGCGCAGCAGTGTATACTGTGGAGGAGAACGTGCATCAACGCTACTTTTTCATTTACAGTTAACCAGAAAGATGACATTTCAGCGTGTATATAATGGCTCCAGCTCCATATAACCTGCTGTAATGTAGCCTCGACCTTGGATAATCGCGAGTCTCGTACTGATATATATTTTAGTTGAACCTTGCATGCATGGCCAATCGTGGCGGGCAGTTCAGCTGTCGACGATTTGTTCTGACGAATTTTTTACACTTCTTTCCCCATGGCATGGCAATTGTATAATCATCGATAAACAAAGTATCATCCCTCCGGTCTTCTCTGCCAAAAATCAGATATATCTGTCCTTGTTTTAATTGCTGGCAGTTACATGTAAGCTTTTTCCCTCTTACTTCTAAAACTTGATGCCTTTTCTTTATTCTAATACGACCTCTTTTGTACCGTTTTGTCACTCGTAGGTAATATTTCATTTTTCCTTCCTCGGTTACGAATCTTTCAACTTTTCCTCTGATTACTGAAAACACGTAACATGAAAAGTATTTTCAAGAGGTTTGCTAAGAAATTTCCTGTACTCCAAATTAATATATTTGCACGCATATAGGCTAAGGACTGGACGCTCCCCCATGCAGACCCTGACTGTAAAAAATTTATCAAAAACAGCCTTATCCATAACAGATGAGTAAAGAACCGGATGCCTCCTAAATTTTATCTTCCCCTACAAAACTAGACGCCCCCTAGATTTTATCTTCCTCCACAAGCCCCGCGTTTGCTCGTGCTTTAGAAGATATCTTCTAACAACAAACAAACCTCTAAACAGATTCCCAACACCCCGTTTATTCTCACTCCTCCCCAATTAGATCCTGGCTGAAGTTCCAGCCCCCACCTATTTCAACCCCCACAGAATTAGGCACCTAAAAGTAAACACTTCTGCGAGTGCTTTTAATGAGATCCTTCCCCTCACTCAAAGATACATTTGGCTTGTCGAATAATTTAAAATGCAAAGTTATCCTGCTGTACAATATAAGGCCAAGAAAGGCAAAAACTTACCAAAATCGCTTATGCAAAATTCAGTCTTGAGAGAGCTCATATCACATGATTTTTGACATGCTTTCATTCCTCTTCTTGGCTGAACTTTTGGTTTTGCTGCAGCAAGATAACATTCTTTTATTAATTGAGAAAAATCAGTTGGTATGGTAGAAAATCATTCTTTGTGAGAGTTCATAAACAGAAGAGTTGAAAATCACTGGAAAGGAAAGATCAGAAATTTCCTGAATCAAGACGTAGTAAGCAAGCAGGCAAGAAAGATTAACCCGTATTTTCTAAACGAGGTTGTGGTCGAAAACAGCTAGACAGGTATGAATTGTGGAGAGCAGTGTGTGCCACTAGACTGGAATTGGTTGCAGAACTAATACATCTGGATGCTCGTTTACCATAAAAGGAAGATACAGATGAGATTACGTGTTCCCCTGTTCTCTTGACAAAATCCCCTAGTTCCCTGGAGTTTTGCAGGATTATTTATAGATTGATAGTCAAGCAGATTGATGGAGAGGATTTTATCTGATCCCTGATTCCCCATGTTTCCTTGTTCCTTCTAACTTTGGCCACTTTCCTTTGATCGCTGGATACATTTTGTATGTTCCCATCTTCCACAGAACCCCAAAACGATCCTCACAGATGTGCGGAGAGAGACCGAAACAAATACTTACGAAATCGGAACAAATGGTTTTGCTCCTTAGTCGGACGGATGCCTTTAACAATCCGTGAAACTGGCAATTAATTGCTTACACAAGAACTTGTCACACACATTAGATGTTACGACACAAGAGGATTGATTGAACCTGTCCTAGTTCAGCCGTAACAGAAACGTATCTGACAATCACATGGCCTTTAAGCCGTTTTTTGTAGGGGGGGGGGGTGTCTTGAACTTGAAGTTAAAGTTTTTTGTATGTAAGGACCCTCTTGCTATAGTTCTGGTCAAGCATTGTGAAGAAGCTCACTGTAGAATCATGGAATGGGGTCTTAAAAGAAGACAGGCGAAGAAGACCTCATTTTACCATATTGCAGCATCTCTCAATTACTCAAATTTTAAAACCCATTTACGGGACCTAGACATTAGAATTATTTAGTCGCATGATGGGCAAAGCTGTTTAATTAAAAACCCGTCTTTACCATTGCCGTAAATCATTTGAATACAACTGTTTTGGCTAGAATAAGCCCGGCCATAAAACCATGCCAAAAGGATTACTTTAACTGTTGAAACTCAGGTGGTCTTTTTATCCATAAACAATATCAAACACATTCCGCAATTTCATTTAATTTAACAGTGTTTCTTTATTGTACCAAAGTAAGTGATATTTTACGCCCTTGCGAAGACTATCCGCGCGGCATTAAAGGTTGGAGCGCGGCATTAGTCGAGCATCCTGCGGTTACTTGGACTCAAGAGACAGTACTCAGGTGAGTACTATGACTCACACCATTCACAACTGACGCAGCGTAGAGTTCCTCTGTTCAATACAATGCTAAAATATTCCTTTCAAGCAAAATTCATTACCCTCGCTTACTGGCCTTTTCCTTGCGGAAAAGGAGAAAGAAGCACGTCCGACAGAGAAAGGTTACAGCGCGTACAGACAAGGGGCAGTATAGGTGAAGGTGAAGGTGCTTTGGCGTTCTGGTTTGATACTACTAGCCCACGATGTCAATAGCTCTGTGAGGTCGGTATTCAAGTCCCAGCCACCGTATAGCGTCTCAGCCAGGGTCGAGATCTCGTAGGGTATTTAGATTTTTAAAAAGGCTCAAAATTCTCATTTTTGAAGGTTTAGACTATCAATATCTTTTCCGTCTGACATTACTCAGAGTATAAACGTTAGAAACAGACGAAAACAATTGACTAAGAGGGAATTTATATCAACATGCGGATCGAAATGCACCAATCAGAAAGTGAAGCTGAATTGGTACTCAACACCAATCAGCTCAGACGATACAACGGGTAGACCAATAGAATTTTTGCAAAAATTCAAATGAGAAAATTAACTTACTCTTACTCTATTAACTTACACAAACCCAGCAATGAAATGAAAATGGTTTTGAAAATGGTTTGGACATATTATTTTTTAAGTTTCAGTGTTTGCAGTCATGAGCTTTCAAAATAACAATCATCTAAAGCCAACACGAAGCAAGAATGAAGAAATAACGAATTTTCACTTACACTTACTTGCAACGCACTTCCTTTTCAGTGGTATATGAATAGGAGGCAGGCCACGTAGCTTCGAGGCTAATCCATAAAACTGAATATCAATGTACAAATTTGCTTCTCCTGTTCTTTTGCCAGTGCAGGGAAAGTATATCTTGAATGCTACAAAGGCAGATAACCATTATCATTTAAAACATATCTTCAGGCTTTCTCATACGGCAGAGTTTGTTAGCAGCAAAATCCTATCAATAGAAGACAAGCTTTAGCCGTGGCCGTGGTGGTCAAACTCTCCCAGGAAACATAGACGGCAAATTCTCATATCTTTATTTCAGACTTTTTGCATCGTGTTAGGCCAGGCTAATGTCGACATATTCGATGCGATAGAAGTAACGTCAACTACCTGTAACTGCTAACTTGCGTCGATATGTTTACGTCTAGTCGGAACTTATAGGACACAACTCCCGGGGGGGGGGGAGATACTTCATTGTTCAAGTGATACCCATGTATAGAAAAAACAACGAAATTTTTTACACATTTGTACCAATATCTCAAATGTTTGAACCCAATTTAACGCCTGCGGCGAAAAGGCATTTGCGCTGAAAACTAAAACGCACTTTTATCAGGCTTTTCAAAGCAATGCATGTCTAAAACTTTTTATATATTTTACTACACATGTGTAGAGATTGTTTACGAAAAATCAATCCATATGTAGGAAAATTGGCGCTGAAAAAGTAACCCATTTGGGCGGCACGTCTAGTATAACGAACAATGGAAGTATCCCCCGAGATACAACTGATCGCGATTACAAGAGCGTTCATCTCGATTGTGACTGACGGTAATCAGTTGCCAACTAATAGCAGAAGCAGAACATGCCCACTTTCTGGGCCTGTGTGGCTACAGTTGCTGTCAAAAAGTAACTAGATGCCAGCTATAATGGCCAACAGTTGTCTAAGCGCTCATGTCGGCACAATTGTTGGGACAAATCGCCGATTAGCAGTCGGCAACTGTTCTGACTTTGACTTTGCGCAATTTCGGCACGAAGCTTTTAGGGACCGGTCATTATTTTTTGCTGGGTGGGGGCTGAAGAGATAATGGTGGGGTAACTTAAAAATATTAGTTGTCTTAAGTGGGGTAACCAAAATACCTTGAACATATTGAGGGCTGGGTCATTGTTTCTGTATTCTAGTGATGGGGTGAAGAAAATTTTAGACTAAAATTGGTGGGGTAAAATTCTTTTGATGGTGAAAAATACTTTCTCTTCAGCCCCCACCCCGGTCATAAATAATGACGGCTCTCTTAGGAGAAGGAATTGAGAAATAGACTTGGGACAAGTCTAGGCTTTTCACGGCTTTCCTTTTGGCGATTTTTCTGATAAATGAACAGGACAGAATTGCAAAAGCTAAAAATAAAACAATTAGCGCTAATCCACTTTTAGATGTTGTTTTTTTTTAGAATGACGCTCACAGCATATGACGCATAAGGGATGAATTCTAATTATTTTGATAAACAAAATGTTTGTTGTTGTTTTTAAGTTTACATGCTTTCAAAGAGAAAGATGTAAACAGGAATGATTTTTAATCAATTAACTACTGCACAAATCATGGAGTTTCTTTTGGTATGCTGCATACATGTCGTATACTGAAGAGAATAAAGTCTCGTCGTTGTAAAACGTACCATAAAAATTATGTATCTATGTTTTCTCTATAAGAACACCTAATGAATTACGCAGAGCCACCCGTCACTCAAACAATGTTGAATTCATTTTTGCACCAAACAGATTCGCTTCCATCTTCTTTGCTAAGGGAAGGGAGAGAGCTTATTCCACACAAAAATTAACATACAGCTAATATCTGTTCTACTGGAAAGCAAAAGGACAGTGAAAGAAAAATAGGTGCAGAAACACTACAGAGGAAGAAGTAGAATCAACAAGATGTTCGGGTACCGGTATGGAAAAAAGGCATAATGCATGCTGAATGATCGGTAATTTTCTACCGCAAAAGTTTTTTCTCGAAACTGGAAACACGCGTTATACAAAGTGGTGAGGCGGCAAAGTAATCATGGGTGGGTCGTATCGTCTACATTTTATGATGCAACTTAAGACCGCGAAATTGCAAATTACAACATCCACCGCCTAATTGATTCAATTACATTAAATTCTTTGGCAAAAGCTCCACAAAATACTTATATTTATACTTCTGAGTTGGACCATTAGCCAGCTTTAAAGTTTGAAATCATACATTGACTAAAGCCAGGCTTCTGTCGACATTGCGTACAGTCAGAACTAGTTGCCGACTGCTAATCAGCATTTTTGCGGAATAAATTACCACAACTGACTTTTCGACATAAGCGCTCTGGGATCTAGTTCGCAACTAGTTTCTTTCTAACAGCAACTAACCGGCGCAAAGTTCCAGAAAGTTGGGCATGTTCTACTTCTGCGATTAGATGACAACTAATTCTCGTCAGTTGTATCGCGCGGACATGAGCGCTCTTGCGACATACGTTCTGACAAGTTGTTGAAGTGTCGACATAAGTTAGCAGTTAAAACTAGCTACTTATTCTCCTTAATCCAGGAACCAGCATCTTTGCATAAGATATGGGAGCTGTGAGAATTGAGGTACCTGAGGTAGCTGGGAAAGGGCCTGCAAGGCATTTTCGGGTCTATACTCTATACGTAGCTAGTGGAAAGAATAATCTACTTATCTTATGTTTATCGGCAACTTGTACACAAAGATTGAATCCATTAGACTACACTTATATTATTAGTTCGCTGAAATTGCAAAATTCTCAACTGCGAAAGGATCCCTTTCGGAAGTACTCGGAAAAAATCGGATTTCGATTCTTGGCGGGTAAAAACACGCGGCTGCTTATTTGATTACGAAAATCGATTTTGAAAACTCGAGCTAAATCTCTTAATTGCAACAGACTCAGCTGTAGCTTGCGCTGTTTCTTCTTTAAGCTTCTTACGAACTGCAGCTGACCTATTATCGTGTTGTACTAACATGTTCAATTGTAACAGATTGTTTTCTCAAAGCATACCGACAGGATACAAGCTTTGAACAGAAAAGCTTTAGGTTTTCTTTAAAACTGGTTTTTCTGCTAAGTTATTCGATTTGCTAGGTTTAGAGAAAGTGTACTTGGATCTGACACCAACGAGTAGTGTGGTCTCTAGAGCTATCATTGTGAACAGTGTTATGCTCTCTGGAGCTTACCTATAGACTTTGTTCTACGCATTTCTGGACATATATGTTCTTAAACGGGCCTAGGCACCACCATATACAGATTCTGGCAGACCCAATGCGCAAAAGAAAAGTAATTTTTAAATTGTTCGCATAAAGCATCCTCCTTATAGCAAACGAACAGTGAGTGCAATCTGTTGTAATATATCATGCATTGAGGATACAAGGTGGAAATAATTTTACTAGGAAACCTTATCTAAGACTTAGACCTTATTCCCCTTCGAGACGGTGCTTAAATCAAATTTCATATTATAGCTGGTATTGTGTGTCAAGAGAAACCCCACCTTGGTTTGGGCCTACAGATAGTAAGCCACACTGGGCTCTGAAAGGGAGGTAGCTACATTGCATCAGATCCTAGAATTTTGCTCTTGTGAGTACAGAGGATATGTCTTAGGGATAAGATGCTTTGTCTATAAAATGATTTTCGTGCGTCGTGAATTAAACAGCATGGCATGCTGAATCATTATCCGAAAGTCCAGATACTTCATGGACAGCTTTGTGCATAAGTTAACTTTAAGGGCTGATACATGCTTAATAGTCTTGGAGCAAATGCATTAAATAACAAAGGAAAAACTTACTTGTCATCCTCTTTGGTACTCTTCCTCTTAAAGGAATATTAGCTCTGGGGGTCGGCATAATCTTCTCATCACTTGAGCGTAGTGATAAGACATACTCGACCTACGGATGTATTAAAAAATGGAAAAGAACAAGATTAGAAATATCAAGAACAAGATTAGATCTATCCCAACTAAGTAACACATCGTTATTTCACTCGATATAACAAGATTTATTTCATGGAATGGCACGCAATGCTGTCCAGAGTAAAACCTTCCGATTCGCTCTACGTGCAGCACAGCGGGAGGGAAAATCTCCATTAAACGATTCTGGATTCTCCCAGCTTTCCTCTCCTTGTGCGTCTTCACTGCTCGTTGACATTAAAATCCAGCCAATCAGATTTGATCACATGACAAAGCCACAAGTACATCGACCAATCAGATCTGTTCACATGACTTATCCACTAGAACAGCTACCAATGAGACCTGATCACACGACAAAGCCACAGAAAAACAAGCAATAAGAAACTTCTGTTTTGAGATCAACAGTTTTGATGGACAAGATAGCTTAGCTCTTTTTACTGTGGATGCATTTTGCGTGAAGCCCACCCAATGAAGACAGGTTGCTAATTTTTCCTCTTCTCCTGCTCCGATAACGTGATTAAAACGCTTCCTAGCTGCTATAACGGAACTTCTAGCGGAATTTTCAAAAACGGGTCCAGCAAGCACGAAAGCTGACGTGAGAAGAACCATGACAGTCCAAGAAGAAGAGATTTCGTTTACAAGCGACCGGTTCAAACGGAACTGTTCCAAAACTAACACAAATAGGCCTTCCCTTCATACTGGGGCTTGGCTCATCTATCCGTAGTGTAGTTTGGGAATGCTTTGAAAAGTATTGCCGTTTGGAACGGTTCCTTTTATGGTCCTACGAAATAGGCCAGGCTTCTAACGACTGATTTGGGCCTTCAGCTGACAAGTAAAGAATGTTGCTTCTCTTGTGTCGAAATATACAATAAAATATTGAGCTTTCATGAATAACAAACTATCTATGCAGAGGAGGTATCTTTCTGTTTGTGAAGAAATTTTTAATAGACCTACTACCAGCATTTGAAGTCATAGAATTCCGCGAAAGTATAAGAATGCGTTGTTAGAAGACGGGGTCATTGGGTATGACGGTTTTTCGACAGTTTGAGAGCCGTTTTACGGTTTTTACCTTCAAAAAGTACGGTTTTATGGTATTTCAATGTGCGGTTTCGGTGCGGTTTTACGGTTTTAAGGAAAAACATGTACGCTTGTACGGTTTTTGGCTAAACAATTTGCTGTTTTACGGTTTTTTCACCCTCCTTATGACCCCCCTTTAGAAGTATGAAAAGTGCTTCACTAAACATGGTCACTGATGTTCATGGTCACTGGTGTTAAATGTAACACAAAGTCTTCATAGAAGTTTGCACAGGTTACATAGGTGCTATAGAAACATAAGTGAAGCGCACTGCAATATAGAAAATTGAAATATATACTCTTGTGGTGTCGTAGCTAAATGATATACTTGGCTGAATTCATATGCGAGCACCTACAGTATATCAGAACGTAACGAATAGACCATCGAATGCATAAGCATAACACAAAGGCATAAGCGTAACACAAAGGCATAAGCATAACACAAAGGCATAAGCGTAACACAAAGGCATAAGCATAACACAAAGGCATAAGCATAACAAAAAAGCAACAGCAACATTCAAACACTCTCTCACCCTTTTCGGAGAAACAAATTTGAGCTCCAAGTCGTTGATATCTGATCTGATTGTAGGCCATACTTTCGAAAACTGCGGACTTTGCAGCAGTGGAGAGATTCGACCATCCTTGACAATAACCAAGTTCGTATTAAGATCTATAAGTGAAGAAAAAACAGTATAAATGGAAGATGCAAATGATAGAGTATAGAGCATCATCGTCCGCAATGGAGACATTACGGGATCTATTTAACCCTGAGAAGGTTGGACTAAAATTTTTAGTAGGCTCAGGGTGGAGACATGGTATCCTGTTATGCTGTCTCCTAGTCACTGAGAATTCACCGGAATATGAATTGAAAAGATAAAGAATGACACAAAACCTAGCAAAATGGATTTGAACATATTTTTTTCTGGAGTGTCTGACCCAAAAATTTTATATCTTTTCCAGTTGTGGATTTAGAAGCGAAATCCGAATTTTCTCAAGCCGTTGAGTAAATATTTAGGAGACATAGGCAGAGATGTATTGGGAATGAAGAATGAGAGAGCCTAAAACATTTTCATCTTGTTATGGGGATTCTACGTTTTACATCCAATCAAGTTTAATTAAGTTGGGAGACTAAAAACACCAAAAATCTGTTTTGAATTGGAGAAAAGGTTCATGAATAGAGCTTGAATGAAACTGTTTCTTTAAACATAACGTCTTAAAAATCCAGCAAAATGATCTGAAACCAGCATAACGTCTTAAAAAGCGAGACCAAATTAAACAAGTATAGCAGTAAAGCTATGTACGAGAACGAGACATAAATGAAGGGAAAAGACGATCCTCTCAAATCCATGCTTCCCTGCATTCTTATTTTGTACTGAAAAGGCATGACAAAAACGTTAAGTCTTATACAAATGTAGGGCGAGAGAAACGATTTGCCTATAGACATTATCCAGTGCCAAGGAATCGGTTTGGACTATACTGGTGTAGATTGTTTAGATTGGTCTACTTTATCGTGAATGTATCTCACTTTGTTTCTATATCGAACCTTTATCTCCTAGATCACCATATGCACACTAGGGGCACACTATTACTTATCAATATCATATCACACTTTTTACATGCTGTTATACACCATTAAAGCATACATAATACACAATTATACACTATTGTACGGTATTATATATTGTAACACATACACTTTTTAATAAGCAACTGGTCTTTCGGTCCAGCCCTCAAGATTGCTAAACGTATCTGGTCTTTCAGTCCTCACAGATTGACTGGTACCACCGGAAAATTCTTTTAGCTCTTTTCTTGCCTTTTCAATGTTACCTTCGTTCTTATGTTTTGCATGTTGAAGTTCGTTAGCTAACGTTTTTCCACTTACTGTCTCCCAAAAGTCATGTTGTAGGCCTACCAGATGACGATTTTGACCCGCGAAGTCAGGGGTGGTTAGTAGGTACAAAAAATGTTAAGCAACGTTTAAGCAACTTTGAGGGCTGAAATGTCTAAAATTTTAAGCAACTTTGAGGGCTGGACGAAAGTCAAGTTGCTTATTAAAAAAAAGTGTACTCTGCTTGACATAGCAAATTTCACTATCGGTATGTATTCCTATAGCTTTTCGAACTTATCTAACTTGATCTTATAACTAGCTGTAACGAAATTGCAGACCTAATCAAACTTATGCATACCATAAGGCATGCTTTAGAAGACAGATAAGTCCAAGCATAAGCTTATTACTGTCTCAATATTCATAGTCAATCTTATTGGATAACATAGATATCTGTAAGATGATTTTTATTGCTAAGAGAGTGCCACAAAAGCTCACTGTTCTCGTGATTCCCGATTACCAACAATAATGTTATTACAGAAATAAGAGAAGCGGTTTATCTTGTACATTATTCGAATTACTACAAGTAACCCAAATTAATGCAAAACAAAAGCTATACTGTATTCATTTCGCCTGTACTGTGTAAATAAAAAACAAGATAGCAGAGGATATTAAGTACAGCATTCTTTTAATAAATCGACTCAACTGGTCTCTTTCATTTTGATTACATTAACCAAGGATCTAATGTGATTAAACAATATTTAGTTCTCATCCATTTTGAGACTTAAATCGCACATGCTTTAATAACGTATGATATACGAGTCTCTCTCAAATGCCCTCGAGTTGGGGTGTGCAATTAACTAAATAGAAGCATAAAAGAGCACCTTCGAGCCCTTGGACCTTTTACCTCTCCTGACCCCCTCTCAATGGTTCAGGACGTGCCATCCAAGGCCGCCCAAGCCAAAAACACCCTTTTTAAGTCAACTTCACATCACTCAAAGTATAGCCGACTCTATAACTTTTTTTCACGACATGGAAAAATTAACCTGACAGTATTGTACTTGAATACAAAACACCGGTAATATCAGAAATCAGCATCATTTCTCGCCTAGTACCTGAATGCCGGAAATCAAGCCCGTTCGGGAAATCGACCCTAATTCCCTAAACCGTTTCGTTGAAAGAAAACCATTCCTTATGAATTGATGTTGCTGTTGTTCACTTCAGTCCACACAATGGGCATTTATGGGACCAATTTTAATGCCCATTGCACAGAGGTATCTGTTGTAATGAAATCTTGCGCTTTTACAAGAAAATGACATTTGCAAAGAAGTAATGTCCGCTAATGTTCCACTAGTGCCTCCCCCCTCCGAGAGCGGGCCATGACAAAACCAATACTCATGTTTAAATGCCCGATTCAACTTAAGTCCATTCCCAGCAGATGATATGGCTTTGCAGTCTTGAAGTTTTAGAAAGCATGTCAATAGTCAGGTCAGATAAGTCCTGGTAATGACTGATTAATTCGAGTCGCTTGACGCCATGTTGAATACGGATCAGAGCTAGGCCCGTCTGATCTGTCTTAGTTATGCACGACATTGTGTGGGAGACTTGAGAAGGCTTGTTTGTTTGTTATCTGCACGAAGCAGTGGTGACCTTATATAATTTGTGAATCTATGAAAAATCTTAAAATTGTGGCTTTAAATGTTGTCGGCTTTGGGAGAAAGTACGTCGTCTAGGTCGCATACAGCAAATGGCTAATTACTCTAGTCTTTTCCAAAACAGGACTGCAATACGATGCATGCTGGAATGCAATAAAGTTGCCGGTACAAAAACAATTTCTCTCACGACATGATTGATCTGATCAGGAAAGATCAAGAAAAAATCTTTTAACATTGATATATTATACACGAAATCGATGTATTATGAAGCAAAGCTGACAAATAGCTAATGAAATATCCCTCTTAAGCAAGAGAACAAAACATACAAACTTGTATATTAGTTTGTGTCATGCAAGCAGAGTAAATAAGGAAAGGCAAAGGCGTACAGAACAGGAGTGAAAGCATTGGGAACAAAGGAACAAGGGGTACTGCACTGAAAAACTAGACCTTAAACTGGTGGGTGAACAGATGAATCAACGAGGCCTCGATTCTGGCTGTGACGCTACCAATGCTGGTCGCTGGGGCTTGTGTAAATGGGGAAAGCAAGGCATATAGAACAGAAGTGAAAACAGCGGCTACAGCTGTATCACAAAGGGAGCAAGGGCTACAGTTCTGACAAACTAGACCCTAAACTGATGTATAGATGAACTAACGAGGCTTAGACTCCGGCTGTGACGCTACCAATGCTGGGCTCGCGTAAATGGGGAAAGCAAAGGCATATATAACAGAAGTCAAAACAGCGGCTACAGATGTACCACAAAGGAAACAAGGGCTACAGTACTGATAAACTAGACCCTAAACTAGTGGGTGAATCTTTGAACTAACCAGGCATCGACTCTGGCTGTGATGCTACTTTAGGAGCTCATTAAGCTCCTAACACGAGCTAAAAAATGGAATTTCCAGAGCAAATAACCATGGCATTCTCTACAAGATGTCCGAAAGATTAAGAACTGAGTTTCCTTAAAGATTGTGAAAGATGATCCCTTGCGAGGCTGAAGCTCGTAGACTATCGATCGTTAGCCCGTGCTTCTTGACCATAGACTCTGGGCCCAGGCAGCTTTTTCTAAGCTACAGTCAGCAGAAAGATGCCGTAACGTAAAGAAGTCAAACTTTTCGAATCAATCGAATGGATAATTCAGTTCAGCCATATGGAAGACGACCCGGACTCCACTGAAGCTCAGTCCATTGATTATTAGACCATACGTCTTGGTCAAATTGTGGGCCTAGACTGCCTAAGCTACAGTGAAAAGAAAGACGCCATAAAGTTCCCGTAAAGTAAAGAAGTCAAACGTTTCGAATCAATCGAATCGAATGGATACTACGTGGTCTGAGAGAGTGAATCATAAGCTCTTCCCATGCAAGAGATCGTGCGTCACAACAACTAGATTTCCTAAAGACACCGCAACAAGATACAACAGTCTCCCGAACATAGACGAAAAGAGAGACAGGAATAGCGGTTTCAGTCTTACATTAGATACAATGAGCAGTCTGAAAATAGATCTGAAAGGGCCTATTTGTGGACATTTCTTTAGATATGAAATAAAAGATGCGGAACAGTTTTATATTCTTTTTTTGTTACTCATTTACCGTTTCCTAAAGATAAAGTACAGTTAAAGAGGCAGGGCATTGATAAAACGGCCTACGCATGTTTAAGAAATGTTATAATTTAATTACCAGATAATGTTAAACATCCATTGACCTGAAACTGGTGCTTATCTTGATGTTGATAAGAACTTACTCTGCTGTTTGATCGTTACGATCGATACTTTATAATCATTGAACGTTCAACGATAAGTTAAGAAGCCTAGGACGACAGCAACAAATGAAAGCAAAGCTTCTTATAAACACACAATGACACGAGCCCCAGCTCCGTATAAAATTTCGTTACTTGATGAAGGGTTAGGCCCGAAACGTCAAGCAAAAACTTCTCGTGGTATTGGTATCTTCCTTGTTAAATGTGTATTGTTTTCTATCGAAATACTGCATGCCCTTTTTGCATATTTTTACGATTAAATGACTTCACCTTTCCATTCCATTTCATTCTGCCAGTCAACGAGTTGCCGTTTGGTATAATGCTGCAAAAATGCATGTGACATGCACTGCACCACTTTGTACGGAACTGTACTGATTTCAAGACAGTAATTTTCTCCTCGCAACCATGCACGTTTGATTTCAGAAAAACCAGCTACTTCAATCCAGAATCTTGGAAACATAGCAGGAGAAAACTTAAGACAAACTGGAAGACAAAGACTTCCTTTAAGAAAACTAAGCAAAGTAGAGCATATGGCGTGTTAGATATAGGGCTTGAAAATAATTGAAATCTTAGGGCATCAAGCAACAGACAGTATGACGAAATAACTGTTTCTTCGCCCAAAAGAACTAACGAATTTATACAGTCGAAAGGGACAGTATATAGCAAATTACCCGTAAGAGAATTTGACTAGCTTCGATGGGAAATTTAATGTGAGGCTAGAAACGGCATAAGGCTACGGCAGCATGAAGACAGGGAGCGTATGGTAGCTACATAGAGGTTACATCAAGCTTTCTTCAATTAATTAATGTCAAAGACAACATTTCCAATGACCAACAAGAGAGTGAGCTAGGCCCATCCACTTTGTCTTTTGAGGGGGTGAGAACCTGGACTGAAAAAGCATGTACACATGAAACTAACCGAGGGGAATTTCCAAATGGGGGTAAGTTATTCAAATATTGATTTTTGTGAAATAGAATCTACGACAAGGATGTAGCTACGAGACTAGCAATGAGTGAATTGGGGGTGAATTGCCTCACAGAGTTGATACATCTTCCATACTCCAGTCCTAACTTGCGGACGCCTCTCAACTTAACGTACAAACGCGCCTATTGTCCAAAAGACCACTATGTTTCAAATAGCTGAACTGTATCTTTTTTCTTTATATTGTAACTACCTTATCAGAGATTCACTTGCTTATCGCCCCACAGACATTTAAATGACCGTGGAAGGCAATTAAAAATAATGAACAATCAAATGCTCTTTGCAGTTTTTAACTTCATTTAAGAGGCTTAATAAAGCATGTTCTGTAGATAGAGAATAAGAATCTTGAACATAGCAATTTTTGGTTTTATTCCACCAAAAAATTATGGAATATTTAATAGTTTAACAGCAAACCAAGTCTAAGATACAATTACGGCACACGATGCAGAGAAATGATCTAACCAGCGGATTACAAGTCGAAAAATTTGACGTTCTCAATACCTATACCACATACAGACTCCATCAAAAGATCAAAACACACGAAAAGTATTGTAAGATCGTTGTCAAACAAGCCAAAGCGAGCAAGCAAATTTATCTGGAAACAAAATTTAGGTGACGGGCAGCTCTACCAACTTGACTTATAGATTTTCTAAAATTTGCCTACGCTGCAAAAACTGCAAGACAACACTCATTGTGAACAACAAGCCCGAGGTTCGTTTCACTCTTCAAAATGGCGAAGGAGCAACAAAAGGAGTTCTAAAGGATTTCCACGAAAGCAATATGGTTACAAGTAAGACTGTACGAGATTTCGAAGAAGTGAAATCCCTCTTGCATAAGAGCCAGCATACCTACGGGTTTGAGGATACCAGATCACTAGAGCATCAGGAAAGCTTTACTGGTCACAACATGGCTCCAACTTATAACTGAAAATAATTGTTATAGAGAGACGATAGGCAGCATCGAAGAGAGTGGTGTCTTGAGCTAAGATTGATAGTGAAATGACAGGGAAGAAGCCATAAGCTTTATATCAAAGTAAAAGTAAAAATAAAGTTGCCGTTTTGAGTCTATCTACTAGCCTAGAGCTACTCAGTCGACTTTTCACTTTACCCCTGGTCTGAATGCATTAACAATATAGCTACTGTCAATTTCTATCAGAAATGTAATGAAGCTGATTAGGCACTACCAGCCCTGCACTGCCACTTATATCCAACTCTCGAGCTACAGAATTCACGTCTACTTGCATATATCTGTTCAGAGTATACCATAGTCTATAGAAGGAGGACCCTCTCCCTATTGTACATAACTCTGCAAAGTTACCAATTCTATCCACCTTTCCGTCCGTCTCCGTCCAAAGAAAGGAAAAAGGGAACGAAAGCTTCGAAAAGGAAAGAAAGGAGACATGGTTCCTGTTCCATCTAGAGACGCCTAGAATTCTGAAGTTGACAATACAAGTGAAGGACTCCGTGTACTTCATACTAGAAAATCTAGTAACTCCAGTTACTTGCAACAGAAGAATTTGATTTAAAACGAAAGGGAGCTAAGGTTCACTGCCGGGAAATGGAATACGGGGCACACAAGAAGATGTCCAGAACTTTAAAGTTAACTGTAATGTGAAAGGTTCATGAAATACCTCTAAAAGAAATTAGATAGTTAGAAAGGAGCTAGACGGTGCTCAAATAGGGATGCCTAAAACGAAAGGAAGTGTATGCCTGCTACCTGGGATCGAGAGAAGGGATAGGGTCAGGGTTAAATGTTTACGAATCCTTACTTGAAGTGGAGTTACGTTGACGAAAGGGAGAATTTGCTTGCTATCTGAGCATAATACAGAAATATAAGCAGCTACTCAAATGAAGGGAGCTTAGCTTGCTAAATGAGATTGGGCAAATAGATATGGTCTTTCAAGGAGAAGTATAGGAGATATGGCTTCAGAGTTTAAAGGGACGTGAAGTTCCAATTAGAAATTACTGTAAGTCAGTTCAGTTCTCAAACGAAAGGAAACTTGTTGTCTGTATCTGTGCCAAAAAATTAAAAAATTATGTATGAATAAGAGATGACCCATTTATGAATTTAGAGATCACCCACCATCATAAGTAGTGTATGCCATTGAATAGCCAACAAATTTCTATTAATTGCAGAATTATTCAGACAAGAATTCGCGCATTCCCTTGTGAGTTATCGTTTAATCAATAACACTTGATTGAATTGTCGAAAGAAAAACAACAGTTTATCGCTTCTTTGTTCTTTAATTGGTACATTAGAAAAGGCAACTTGGACTTTCAAGGAGAGGGTGTTATCCGTAAAAGACAACTAACGTGCGAAATGGTTTGTTATAGGAATTTCAGACGTTTAGAACACTAAAATGCTGTCTGATTCGGCGAGCGATTTCAAGAGGCGAATAACGTAAACGCGAAGACCAAAAGAACACCGCGTCTTCTAATGGGGAACATTATCGATCTCTACAAGCCAGCCACCATAAAATTTTGATTGTATCTTCAGATGTACGCCTTAGAAAATTGTATCTAGGATCACCGTATAATCACCTAGAGATATTTTGTCTCTGTTTTTAGCATAAAAAATTAACCCATTTTTCTAAGAAAGGAAAATAAAACGGCAAAGTAAATAATAAGTTGTGTGAACTTAAGAAGTAGATTTTAGCGTAAAAGGATTTCAATCAAGGTACCTAAAGATTAATTTAGATTAAAACGTTTGCACCATCTACTTCTAAAGATATCTTCGAAGCATGAAAACAAGCGAAATTATAACTGAAGTTTAGGTTTTTAAGTCTGAGGGCATTTTTGGATAGGCTAGGGGTAGAAATTACAGGGATGATAGTATCAGCTGATTTGTGCCGAAAATCTAAAGTAGGTAATAATATAAATAGAAAGCTATAGTCAAAAACGTATATACAAGTTCTGTCGTGTATGGTATGGATTTTATCATGACACAAAATAGCTGAAGATATAGATCGAAACATTCGTTAAGAATTAATTTCTATGTTTTTGAATCTCTCGTTTATTACAAGAAAAGGCACAAAAACCTGATGTTTCTATTTAGGTTTCTCTTTGATGTTTCTTATAATTTGAGCCTTGTTTTAGCCTGTGTTAGGGTCCTCCAGAAGGAATAAAACTGTCCCAAACTGTCAGAAATTTGACAGCCCAAAGGAGTAAAGAACAAGATTATTGAATTGTAACACGGATGAAGAGGTGGTCTAAAATATATCAAAGTTTGACAAGTAATTGTACGACAAGGGAAGACATATAAAAGAAGGAAAGCGAACAATGACGGAATGACATATTATTTAAGCACTAAGCCTATAAGAAACTGCCTTATCATCCGTTCTAAAACTAACAGTAATCTGTTGAAGAGTCTCACCGAAATTTAAGAAGCGCTGCACTTCTTTGCCAGCTACCATCACATCCAAGATTGCCGCTGCTGTGTGCCTGTGAATTGACGCGATGAAAATAAACAGTACTAGCTGTATCTCCATACTGATGATATAAAGTTCTTTACTCGTGCTTGTTGTATCCAGTTGACTTCGTTATTAAGACTCCGATCTGAATCAACACTGGTTTTTATCCTATTCTTTCTATTCAAAGTCGCGATGACTAAGTGGGCGCTTTCTATGCCTCGCTTTTACCATCCGCGCCCCATTTGATCACAAACAATCACAGAATGGGTGCAGAATTTAACAGGTTGGGAACCCAATTAAATCAGGACGACTGATTTCAAAGCAGCCTCGTTTCCAAGCAAGGAACATGAATTTGCCACTAGAATTGGCCTCGGCAGATTAACTTAATCTTTTAATTAAAATATATAATCGTATAGGGTTATTCATAGTATTCTGCTCAGCGATACAATGCTGTATTCGTCATGTCTGGTATTGCATGATCCATCACAACGCTTGCCTGAATTGTCTCTTTGACAAATTGCCGAGGATTGAGGGAAACGTCAGTTCTAGTTCATGTCAACGCACGGCCAGTGAAACGGTAATGGCGAGAGGCTTAAAACATGCACCATCATGAGTTGGAAAACTTCATATAAGATTTCAAATATAATCTCGTATGAGAATGTTAATCACATAGTAGCAAGGAAAAAGTTAACGAGGGGACCAGTGGAGTTTTTTACAACAGAATTTGAAAAGGAAACACGGCCTCAGCATGCTACAAACATGTACGATAGTTTCGTTGTGAGTTCGGTCTCAGCGGTCAATGTAGGCCATCTTTTCAATTCTCTGCTTTCGGTAGAGCTTAGCAGCTCGAAGAAGGCCTCCGATGTCCGGATTTCATTTTGTAATAGGATAGAAACCGCATGAGGTCTTCATTAAAATCTGCACAGGAATGAAAAATATGGCTTTTTAAAAAGATTTGCATCTAATATTTCGCTGTTCTCTTCTCTTACACTACAAACATTCGCGTAACCCTTTGTCATGCTTACAGACCTAATCATGTTCAACAACTGACAACGACAAAGCTCTTATGACATCGGTCGTTTTAAGAGCATTCTAGTCTTTTCTATCGCATTTTCATTAAATATAGTCTTGATTACATTTACCCTGGGGCTTTTCCAATCCGTTTTGCTCTGGTTTCAGTTTAGCTCTCAACAGGCCCGATGCATACAAGGGCGAAATAACGGCATTCAAATTTTGCCGTTCCTTCTTCTTTCTGACCCACAGTGTTTTTCCACCACTTCACTTGACCTCAGTGTTGCAGCCGACTACATATGAAGGCCGATTCAACTTAGGAAAATTCGTGAGCGAATTTGAATTCGATTGACGAATTCAAATTCAGCAGTACCATTCGAATTCAAATTCGTCAGACGAGATTCCATTCCGAGAAATTCGAAGGGAATTTGGCGCCAAAATTTTGAAACCGAAGTATACCAACGAGGCGCAATTAGTTGCCAAATGGACAATTTTGTTACTATGATTTGTGAAGACAAGGGTGAAGTAGCTAGCAAATATCTATCTGCCATCTAATGCCCTTTTCAAACTTTCAACAAATCTAAGAAGAGCATGTTGTGTATTATATCCTTTTCGGAAGCCACAGAGCAGTGGCGATAGAAAATTATTTGCGAATCGCTTCAGCTGTGTTTCTATAATTCTTTCATAAACTTTTGATAAGCTGGGCAAAATTGTGATGGGCCTGTAGTTCTTTTTACAAAAAGCATCGTCCTTCTTGAAAATAGCCTTAACGTCACCCCTTTTTAGTTCATCAGGGAAAGTGGATTGTAAGATATTGGCATTTAGTTGTTGGTGCAAGATAGGAGCAATAATATCTTGATTTTTCTTTATGATCTTTGTTGGTAATAATAATAGTTGGTAACTATGTACACCATACATAGCTCAAATTGGTTTCTTCACTTAGTCATATTTAAACTTTCGGTATACTTTTCAATAAACTTTCAACTACATCTTTGTTTGAATAACTATGTACAATTTATTTTGATCTTTAATTTATTCTTAGTTACGTGGTAGGTTTTAATTAGCTATTTAATTATTAGCTATTTACTAATAATACCTACGGTAAATAAATTGATAATAATAATAATAATAATAATAATAATAATAAGGGTGAAGTAGCTAGCAAATATCTATCTGCCTGTACGTTGCAGACCTTTTCAAGCAAAATTTGCTACATTACCTCTCCTAAAGCGACTGCAATACAGACCGTTGCACGCAGAGAGGATCCCCTTACTCAAGATATCAGCCATCTGCCAGAAAAATGTCGCGCCGACCCAGACTTCTGTCAAACCCGTGCGGGGGATTTAAAGTATTAGTTACTTCGCCTTAGAACAGCAGACATCGGCTAAGCTCAATTGCAATTATCAGAAGACAATATTTGATTGCGGAATATGCTGACTGGGCCCCGGTGCATCTAATGACATGATCACTGATCATCAAGACATAAAAACAAAAAAACGGTTGCCTGTCAGTCGGCCAAAACAGGTATGGTATAAACATGTAGCTAAATTCTAGCCTCCATTACCACGGACCTCCAATGCAACCTCCATGGACACTTCTGCACAATGGCACCTTCAAACAACGTACAAATATCTTGGTCCCAAAGGTCATTTCTTTGTCAAAACCATTGACTATGTCGAAACAAACCTCAAAACAACGGACAATTAGAGTGATCCTACAAGTGTACGCTCTATAAAAATTATGGTTCCACTATATGTGATATGTACATAATGCAGTACATTAGGGTTTTAAATTTTTATCTTGCTAAGTATTTATAGTGCTACATATTAAGATGGAGAGCCTCTTGAAAACTTTAGCCTCTCTGTGGTGCAATGGTTAGCGTGGAGGACTCAAATGACAATGTTGTGGGTTCGAGCCACAGTCTTTCCACTTGTGGTTGCAGAGATAACAACCTTGTACAAGTTGATAACACAAATGTGCCTCTCTCTACCCAGGTGTATAAGTGGGTACCTGGGCGGTATTTATGAGCGCCGTGAATGGCTGCAACCTGCTGAATGCTAATGCATCCAGACCAGGGATAAAGTGTAAAGTGTATTAGGCCAGGTACCAACCTTGAATAAAAATAAAAATATATGCAAATAAGGGTCTTAAAGCGTTAAAAGCAGTGGCAGAAAATTGCAGGAGAAACGAATTTGCCATAATGTTAAGCAATAACTGAATCCTTAAACTCTTCAATACCGAGATCGGCCGAGACTGGTTTGAGCAACCAAGCGCGGTCAATCCAGCAGGAATAACTACGATGCATGTAAAAATTCTATGGTTTATCTGAAAGTTAGACACATTTTTCATTAAATTACACTTCACTTCACTTTATTTATTTAGCCAATTAAAGGATTGAATACACGCTCGTCTAGAACGTCAACAATTCGGACTAACGAGATCGGACATTTGGAGGGAAACATGGACTCAATTCTAATTGGATAATGTCGAGTCTTGCGTCCATAGACCATGCCAATACCGTGTCCTTTATTTGCGTAATTTTTTCAAGACTCCATGGAAGTACTTTGGTGTCTACGACCTAGGAAGTTTGTCCCAAGCTACTTATCGGTGTCTCTGAACAGTAAGTCAGATTACAGAAAACAAAATGGCGGCGTTTAAATTTCCTCCAGTCCATTTGCTTTGCGGCGAATTAGCCGAGTCTAGGTTCGCCCGACTGCTTCAGTCGGGTGACATTCTGTACCGATGCGCCGGGCAATTAAAGAGACCGAACAGCCTAGTTATGCGAACTGGTAGAATTGCTTTATTCGGTTATTTCCTGTACACGTCCTTGAATAGCTGACAGTGACAAAAGTACGGAAAAACATTCCACTCAGGTACAAGAACAAAGACTTGCCTGTAAAGGATGTTATGAAAAATACACAGTTGGTCGTCAGTGTAAGCTTACTAAATTCAACGCAGAGAGTTTAGAATTTGTATTGAGGTTTAGCATCGTTTCATAAGGTAACACCTCTGTGACATACAGAAAAGATTGCATTCGTTGGTTCGTTTACAACAAGGTATAAAAACACGACATAAAACCTCAGTTTGATTAATCACAAACAAATGCGTAGATTATTTCTGAAAATTCTTCGGAATAAGTTCTATTCATACCCCATGGGGAATTATTTAGAATATGTTTATAAGATGACTATGGGATGCAGCTTTAGGCTTATTACTAAGCAATCAGTCGTGTTATTTGTGTCTGGGGCAAACTGCCGAATTATAAAGGTATCGTGGAGTTATATACAAGGAAAAGGATCGAAAAAACAATCCGATATAATGAATAAATAATTGACGTTGAAAGAAGGCATTGGTAAGCCGAACGCATAAAATCTATGAAGGGAAAATGAATTGAATTGCATTGAATTGCATTGTTGATGACCAGCCTTTCCTTATACACAGGAATACTAAGGTCACTTAGAACATTTCACATACACAAAGCACAGATATAATGAGAAGTTACGGACGACCATGTCTATTTTGCATCACTGATGGGTGCAACGAACAAAGGAGCTACAAATGCTCCTTGGGGAGCCCCATTTCCAACAAAAACTGTCCAAAAAAATAATGGCCTTTTTCTGGAAGTTCCAGACATATTCTAAGTGCAGCGTCTGCAAGTGGCATTTTTTCAGAATGTGGACTGCCAAGAGCTCAACAGCTACAGAACATACCTGCTCCTCCGCAGCAAGAGAATCTCGCGTCACTGCAAGACAATCAGATCTATCTGGCCAATGATTAAGCCCCAACAACATATTGGCTAGAAATTAACAGCTACAGAATGAAGTTAGTACAGAAAAAACTTGCAGCTACTTCTTCTGAGCCACGCCTTCCTGGCTTCCAGCATTTTGCTCCACATATTGCAATACAAACAACAACAACAGACCCTGTCATAGAAACAACAACAGCGACAATGACAACAACATAATTGTTGCTTGTATATAGTTCTGGCCTAGCAATAACTTTGGCAGTGAAAGAGTTCGCCACTATGAAGTTAGACTAGTATAGATGAGCCGCAGTTTTCGCTTCTTACGACAGTTTGTAAAACCACTCAAAAACTGAAGTGAGCAACCACAACAATTCAATTCAATATGATCGAAAGCGAGGACTGGATTTGAACAGTTAAGTCTCCTGGCAAGGCCATATTTTTTTGACGGAATCCCTTTGAAGACAAGCGCGGTTTGCAGCTAAACAGTTCGTAACAGCACTTTACAATGAGATCAGAATAACAAATTTCTAATAATTACAGTCTGATTACAATTTCAATAATGCTCATAATTTTAAAACTAATTATGAAGGATTACTAAATTCGCAAAGCGAAGTTTCCATGTTGATGATGTAAAACGATTGGGAAAGCTTACAAACGCCACACAGGTCGATACAACCAAAGAGGATATGTTTCATTACGAGATTACGCAATGCGATATAGAGATTGCGCTAAGACATCAGAGTGCGAACATGGGTAAAATTTGTCATGGAAAACAGACACACATGTCGAAATATGCATTCTATTTCAGACCCTATAAGAACTAAATTGAAAGGGACTAAAGTGGTTTATCCTTTTATTAGCTTAAAATTAGAAAATAAATCCGAAAGAAAATATCACATATAGAATAATGAGAAGCAATGATAAAGTAGAACGGATATTGACCAAGTTAATTTAAGGTTCCTGTTCGTTAAAACAGGAATTGAAACACTCACAGTAATCCAATGTCAAAAAGAGGCTAATCATATCGGATTCGATTTTTCAGATTTGTTTGAAAAATTTAGGAAAAATCACAACAAATCAATGACATGGAATGCCTTATATTCAGCACACATCGTGGGAATCTATAACGACAGACGCTAAAATAAGGACCATAAGAATATCACGAATAATTCGATAGCTGTGGAGGTGGAGGTCATCATCATCATCATCATCATCATCATCATCATGATCATCATCACGATTATCACCATCATCATCATCATCGTCATCATCATTATTATTATTAATGATCTATCAAGCCATAGAGTACACTAACAAAGGATTCTTGCTTTGGCATTCCGCCTCCAAATATCCAAGTCCTCTGCTTTCAAACAAGTCTTAGCTATAGATGCTCTGTTCCGATGTTGGACATCATTACACGTAACAACAGATTCCCTACCGCTAAATTCTTGGTCTTGTCTTGAAACCATGCCCTAAATTGACGTTTAATCTTTAAGGCCCAAACTTTCTATTACGTCCTCTGTTGTATTAAACTCTCTAATATCTCTATTAAAAACCTCTCTCTGTAAAGCACCATCTCTCTATTAAGCCTCCTCGCTAATAAACACCATCTCTCTCTCTTAAGCAACTCTCTCTATTAAGCACCATCTCTCCGTCAATTACCATCTCTCTATTAAGACCCCTGTAAGCACCATCTCTCTTTTAAGCACCACCCTTCCATTAAGCACCCCTCTCTATAAAGCACCATCGCTATATCAAGTACCACCTTTCAATTAAGCCCCCTGCACCTCTTTATAAAGCACCATCTCTCCATCAATTACCATATCTCTATTAAGACCCCTGTAAGCACCATCTCTCTTTTAAGCACCACCCTTCCATTAAGCACCCCTCTCTATAAAGCACCATCGCTATATCAAGTACCACCTTTCAATTAAGCCCCCTGCACCTCTTTATAAAGCAGAGCTTTCTCTGTGTTTTTGAGCAAGTCAAGAATCACAGCCACAAAACAGCTGAGCTCTGAATGGCTAGACCAGCAAATTGTACCTCCTGACTGGCTGATAGTCATCGCATCTAGAGCGACAGCAATGAGATGGTGGCACATTTTGAAAATAGACAAAAACTGACTATTGGCTGGATCCTTGTCGGTCGATATCAGTCAGAAAAGATGAGATTGAATGGAAATGAAGTTGAGTTTCTGAAAAGCCGTGAAAAAATAAATCTTTTTCTTTAGGACAAATGAGGGACGCATTGAGAACAGTTGCCGAATTCCCCAACAGGAACAAAGTTTCTTATGATCACGAACACCGATATACTTTGTAACTAAAGAAGCTTTAGAAGATTTAATCCTCATTGAAAGTTCGATAAAATAATGTATTGCATGACAGCATGAAAAAGACGCAAAACAAAATCAAGGTGGAGATAGCTGTGAAATGGAAAATATTTCACGAATTTCAACCGAATAAAAACAAACTTTAAAACCATTAATCGAAGATTAGCTGTAGTGCTAATAGATTCTGTGAATCAAGGTAGAAAAGGAAGCGAAAATTCAACAGAAAGCTTTAAAGATGGGAAAAATATTGTGCTGAGATGATGGATGAGAGAGGGCGGTGTGTCTGTGATGGGAACACGCCCATTAATATGAGTTTAACAGGCAAGAAGGCACACGTCAAGCCTTCATTAAGCATTTCTCGATACCTTCCCTTATACGACAATACTCTTGGGTCCCTAATAGACGACCCCGTTTACCTCATCATTCCCCCCTCCAATAAGTCAGTAATTGAATACAGTAAGGACCATATGCTCTAAAATTTCTCCCTCTTGCTTCTGCTTTTTTTTACGTTTTCCATTATTCAGTAAGATGTTTTCAACTTACATATGTATGCTTGAAGTAAATTTTGCGTTCACCTTCTATCGCGTTCGCAGTAACGCTACTGAGACCAACATAACTTTGTTTCCTTCAATCCAAAACCCCTGTTAATATGCAGGAAATTTGTAGTCAGCCCCCACTCTTTTCGATACTTAGAATAGTCATCCATTCTAATCCACATCAAGTCTTTCAGATAAAGTCCACCAACAGCCTTTCATGTACTACACACTTTTTTATAAGAATACAGTCTATAAGAATATTCAGGCTCAAAATTGCCAAAGAACAATGGAAATTTAAGAATAACAATGGAAAAGTTCGATCCTCGGCAAAAATTAGGATATTCTTATAAAAAAAAGTGTGTATTTAAGCATATCCATCTCGAGGTAACAACGTTAAAAAATACTCTAACCATAGTCAATAGAAGTAAGGGCGGTTTTATTTGACTTTGTTCTATCTTCAACCTCCTTATTTCGAGCACCCCTTTTCGAAAGCAGCTCCACTGCCCCCCTTCCAATAAAAGCACAGGATGGTTTTACGAGAAAAATTTCATGGTGCAACAATTTCTTTAATTTGATCTATATTTTTAGAATTAAAACCCTTCGAAGATGTGGTCCTTAAATTTGGTGAAGGTGAAGGTGGAACTATGTTTTAGCACCAGTCGCTAGGATCTCAGTAGTAGGTTAACTAATCGAGACCTCGACCCCGGCTGTGACGCTACCGTAGCTGGGCTCGAACCCTGACCAAACGGAGCTCTTGACACCACAAATAAACCTTCAATTACCAACTTTCAAAATGCAAAATGGATTGAACTGAATTGTTGCGTCAGAAGCGTTGGAAATAAAATGACATCTATTGGAGTTATACAGCATTCCTCAATAGACATTTAATAGACATCATTCTGAAGTTTGCCTCTGGTATATACAGTACCTCCCCTTACTCAAATCTCATGAACATTAGGAGTATTTAAGAAATCAATCAAGAAGAATTAAAATTGTTTCAAATTAGTTTTCTTTTGTATTTAAGCTTAGGTTTATCCTTCTTACACTCATATAGGCAACACACCCATATAGGTAAAGGTAATGACTGCAGGGCAAACTCTAAAAGGCCAAGACAGTTAATATTGTATATAACTATTTTGTTGTACAAACTTGAAGCTGTAATCTCCATCTTCCAGACATCTACATAAACTTTACAAATTTCATCGGACAACTAATGTTCTTGGACACTTCCAGGGATTTGATTCATTTTCCAAGACTCGAACTAGGATTCGACTCACGTCCCATGACTCGAAGTATGGTTTGGATAACATCCATGACACTAACGACACGAACAACAGATTTCACTCATTTTCTAAGACTTGAACTAGGGATCTGACTTACTTCCCAAGACTCGAACAAGGGATTTCACCCACTTCCGAGGACTCGAACTAGGGATTCGACTCACGTCCCAAGACTCGAAGTAGGGTTTGCATAACATCCATGACACTAACGACACGAACAACAGATTTCACTCATTTTCTAAGACTTTAACTAGGGATCTGACTTACTTCCCAAGACTCGAACAAGGGATTTCACCCACTTCCGAGGACTCGAACTAGGGATTCGACTCACGTCCCAAGACTCGAAGTAGGGTTTGGATAACATCCATGACACTAACGACACGAACAACAGATTTCACTCGTTTTCTAAGACTTTAACTAGGGATCTGACTTACTTCCCAAGACTCGAACAAGGGATTTCACCCACTTCCGAGGACTCGAAGTAGGGATTCGACTTACTTCCCAAGACTCGAACAAGGGATTTCACCCACTTCCGAGGACTCGAAGTAGGGATTCGACTTACTTCCCAAGACTCGAACAAGGGATTTCACCCACTTCCCAGGACTCAAAGTAGGGATTCGACTTACTTCCCAAGACTCGAACAAGGGATTTCACCCACTTCCGAGGACTCGAAGTAGGGATTCGACTTACTTCCCAAGACTCGAACAAGGGATTTCACCCACTTCCCAGGACTCGAAGTAGGGATTCGACTTACTTCCCAAGACTCGAACAAGGGATTTCACCCACTTCCCAGGACTCGAAGTAGGGATTCGACTTACTTCCCAAGACTCGAACAAGGGATTTCACCCACTTCCCAGGACTCAAAGTAGGGATTCGACTTACTTCCCAAGACTCGAACAAGGGATTTCACCCACTTCCGAGGACTCGAAGTAGGGATTCGACTTACTTCCCAAGACTCGAACAAGGGATTTCACCCACTTCCCAGGACTCGAAGTAGGGATTCGACTTACTTCCCAAGACTCGAACAAGGGATTTCACCCACTTCCCAGGACTCAAAGTAGGGATTCGACTTACTTCCCAAGACTCGAACAAGGGATTTCACCCACTTCCCAGGACTCGAAGTAGGGATTCGACTTACTTCCCAAGACTCGAACAAGGGATTTCACCCACTTCCCAGGACTCAAAGTAGGGATTCGACTTACTTCCCAAGACTCGAACAAGGGATTCGACTCACATTCCGAGACTCAAAAAGGGGTTTTGACTAGCGTTCAAAGACTCGAACTAAGAATTTCACTGTATCCCTCCCCAAGACTTGAACTAAGACTCGTAAACAAAAAGACCACCAAAACTCTATCCGTGCCCATGAGATCTTTCAGTAATTTAATGGATTTGAAATATTCCTTTTACGCAGCGGTTTTAAACAGCGACTAACGTGAAAGATGTCCAAGGAAAGTTTTCTATAATAACTTAACTCTGTCGTTGGAAAACTATAAGTGGTTTTGAACACATTCGCTACACTAGAAGACCAACAAATTCCTGATGAAGAATATTTCAGAAATTTCGCACTTTGCGATTATTCCTCACCATTCTTAACAGTGGAAAACGCGAAATACCCTGAAGACACAGTTCTGGCCTTCCGATCGAAGAGAATATCCCAGTTATAAATATTCATCACAGTTTAGCTGTTTCTAATTCTTAAGTTTATCTCAGCCCAGCATGAATGTTAGGTAGTATGTAGTATACAAATACTCAAAGAATGTTATATCTATAGGATGCATATAATATCATGTCTATGTAAAGGATAATTGGTTGTAATGGATATACCCAGGGTCCTGCTGAGTTTCTAATGATTAAAATAGACCAACGTACTACATGAAAGGCCTTTCTAAAACAAACTTTACTGTTCAGAAATAGAGTCAGGGCTTATGCGTGACGTAACAGTTATTTCTACGGGAATCTTACTAGACTTGTTACACGTGTCTGTTATGCTCCTTAGAACTGATAGGTTGTAATAGCTCTCTCGAGCTGCTCTGAACAACAACAGCAACAGTTGGGGCAAGGAACTGGTGTAGCCAGTCTAGAAGCAAACAGCATACTAGGCTAGGCTCATTACGCAAGTCTCTGTTAAGCTCCCCAGAATTGATAGGTCGCTCATAACTCTCTCGAGCTGCTCTGAACAACAATAACAACAACTACTACTACTACTACTACTAAAACAGCAGCAACAACAACAGCGAGGGCGAAGGACTGGTGTAGGCAGTTTAGACTTATTACCTTTCTCTCACGTTGCTGTTTGCAAAGAGTACGACTCATGCAATAAATCTATAGCCAGTATAAAAGCTTTAAAGATACTTAAGATGCAATGGTACTAATAAGAAAAGAGTGAGAAAACTCTGGCCTATTTCCTGATCACTTTCGAGACCCATCCTTAGAAATAGACAACCGAACTTCAAGACGACATAGCAAAGTACATACAGTTTGCGATTCGCCAGAAATTTCTTGAAAAAGACAACATTTTTGAAATGAGACGACTTTAAAAACCACTGAGAAGTCTGTATAAACATCGTTATATTTTCAATAATCATATTACTGGTTCTGTAACGTAGAACATGTAGATGGGTTCATGCTGCACCCTCGTCAAATAATGGAGGCAAAAATAGTGTTTTTCCAACAAAAAAAACATTGGAGAGAATAAGGGAAGAGGCGAGAGACAGTCACACAAAACAGACAACAAACTTTGGTTTTACGAAACGAAGATTTGCACACAGCGTATCTGTCTACAACTAACACAAGTAATAATAAATATATTAATATATACATGATGTCACTTCACAATTGATTTACACAATTTACAATTATTTGAAGAACTACTTCAAATTACAATTTATAATATCGCAAAACTAAACTACACTTTAAACAGATCACTACATAGTCGACATTACAAAACACAACAGTAAAGGAAAAATTGACAATGACATGTGGAGAATATAAGCCCCTGAGCCATCCTTCATGGATTTTTCGAAGGCACAAGAATAAGAAGGAGAACCCGGCAAATTGGAGCAGCGGCATTGAAAGGTGGACGGGCATGATGATCACTCGTTGTATGAGCGCTGACAAAGACAGAAACAAATAGAAAAAGATTGAAAAGACCTCAAATTGCCTAAACGGTCACCAGGTTATGAGATAGAAGAAGAAGAAGAATACAAGGATCTAACACATCACATTAACATAATGCGCTAATTTTCGTAGGGTTTAAGATTATTGTGAAGACTAGATTGAATTACTTTCTGATCCTTTTTTCTACTACGTCATCTGAGTACATTTATCCTACTACTACTACAGAAGATTGGCAAACTATGAATTGTACAGCGATTGTACTATGGACTTTAATATTGTATTATATACCAGTTATCATCAACATTGATTGGCATCAAACAAGAACACGAATTCATTGATGTGAGAGAAAGAGTTTACAGGGCAACTTATGACAGCACGAATAGCAGAGTTGTATGGTGGACATTGCTTGAATGTTTAATTGTTGTCGTAATGGAGATCTGAAGTTAAAACAAATGTCTAATTTTGTAGATAAAAGCTTTCATTCAACTGGTAATATTGTAACATGTGAATTTCGTATACCACAAGGTCCGAATTTCAGACGAAGATTCAAGATGCAAACATCTGAACGACATACAAGCAAGATACAATCTGCAGTATGAGTCGAAAGGAGAAGAAGAAATATTCCTGAACACTCCACTGAAATGTCTTAATGTCTTAACCAAACCATGCTCTGTACTATTTGTCTCTAAGAAGTCAATTCACTCACCGAAAACAGGAATCTTTTTTCAAAATAGAATATAGAACATTCATGGGACATGAGATTCAAAGAAGTCCAAAGAAACTTGCTGCAAAACGATGGTCCAAACGTACTGTGGTACGCAAGGGCTTGCAGTATTACTAGTTGTTGTTTTTATGACTTAAAGGAGACTAAAAACGGTGATAGAGTCTCATTTTCTAAGTTTAGTCACAATAGCATCTAATTCTTGTAAGTAAAGTCACAAAATTGTTACTTCCAGACACTCAGTTGGATGCAAACTACTGGTATACATGAACCAAAATAGCCCAAGATCAGTTTTGTGTTGTGTTCTTGTAGTTAACCCCACTCTTTGGGCTGTAGGATGGGCGTGCGGACCATGGGGTCATTCGCAAAACAAAGCAAAGCAATGAAGTCCAAAATCAAACTCACTCATTCATGTCATGAAGATATGCCAATGCTGAGAGAACCAAATCACTGCTGGCGTGACGAAGAAAACATTTTCGCAGCTACGATGTAGAAAAAAGGTATTCAGTTAATATAATACCCTGATTTATCAACAAATAGATTGCTCATGTGTCACAACTGATCATCTTTATTGTACATCTTTCCATAAGTGGCATACCACAGCTGATGGGAATCGAACCTAGACCGTTTGATTTGAAAGATTGCGAAAAATCACGCAGCCCAGGTTAGAATCCAAACAACTGTGGCATGCAACTTAAGGAAAAATCTATACTTGTGTCTACGATTCAACGAAAAGTGAATTTTACTTTAAAGAAAAGTAAAATAATTTTCGATAGAAGTGGGATATTAAAGGCCCGGTTTTGTTTATGTTGATTAGAACAATTTGGGTCTCACTGACTGGAGGCAAAACAACAGCTTTCAAAGAATAGCGTAGTGCAAATGTCACGGTACAGAATGAAAATCTTTCCACGAAGCAAGGCTTGCCCTTAGGATATATTTGAATGAAGGATAGAGACTTCTACTGAACAACTAGAACACTATCCATAAAAATTCATTAACATTTTGACAATGAGAAAGATGAAAGCTTTCGACAGAGATCCTCATGTATATTGTTGCTTCTAAGATATCTGATGATAAAGAATTGACATAGAAACTAACCGTTAGTTCAGCTGAAAAAGGAACATTCTGTTTCTCAAATCTGCGCTCTTCTCCAGCAGTCGTGAGACATAAAGTCAGTAACCATCTACAAAAAATAACAATATGTCGATGGCTTCTGTAAGTTTCTGTAAAGAGTATTGAAAAAGACTACCCAGGGTAGAAAAAGACAAGATGCAAGAGAAAATTGCATTCAGGCCAGAAAACTTAAAGGAATTCACATCAAGCCTTTGACTAACAATGTTTGATCGTTTGACCAGGGCCTAATTCACGTAAAATACATCAACAAAAAACGATGCTTGAACTTCATATAAACATCTTAACGGTTTGCATTTTCCGTAAGGGTACTGAAGGATGCAAGAGATAGTTGCATACAGGTCAGAAAACTTAAAGGAATACGCATCCAGTGTTTAACTAACAACGTTTGATCGTTTGGCCAAGGGCTAATTCACGTAAAATGCATCAACAAAAAAATAATGGTTGAACTTCATAAAACATCTTAACGGTTTGCAGTTTCTGTAAAACGGTACTGAAGGACACAAGAGAAAGTTGCATTCAGGCCACAAAAATCAAAAGAATAAAAGCACACAAAAGCGGAAGACTAAAACTTACGTATCAATATCGTCTTTGTTAACTGAACCATAAAGGTTGGAATCAAGCCACGCATTTGGGCCAAAAAGTAACAGCATAGTCAACGTAACAGCCTCTGAAGCAGAAGGTCTTGTGGCAGGATCTCTCTTGAGTAGCAGATGCACCAGCTTCGTGACTAATGGATGCACGCTGTGACGGAGAACAAACATTGTTTGTCAAACGTTTGAAACTTCATTGCCAGGCAAAATGTTTGACCGTTTGCAAGGTCGCAAAACATTCCTCGTCAAACATTCTTTGAATGTGACAAGCAGAAAATTTTTGACATTTTTGACAATGCTTGTCAAATAAATTTTGGCGGCGAGGCCAAACGGTCAACTATTGTTCGTCAAGCATTTGAAGTTTGTTCATCAAGCAATGTTTGAACGTTTGGCCACGTCACAAAACATTGCTTGACAAACATACAAACAAATGTTGCTTAGTCTTTGAGTTGTACAAAACTTCAAAATTGCGAAGAATAGCGGAATCATTTTCGGGCATACTTAAAAGCTTTTTCGTCTGACACTCCTCAGAGTATGAACGTCAGAAACAGACCGAAACAATAGACTAAGGCGGAATTTATACCCAGATGCGGCTCGAAATGCACCAATCAGAAAGAACGAAAAGCTGAATTGGCATTGTGTTTTAAACACCAATCAGCTGGTCGGATACAGCGGAGGACCAATGAATTATTTGAAGAGTCCAAGTGAGAAAACGAACTCTTTCTGTCTACACAGAACCGGCCTTTTGGTTTTGATGTAGACAGATTCCAAAACCCCTAAGTGAAACAAAGATCTTGCTTTGCCAATGATTCTGAAAAAATCCTCGCTGTAATTTTCCGCACAAATCGGGTTATCGAGTAGATGTTGTCCTATGGCAGAATCATGTTTAAGACTAGGTTGTTGTTTAGACCCACGGGGTGGTTGCTCTCTTTGCCGAAAATTATGCAGACGAATGTTAGTAGGGACATGCTGCTTTATCCTATCACCTAATCTCTGGGAAGTACGACCTACGTACCTGGCATCACACCGGCACGAGAATTCATAAATGACCAAACTTTTTGTGTGGTAGGTACGCAATCCTTTTGAATGGATGGTAGAACTTTCCGAGTGCCAAAAACTAACCGAGGGTTGGCAGCAGCGAAGCACTTAGTAATGGCCTTTTTAATTTGACTTTCGAATCGCAATGAGACGTTTCCTATCCAAGGCATTTTAGGTAAACAGGGCACTTTTGCGGACCATACTTTTTATCAGCCGAAAAACTTGCGATCTTCTTGCGAAAACAATCCGAAATGACGTCCTCAGGGTAACCGTTTTCAATGAGAATAGACCGTATTTTATCCAATTCCGAATCAAGCCGAGATTTAGAGCAAATCATAAGTGCCCGATGAACTAGCGTGTTGATGAGGTTAATTTTCCTCTGTTTTGGACTAAAGGAATCCCACCGTGTATAGAGGCCGCTAAAGGTTGGTTTCCTATATATACTGGTGAGAAATCCAGTAGCAGTGTTTTCAACAAAGACGTCGAGAAACGGCAAAGAGTTGTTTTGCTCCTTTTCGAAAGTAAATTTTAGAGACGGATGCAAGGCGTTGAGTTTTTGGAGGAAAACGTTACAATCGGACTCTTTTTTGAAAATGGCGAAAGTGTCATCAACATATCGAAAATAAACCGGAGGTTTTGATGTGGAGCCGAAAAGTTGACCTTCGTAGAAACCAACAAAGATGTTTGCTAGCGCTGGTCCCAATGGGCTCCCCATGGCGACTCCGTCCCTTTGTCGGTACATCTCATTGTTGAAGCTGAACTCTACCGACCTGGTAGCAGACTCCATCAATTCGACAAATACCTCCTCAGGGAACGGCGGACTGACAAGTTCACCCCGGTATAGAGCTCTAGCGCAAATCCCGATAGTCTCATCCAAAGGTACGTTAGTGAAAAGGCTGCTGATGTCGAAGGAACACATAAACGATTTTGTCGGGTCTAACTGAAGGTTTTGAATAACGTTAGCAAAAGAAAAGAATCCGAAATACAATTTTAGAATAAAGTTCCAAAACAGGTGCTAAAATTTCCGAAAGCCATTTAGCAAGCTCATGTTGAGCTGAACCAACCATAGATAGAATAGGCCTAAGAGGGACGTTGGGTTTGTGAGTTTTAGGTAGACCATACATCCGTGGACGCTGCGAACCCGTTGGTCGGATCCTATCGTAAATTTCTTGAGTCAATAGTTTTTTCTTGACCAATTCAAGCAACCGTTTTTGAAGTTTCTGCTCTATTTTAGCCGTTTTATCGTGCTGTTCGACGTTGCCTAATTTTTCAAATTTATTTTCATCATTGAGCACGTTGCCCATTTTCGAAATATAATCTTTTGGTTCAAAATAACGACCCCAGATCCTTTATCAGGTTTTGTGATAAGAATCTGTTTGTTGTTTCGGAGGGATTTGATCGCTTGAAAATGTTCTCTATGCATATAAAAATCCGTGAGGTCGATAGGTGTGCCACAATAAGCATGAGCTACATCGCTTAAACGGGCTTTTAGTGAGCTAAGCTCTTCTTCCGAATCTGGCTTTAGCCTGGTTAGTTGAGTGTGAAGAATTTCGAACTCAGCAAAAAGCTCCTCTCTGTTTATATTTTGACAAACCGCCGAAACGTTTCTTAACAAGCAAAGCGAGGTTCCTATGGTGTTTGTTTTTGTAGCTTTTTCTGTCCGCTGGTCAATTTCAGAAATGTAGCGGCTGAACCGAACCATGTCGAAAATGAGAGAAAAGTGCGAATTTTTGACCATTGGCGTTGATATGATTTTTAAGTTGTAGAAGACTAGTTTTGGCCTTCTGAATTTCGTCCTTAAGAAAAGCACGCTCAATGGTAGGGCTATGCCGAGCACGAGACCTAGAAATGCGAGCAGTGATAAATTTAGGAACAACCCGATTATTGCGATGAATAGCGGAATCATTTTCGGGCATACTTAAAAGCTTTTTCGTCTGACACTCCTCAGAGTATGAACGTCAGAAACAGACCGAAGCAATAGACTAAGGCGGAATTTATACCCAGATGCGGCTCGAAATGCACCAATCAGAAAGAACGAAAAGCTGAATTGGCATTGTGTTTTAAACACCAATCAGCTGGTCGGATACAGCGGAGGACCAATGAATTATTTGAAGAGTCCAAGTGAGAAAACGAACTCTTTCTGTCTACACAGAACCGGCCTTTTGGTTTTGATGTAGACAGATTCCAAAACCCCTAAGTGAAACAAAGATCTTGCTTTGCCAATGATTCTGAAAAATCCTCGCTGTAATTTTCCGCACAAATCGGGTTATCGAGTAGATGTTGTCCTATGGCAGAATCATGTTTAAGACTAGGTTGTTGTTTAGACCCACGGGTGGTTGCTCTCTTTGCCGAAAATTATGCAGACGAATGTTAGTAGGGACATGCTGCTTTATCCTATCACCTAATCTCTGGGAAGTACGACCTACGTACCTGGCATCACACCGGCACGAGAATTCATAAATGACCAAACTTTTTGTGTGGTAGGTACGCAATCCTTTTGAATGGATGGTAGAACTTTCCGAGTGCCAAAACTAACCGAGGGTTGGCAGCAGCGAAGCACTTAGTAATGGCCTTTTTAATTTGACTTTCGAATCGCAATGAGACGTTTCCTATCCAAGGCATTTTTAGGTAAACAGGGCACTTTTGCGGACCATACTTTTTATCAGCCGAAAACTTGCGATCTTCTTGCGAAAACAATCCGAAATGACGTCCTCAGGGTAACCGTTTTCAATAAGAATAGACCGTATTTTATCCAATTCCGAATCAAGCCGAGATTTAGAGCAAATCATAAGTGCCCGATGAACTAGCGTGTTGATGAGGTTAATTTTCCTCTGTTTTGGACTAAAGGAATCCCACCGTGTATAGAGGCCGCTAAAGGTTGGTTTCCTATATATACTGGTGAGAAATCCAGTAGCAGTGTTTTCAACAAAGACGTCGAGAAACGGCAAAGAGTTGTTTTGCTCCTTTTCGAAAGTAAATTTTAGAGACGGATGCAAGGCGTTGAGTTTTTGGAGGAAAACGTTACAATCGGACTCTTTTTTGAAAATAGCGAAAGTGTCATCAACATATCGAAAATAAACCGGAGGTTTTGATGTGGAGCCGAAAAGTTGACCTTCGTAGAAACCTAAATTTATCACTGCTCGCATTTCTAGGTCTCGTGCTCGGCATTACCATTGAAAAAAATCATAGTCTTCTACACATATCAACGCCAATGGTCAAAATTCGCACTTTTCTCTCATTTTTCGACATGGTTCGGTTCAGCCGCTACATTTCTGAAATTGACCAGCGGACAGAAAAAGCCACAAAAAACAAACACCATAGGAACCTCGCTTTGCTTGTTAAGAAACGTTTCGGCGGTTTGTTGAGTGACTCTAAAAAGCATATTTTAAATCTTTCGGATTACTCTCTCTGAAGCTGAAGAATTTGTATTAGGACACGGTTTAGAATTTTGTATTCCACCTCAAAATATAAACAGAGAGGAGCTTTTTGCTGAGTTCGAAATTCTTCACACTCAACTAACCAGGCTAAAGCCAGATTCGGAAGAAGAGCTTAGCTCACTAAAAGCCCGTTTAAGCGATGTAGCTCATGCTTATTGTGGCACACCTATCGACCTCACGGATTTTTATATGCATAGGGAACATTTTCAAGCGATCAAATCCCTCCGAAACAACAAACAGATTCTTATCACAAAACCTGATAAAGGATCTGGGGTCGTTATTTTGAACCAAAAAGATTATATTTCGAAAATGGGCAACGTGCTCAATGATGAAAATAAATTTGAAAAATTAGGCAACGTCGAACAGCACGATAAAACGGCTAAAATAGAGCAGAAACTTCAAAAACGGTTGCTTGAATTGGTCAAGAAAAAACTATTGACTCAAGAAATTTACGATAGGATCCGACCAACGGGTTCGCAGCGTCCACGGATGTATGGTCTACCTAAAACTCACAAACCCAACGTCCCTCTTAGGCCTATTCTATCTATGGTTGGTTCAGCTCAACATGAGCTTGCTAAATGGCTTTCGGAAATTTTAGCACCTGTTTTGGAACTTTATTCTAAAATTGTATTTCGGATTCTTTTCTTTTGCTAACGTTATTCAAAACCTTCAGTTAGACCCGACAAAATCGTTTATGTGTTCCTTCGACATCAGCAGCCTTTTCACTAACGTACCTTTGGATGAGACTATCGGGATTTGCGCTAGAGCTCTATACCGGGGTGAACTTGTCAGTCCGCCGTTCCCTGAGGAGGTATTTGTCGAATTGATGGAGTCTGCTACCAGGTCGGTAGAGTTCAGCTTCAACAATGAGATGTACCGACAAAGGGACGGAGTCGCCATGGGGAGCCCATTGGGACCAGCGCTAGCAAACATCTTTGTTGGTTTCTACGAAGGTCAACTTTTCGGCTCCACATCAAAACCTCCGGTTTATTTTCGATATGTTGATGACACTTTCGCCATTTTCAAAAAAGAGTCCGATTGTAACGTTTTCCTCCAAAACTCAACGCCTTGCATCCGTCTCTAAAATTTACTTTCGAAAAGGAGCAAAACAACTCTTTGCCGTTTCTCGACGTCTTTGTTGAAAACACTGCTACTGGATTTCTCACCAGTATATATAGGAAACCAACCTTTAGCGGCCTCTATACACGGTGGGATTCCTTTAGTCCAAAACAGAGGAAAATTAACCTCATCAACACGCTAGTTCATCGGGCACTTATGATTTGCTCTAAATCTCGGCTTGATTCGGAATTGGATAAAATACGGTCTATTCTCATTGAAAACGGTTACCCTGAGGACGTCATTTCGGATTGTTTTCGCAAGAAGATCGCAAGTTTTCGGCTGATAAAAGTATGGTCCGCAAAAGTGCCCTGTTTACCTAAAATGCCTTGGATAGGAAACGTCTCATTGCGATTCGAAAGTCAAATTAAAAGGCCATTACTAAGTGCTTCGCTGCTGCCAACCCTCGGTTAGTTTTTGGCACTCGGAAAGTTCTACCATCCATTCAAAAGGATTGCGTACCTACCACACAAAAAGTTTGGTCATTTATGAATTCTCGTGCCGGTGTGATGCCAGGTACGTAGGTCGTACTTCCCAGAGATTAGGTGATAGGATAAAGCAGCATGTCCCTACTAACATTCGTCTGCATAATTTTCGGCAAAGAGAGCAACCACCCGTGGGTCTAAACAACAACCTAGTCTTAAACATGATTCTGCCATAGGACAACATCTACTCGATAACCCGATTTGTGCGGAAAATTACAGCGAGGATTTTTCAGAATCATTGGCAAAGCAAGATCTTTGTTTCACTTAGGGGTTTTGGAATCTGTCTACATCAAAACCAAAAGGCCGGTTCTGTGTAGACAGAAAGAGTTCGTTTTCTCACTTGGACTCTTCAAATAATTCATTGGTCCTCCGCTGTATCCGACCAGCTGATTGGTGTTTAAAACACAATGCCAATTCAGCTTTTCGTTCTTTCTGATTGGTGCATTTCGAGCCGCATCTGGGTATAAATTCCGCCTTAGTCTATTGTTTCGGTCTGTTTCTGACGTTCATACTCTGAGGAGTGTCAGACGAAAAAGCTTTTAAGTATGCCCGAAAATGATTCCGCTATTCATCGCAATTTTGAAGTTTACTATAACACCTGCTAGAAGTTCAAAGATTTCAACAGAAAATGCGTAGTTCAAAACGTGAGAAAGACTTCAATAGAAAAAGATTTCAACAGAAAAAGACTTCAAAATTTCGTCATAGAAAAAGCTCTTCACAGGGACAGCTTCAATTTGTAGAGATTTAGGTTTTCGTGTTTTATCTAAATCCTATTGTATTATTAGTGTGACAGACCATCATACTGACCTCTGGAGCCATCATGGCACTGTTTCCACCCCTATCAACATATATTGATTCAAACGGAACCTTCATGCATAACTTTCCATCTGCAATACAACAGCCAAAATCAGTAATAACAAGATGTGGGCATTCATTCTCTCGGATTCTCAGCAGAATATTATCACTCTTCAAATCTCTATGTGCTTCATTATTATCTACCAAATGTGCAACACCTTCGAGTAACTGAGCCAAAAGTGACAATGATTCATGTTGACTGAGTCTTGTATTTTTGTGTATTCTTTAAGAGTGCAGTCGTATTTTGGCATGATGAGACAAAGAGTTCTGTTTCGGCCATAACCATCAGAAGAGATACGTGGAGGCAATGCTTGCGGGTAGCTTTTCAATGCATCTTCTGGACACGGTGTTTGTTCATCAAATGCATTTAGTATTTCAATGATGTTTGGGTGCTGCGGCAGGCAGTCCATACCTTTAATGAACACAAGACAATGTCAGAATAAGACCTATTACAGAAGTCACAGCTTTCGCTCCTTCCCGAGTCCTGAGAGATGAATTGGTGGCTAAATTCTATGGCTTGTCAACTTCCATTATTCCAATCAAAAACTTGGAAAACAGTAAATGCTAAATTACAAATAGGAAGTACTACGGACGTTTCACAATGACTCTGCTTCTAAAAGCCCGAGTATATGGGAAGCAAATATAAGCATTCGGTCTAGCTGGGACGGATTGTTTGCCGAGGTTCTATTCCTGTCGCAAAACATTTACAAAAACAACTAGTGATTTCATTAGCTGTTTGTCTTGAAATTAACTCAGCAACTGAGCTCTATAGCTCAATTGAAATTTTGTTAGCTCTGGTCTTGCAGTCCAGGTTCCTATCCCATGTACTATGGTATGCTACTTGTGAAAAATCCATCCTACTAGTGTTTGGCATTCATGACAAATATCCACAAAACCATACCAAAATTTAATTTGGTTTTCATGATTTTCATAATGATAATAATAATGATAATCATAATCATAATCATAATCATACCTGGAAGAGTTTGATTGGCTTGTTTACAAACAGCTCTGCATTCTTTGTAAAAGCCCTGAAATACAAAAAGACTATACATATTAACTAGATACTTTTGTACATTATTGACAGATATAACACTTGACAAACTGGGTATTTTTACAAAGAGCCCCCTGCTGCCCCTGCACTCGTGCCTGATGCCTTTGGCAAGTATGACAAAATCAAGGATAGTGAGAGTGGTCACAATTAGGGGACACTAGGATAGATTTCAAGTCAAATACCACAATAGATGGGATTCAATCTGCTTGACCTGAGTGCCTAAGACATTTCCATTGAGCTACAGGGCTTGCCGAGTAACTCTCCAAGTCATACAGCCTTAGGTTCTCCTCCCTTGGGGTGTATGTAAATATACACACATATGTATGGAACTGATGAAGGCTCCATCTAGCCGAAACACAAAAAGTCAAATGGAAGGTTACTTGGCGGTTTCACTGAGCTTGATAGCTCAGTGGAAACATCATTGGTTCTCCGGTCATGTAGTTCAGGTTCAAGTCTTATCTATTGCAGTATGTAAGCTTTGTATATGGTTTTACTCAAGAATAATGAACCTTCACAGAAAGTTACCTTTTGCAGAGCAAAACTATTTGAGGCATACTCATAGTTGAACATAATCTTCACAGCAAACTAAAAAGAAGAAGAAATTTGTAAAAGTGCTTTTTTATTATACAAAAAGAGTAAAAAGAAGGATTTGTGGAATAGTTAAATTATAAATTTTTGTGCCAGTGTAATGCCATATACTGGCACAAAACATATACAAAGGCCCCACCTCCCAGAGATCAGGAGATAGGATAAAAAAACCCATGCTAACCCATGTCAATTTGTCTACTGGTTTTGACAAGAGTTTGTTATCTCACTTGGACTTTATATGTCTTATTCGATTTTTCATTCCATCATATCCCGTGAGTTGCTTGGAGTTTAACATACCCATGGGTGTCCATTGTATGGGCATTCCATATAATCTTCAAACATGACCAATAAAGAACTTAAGAATCTAATTACCTCTTGGTCATTATATATTGCAGAATATATTGCTGCACATGAGGAAGGCTTACCAAGCCTTTCTTTTATTTTGTAGTCCTCAAGACTTGTACTGACTTCAGGCTGTGTTGTAACAGGAGACATCACCTGAAAAGTGAACGATATTGAGTGCAAAGCGTGCTAACTAGATAACATGAACTCAGTGGTCGGTCACTTATTTTGAATAAGGTTTTCAAGTTGTCAAAATTACCTTTTGATTCTTTGATATGTCTTTCTTCAAGAGCTCTAATAAGTCAGTGATGTCTGGTTTGTAGGGTCTTTTGTCATACTCTGTCATGCCTAGAAAATAATTCAAGATTAAAATGCTGGAACTTTTATGGAAAAGAAGAGACCAGAAAATCTTTCTAGCCATACACAAAACCATGGCTTGATTTCCACTGTAACTAATATTCAAAGGTAAAATCTGTATTTTTTATTCACAAAGAACTCAGAGCCCTGAATCCAAAAAAATCTCTTTCTTCTCTTAACCAAACAGACCCGTATGGAATGTTGAATTTTGTTTGTTTGTGCACAAGTTAAACAATGGAGAACAATAGAAAACAATAGAAATAGAACAATAGGCCATTGCCGTTGTGCACGGGACATGTCCCGGATTGGTCGATTTCTTTCCATACTGGCAAACAGGTGAGGGGCACACTGCCTTGGGTTCTCCTCTCTTGGGGTTTATGTTAATATACACAAATAAGTATGGTACTGATGAAGGCTCCACATAGCCGAAACACAAAAAAGTCAAATGACAGCTTCCTGGTACGTGGGTACAGAGCACATGGTATATGGTAAAACAGGCTTAACAAATGTGACGTGATAAGACATTTCTTCAAGAAAGCTTTACCTTGTTGGGCAAAAATAAATGCTCCAAACATTGGCAAAGCTGAAAATCTTCTGAAACTGCATAAATATGCTCCAGCTGATTCTAAAGAAAATAAAATCAATTGATTAAGCGTAGTTATTGACACTTTTTTCCTCCCCCCTTACCCTTTGGCCTCCTCTCCTCCTCACACGCTCACTTCTTTGACTTGTACTTTACACTTAACTAACATTGATGTACTCGTGAGCCTACTGAAATTCAGTAAATAAAAGATCATCGCTAACCAGTCATACTTACTGTGAAACCTTGTAAAGCTTGCTGCTTTGTCCCTGGAGCTCAATGTGAATAATCTTGACAACACTTGCAGCGATTTCCACGATGATGATGATGATGGCCTAGCCCGGACAGCAGCTCTCGCTACTCGAATACCTGAGCCAGCTACATCATGCACTGAGGTTCTGTAGGCGAATCTTGCATTTATCTGTGCGTTGCGAATGTTTTCTAGTTTTATGAGATTTCTAAACGCGTTTCTGAACGTATTGAAAGGCATATTTTAGCAGACATCTACCCTACACCACAACTCGACTTTCGAAAATCGCCGACATTGCAAAAGTTGCGTTGAAAGTAGATAACATGCGCAAACTGGTGCTTTCACCTGAAAATAGAAATTACGTAATCAAATCAGATCTGCTCAAGAGGCGATGCCCACGTGACGTCATTTTCCTTTAGTACCGTGGTAATTGATTGGCCTAAGCATAGCGCAAGAAAACATGGAAAATCTTTTCATATTTTCTTGCGCTTAAATAAGGGCAGCTTTTTTGTAAAGAACTAGGTTCTGGTAATTTCATTTTCTTTGTTAATATCTGTTGCGTTTTTCTCAAACAAAATACCAGAGAACTACAGAATTTGGTACTGCCAACGACCATTTTATTTCCAAGGAGAAACCGTTCGGCTCGGTGGACCATTTCAAAAATGAATTATCAAAGAATTTCTGCTCTGAGCTCTGAGTACTTCATAGCGATTTTGTGTTACACTAACAAGATTTGATAAGACAAAAACCAAGGAATTCATACGGTCGTATTTGGGCCATGTTACTGAATACCTTATTGCCATAGAGTTATTATTGAATAAATTCTACTGTGACACACGTTTAAGTACAGAATACATTAATTTTCACCTACATACTGTACACATAATATATAATGCTATTTCAAGTGAAAAGACAAGGGTATTAGAGGCCCCAAGGCCTTCAAGGCTTCTCCTTTTGAGTCCTTGAACTTGAAACCCTTTATTCTAAGTACGCTCAACATACGCTAAATATAAATTTGATATTACACGAGTCTGCACTGTACACGAATAAACAAAATACAATATTGATTAGCTCCTTGATACATTTTAAAGTATGCCACATACTCTATAAATTTAACAGTAAAAGGGGAATTTACTCTACTTTCCGTACGCAACGCAATACTGTATAATTATTGCGCGTATAGCGTAATCCCGTTCTAGCATACTAGCTTAAATGAACTCTTGGATATAATGCACCCCTAGTGTACCAAAAAAACTGTCCCCGAAGCCATGCGGCAAAAGAAATACCCTGCTGGATTGGATTCCTCGGTAAACCCAAAAACCCAAGCCAAACGATCCCCAGGGGGGCACTCAAGACTTTTGCATACGGGGGTGTCAGTCCGATATTTTTGGGTAACTTTTTTTCCCTAATACTGATATTTTTGGGTCAGCAATTTTAGAAAGGTCAAGATGATACTTTTGGGTTGCAGATCAGAAAATATACGTGGAAGAAGGAAGAACAGACCTATTTTTATGATATTTTCGAGTCACTGAAGGATATTTTGGGTCACCAAAAATTTTGTTGATATTTTTTAGGGTTTTGCAAACATTTAAGACTGACATCCCCGTATACGTCTTGAGTGCCCCCCTGGGAAACGATCAAACATTTGGCTTGTCAAACAATTTTTTGACCGTTTGGCAACGTCGTAAAACATGTTTACAATGTTTTTGAAATTTGCATAAACAATGACAAGCAAATTTTGCTTCTTGGACAACGTTTTGTGACGTGGCAAAGCCATCAATTCTTCCTCGTAAAGCAAGATCTCAAATGCCACTTTGATAAACAATGTTTGATCGTTTGGCCATTGCCTAGGGGCTCCAAACTGATTTGCTTGGAATTATGCCTACACTTGAGTTTCCCATATACTTTGTTTTCCCAGGACCCCGAATGATTAGATGCTGCGATATCTCTTGTATAAAACTGGGAAAAAGCACAAAGAAACACTACAAACTCAGAACGTCATCTTTTTCGACAGCTGGCTGGGTCCACTAGGTACCTACTTTGTAAGCTATGCTGCAAAAATATTCAACCGTTCTAAACCAAGTCCCTAAACCATCATACATCATAGTCTTTATTCAATCAACTCAATTTCAAAAATATCTAACTAAAGATTTGTTTCTTTTGATTTTTTAAACTCGTTGTAAAGTTCATTGCCAGGAATAAGTTTATAAAGATGGTCATTCGATAATTGTTTCTGAAGTGATGATGTTTTTCTACAACCAAGATCGACAAAAAGCTCCTGAGCATCTTCTAAATCACTGTCAACTGAAGTAGATATGCACTCTGTGTAAGGTTTTGTTCTTGCATAGCCTCTGTCATCGATTACAGCTGCTTGAGATGGAGTTCCACTGTAGTTATTGTCACATCCATCCTGTAAATTATTATTATGATTAGATTCTTGACTGCTAGGAAAGAGTGGCTCTTGAGCCCCCGTCTGGGGTGCCAGAAATCGGACATTATATCTTGGCGATCCATTCAGTTTTGGCGACTGCTGCTTTGGTAGTTCAGGGGGTAACCATCTGTGAACAGCAGGAGACGGCCTCTCTGACTTGTACGTGCGCGACACACGAGAATAATTCGTCGTTTTATCTTGGCTATCGCAACTCGAACCGAGGCCAAAAGCTTTTTTGAAGCCTCGTTTGAAGTATGTATCCACGCTGCCGTATATGAATGGATTTAGGCAACTATTAAACCATATAAGTAAATGGAAATATTGTATCATTGTCGTAATTGTTCGCGCATCAATTGTTACGACAGTGAATTCCAAAATGAAGAATACAATATTACTTGGTAAGTAACATATGGCGAAACCAAGTACGAGAATAATCGTAAGTTTGATAAAGCGCTTGTGATTAGCGAGCTCACGTTTCGAGCCAGTTTGCGACTGAGATTTCAGTTCGTACAGCATTCGAATGTACGTTACGAATATGAACGCTAGCGGAACGGCGTAATTGACAAGGAATAGAAGGATCGTATACCATTGACTGATACCCTTTTCCTCGCATTGTTGTTTCGAGTTGATCTGATATGCAACGAATGATGGTAACGCGATAATGATCGACCATATCCAAATTGCAATGATTTTCAGCCATAGTTTTTTCAGAGTCGATCTTGGCTTCAATGGATGGACTATAGCACTGAATCTTTCAAACGTAATTACGGTGAGGGTTGAAATACTCGCAGACACAACCATGATTTGTAGAGTGGGAAACAACTTGCAGAGAAATATGCCGAGCACCCAACGTTCAGGAAATACGTAATACAGAACAGTTGTCGGGATGCAAACGAGACCAACGAGAAGATCCGAGATGCTCAGATTTACGATGTAGTAACCATAGTAATAATTCTTTATACTCGTCAAGTTGCGATTATTACGAACGACATGAATCGTTAGACTATTTCCAATTACAATCAGGACGAAGATAACCGCTGTGAGAAAGAAGCGAATTATTAGCGACGTTTGCGATTCATTTTGGTTCGTCGATGATGGGTTGCGATTATCGCTTGTTACGGTAGAAACTGTAGTCGATATATTATCACAAAGTATCGTAAATGTATCGTTGTCATACATAGGACTGCACAGTGATCTGTTAGTAGCATTCAGCATTCTCTGAGGCAAAGAGCTGGCATTCATCCTGTTGCAATTGCCTTTGGTCACCGGACTTCAACCTAAAGATCAATGTAATCATCAATAAACAACTGCACAGCATGCTTTTATTAAATACAACAATCTTCTAAAGGTGTCACTCAATGAGTACAAGCTAACCAACGAGCTAAATTGCAAACTGATTAACTAAATATTTTACTGACTAATCAACTATCTAGCTGACTCTCTGACTGACTAACTGACTAACTAATTAACTAACTAACTGACCAACTAACTGACTAACTAACTAACTAACTAACTAACTAACTAACTAACTAACTAACTAACTAACTAACTAACTAACTAACTAACTAACTAATACGCTAACTTACTAGCTAACTAACTAGCTATCTAACTAACTAACCAACTAACTAACTAACTCAACTAACTACCTGATTCATATAACTAAATAACTACCAAAGATGATAAGATATTAAGCGCCTGACTGGACGCCGAGGAACATTGCAGAACAAATAGGGTAGTAAGAGTTAGAGAGATTAGAGAGATGTACATCCAGTCGAAATTCGGAAGTAGGCACTTGTATCAAAATACTGAAGGGATACTTTCTTTGAATAAACTTTCAAGTTCCTAGTAAAGGATTTTAAGGCCAAGAATCTTGTACTGAAACTGCGTGGCTCTCTGCGCTACGGCAAAGTTGCGAGATAACATGCTAATTAACCCGCATGAAGATTCGCTGCCAGTCCGCCTCTGAGCATATCTGGTACTATTATATATAGGTATAAAACCATACTCAGAAGCATGGCTTTCAAGTGAAGAGTGAGAGTTATTGTCGCCGGCATTCGGCAACTTTCGCGCACCAAAGAAATACTGCAAGATGACAACGCCCTGAAGAATACCACAGGGATTACTGTACGGATACAAACAATCAAAGCAGTCAACAAACTGAAATATAGCGTGAGGTGAATAAATTAAATAGAACAAAATTTTTTTAAAGGATCCAGTACAAACGATTTCGATTACCCTTTATCAAGTCTATCTTGACTTGATAAAGGGTAATGCCCGAAACGTCGTTAAAATTTGTCTTTTCTCTTGGTACTGAATCCTTTTAAACAAATTTTGTTCTATGTAATCAAAGCAGTCAGCAGCACAACAAAATAAAAACTTATAGCATTTAGCTTCCCCTCGGCAAACACAAGCCACAAGTAACAGAAAAGGCTTAATAATATTGATTGGAATATAAAGCTATAAGCCAACATGTATGTAAAAGATTTAGCGATACATTATGGTCGATATATGATACAATAGCCCCAAAGCCAATTACATTATATTCGATTGCAAATAATGAAGTCAAACAATGACTTATAAAGCCGTAAAAGGTCTCTAATAGCCAATGCTGTACCAGCAGGGCTTCATGAAAGTTTTGAAGGGTCTTGTTTTCGGTACGATAACTACGAGCTTTTGCGTTTGACTGTAAAGCTAACTCAAAGTTTTCAGTATTATCATTGTTCCTACATAACATGCGCATGTTATGCAAAGAAACTGGGATATATGCATTTATTTTCAAATTCTGTAGCATTTCAAATGTTTTTAGCATGAAAAGGTTTCATACAGCACAGCAATGGTTTCAAACTTCGAAAAGAAACCTACGCAGCAACATAGCGGCAATACAATGGTTTCGACTTTTCGTAGAAGCTGAAAACAGTATTCTGTAATGCAAGTTCAGTATTAACCTAATAAAATCTTGCAAACGATATTTTCGTGAAAATCAGAAGGCCCTAGTAAAAATAATAAAGTTTCTTTCATGGGAAATTAAGAAACTCTTCAAAAAGCGCTTACTAGACTACAGTATGTTAAGAGTGCAAGAGACGGGAGGAGACCCTGCTATAGCAAGTAGACTATAGTTTCTTATAAAAAGATCGGTATTACACTACACGTATGGTACACACCAGGTATTCCTGTCCAAGCCCTGATTGGATTGTTATTAGGGACCAAAAAAGGTTATACCCTTTGAAAATAACCAGCACTGAGATTTAGGAAAGGGGTTAAGAGTCCTGGAACTCTTTTAAATTTTTGTCCCGGATTCTACCATGAAAGCGTTTCAACTTTTAAAACGAACGATATAGTAACAAAGACTAAAGCCTCATAAAAGTCGGAAAATAGTGAAGAAAAAGTAGGTTAAAATATGAATAATAAATAACAACATTAAGAGAAACACGTATTTGGCAGTATTATCAAAACCCTTACCTTCAGTGATTCGCTATTTACGAGTCCAAACTTGAAGTTATGTGTTGGGAGTTCGGCAATTTCTGTCTGCTAGAGGCAACTGAAAGACTTTGATTTTCTTGCCAGAATGTGTTACCGAATCTGAGGTCTTTAGTCATGCCACTGTCCGCCAGGGTTCTTTTGATGTGGGCGTACTGAATACACACATCCTGCTGAAAGCTGACCAAACCAGATAGCATTTAATTGTGAAACCATCTAAAAATAAAGAAAAATTTGGTATGAAATGAAAAGAACCAGCAATAACTTCAAAAGAAATCAACTTGATATGCTAAACCTGCTGTTGATCTGCTTGTTAAATTCAACTTTTCATTGGCAGATAACATTTACTTGTGGGATCAATTACAGACATTCACGTTCTTGGTCTGCTAATCTATGGATTTTTAGTTGCCGTATTTCCTCGATCGTGCGCCCTCCCTAGAATAAGCATCCCTATTGGGATAAGGCTGCGCATCAGGTTGGCCCCAGACATACTGTTCCGATAGATGATATGCTTGTGCAGGCTCTTGAAATGAGGAATCAAGAAATGTCTATTTTCAAGGCTTACAAGGCCTATTTCTCGTCAGGTTATCAGAGAATAAGTTCAATCTCTTGGAGACCTTCTTTCATATGAGCATCATAAAAAGCAATACTCGGCAGTGAAGAACTTCCTGCGATTTTAATTATCATTTGACACGAAATAGCCCGTCAGCTTTCACTCAATGCTGGATACTGTTAGTGTCACTGGTGTTTCAATTTCGAAGCAACAGATGTCCGATTTTTCTGCCAAAAAGATTAACTCTATACTACTTCTAGGTAACATTATAATTCAATTACGCATCCCTCTTTAAACTAGGACGGTAACTAAAAGCCAGTCAGTGAAACTAAAAGCTTTCTGTTAAAGATTTAAAATTAACTGTCTAATGTGGGCTTTACTTAATTGAAAAAGTCTTGGTTTTTTAGCTGTACATAATCCAATCATGATATACTGACCAATTAATTTGAAATACGCTTCTCCTGTAAAGTGATATACTGTTTATATCATATGCTTCGTTAGTTCCCCTACGTAAAAGCTTGGCAGGAGAGAATTAGCTCAAAACCCACTGGATAAAATACAAGGCTGCGGAGATTGGCGGAGATTTAGATGGATACGAGGTTTATCTTCAAGAATTATTTATGCACACAATTCGTCTCCTCTTAAATCTGCGCAGAATCAAAGCTAGATCCTAAAGTATGTGGCAAGATGAAGTAAAACTCCGATTGGCGGTGATGTTGATAGTAATCATGATGATAATGATCATGATGATGGTGGTGATGGTGATTAGGAATGATCATGATCATGATCATAATTATGATGATGATTATGATGATAACAATTATTATGATGCTGATGATGATGCTGATGATGATGATAATGATGATAATGATGATGACGATGAAGATGATGGTGATGATGATGATGATGATGATAATAATGATGATGATGATGGTGATTATGATGATAATTCTGATTATGATTATAATAATTGATGATGAGGGTGATGACAAAGTTACTGAACCTTGCAGAGTTGCCTCCAAATAGTCCAAAATGTAGCTACAAATTTCAGTCACGTCACGAGAATTAAAAGACAAAGCTAAGCTAATCATAAAGAAAAGCATAATTTGGAATACTGTTTATATATTTGAAACCCGTTATACAGTAGAATATTGAAGTTACAAAACTGGACACAGTCTCCCGTTATAGCGTACTTCATGGGACGATAGCATCTGGTACGTTATAAGCAGGGTATTTTATTTTATTCCCTGGGTCTAGGGACAATTTCAGTGGTACGCTATATCTGAGAGTACGATATAAGAGATTACGTTATAACCGGATTATATTATACTGTAGTTGATTTTATCCCAATCCAGAGTTTCTGGATTTTTAGGAAAAGGGCTTCTATAGGGTTTCTTAGAATCTTGTTAGATTAAAAACAAAACAAAGAATTTGATGCTATACCCCCCTCTGCTTGCAATCAAGCATTGAGCACTGTTCTATCATTGAAAACAAATCTTATAGAATCAAAGGTTGTTATAAACAAAACGAGTGTAAATAAAGCTAAAAACAAAATCAAGCAGCCAATTACTGCGATCAAGAATAAACTTCTTGTTATCAAGCACTGAGCCCTGTTCTATCAATGAAGGAAAATTTTATAGAATACCAAAGGTTTGTTATACAGAAAACGAGAGTAAATTGAGCAAAAAGCAAAATCAAGCAATCGAGCACTGCAATAACTACTTCCAATTAAGCACTGAGCACTGTTCGATAAGCGACGATACGATCAATCTTATGGGATATCAAAGGTTTCTTATAAACAAAACGTGTGTGAATTAAGCTAAAAGCAAAATCAAACAGCCAAGTACTGGAATAAAGAATAAACTTCTTGTTATCAAGCACTGAACCCTTTTCTATCAGTGAAGACAAATCTCATGGAATATCAAAGGTTACATACACAGAAATCGAGTGTAAGCTGTGAAAAATCTCAAAAGAAATCGATAAACAAACTATAAAGAAATCGAGCGTAAACTAAAGGTGAAAGCAAAATAATCTGAAACCATACAATATACAAAAGAAAACCTTATAAACGTACCTTATCTAAGAAAAACAGCTCAACATTTATCCATTTTGGCTAGAGACTCGCAAGGTACTTTCTACCTAGAACTATGATTCCGAAAACTGACCGAGAAAAACGGAGAATGCCTGCGTGCCATTGACATATTGTCGCTGTCTTAAGAGCATTCACGATACTGAACGAAGTTATTCCATGTCAAACAAGCACAATCAACTTCATAAAACTTACTGCTTTTAGTAAACTTCATTTAATCTTGTAGATTTATCGACGTACCGAAGTTCATTTTGTTGTATAAAAGACGTAGTTTTTCGCCAAGGTGTGATCTGAGCCCTTCAGACAATGGATCATGCGTACTTATATGGTTACTCATTGAGATAGGGGGTTCTACAGTGAATCTTAAAACAGGGTGTTTTTGGCGCACAAATAAATTTCCTAGTATTGTCGTTGATTTACATCAAATAAGATATATCGTTATTGGGGGTGTGAAAGGCTTGGCGGATTGGTGTATTTTGTTGATTACAAGAGGAGGCGGATTTTGTATTCATCAGTTTTACTAGCATTTTCGTTTTAGTTTCTTGGCGGAGCACGTATTTTTCCGATATTCTAAGGCGTATTTCGGACGTAGACTACCTTTTCGAACGGATTTTCGGATCCTTTTCCCCCACATGCAGAGTAAAATGACTACAGTACGTGGTACAATTTCAACGGACATCAAAAATTAGCGGATTTTCGTATTTGCCCAAAGAAAGTAGGCGCATTTGCGTATTTGAGTACCCTCTTTCACCCCCATCGTTATTGGATACAACTCCTGCAGGTCTGGCTTTGTACGCCAGATATAAATTAAGCTTTCTAACAAAGCACTTCTTGTTGGCTCTAAATTTTTCAAGATTTTTTCCTTTGATAAGAGAAGCCTGGTGATTTTTAAATTGTTTGGTTTTCGGAATAATCTTAGCTGTGACCAGGAGTCATAAATAAAGACTAAAATGATTGATTTTCCTCAGGACAGACCGACTGTCAGAACAGACAAATCAGACCGCAAATCAGACGACAGGTCTACAGAAGCAAGATCTAAATCTAAATACCAGACCAGTCGCGTATCCAAGGGGGCTAGGGAGTGGACATCCCTCCAATCATACCGAAATAGGTTCTGTACAGGCTAGATCTGACGTAACAATGTTGAAGGATACGATACGACTTGCCCCATCACCCACCTCCAATGTTGAATGTCTGGCTACAACACTGCTAAATGCGTTTAACGAAACGACCGAACGGTTTTAACCTTAAGAAGCAAGTTTGTTAGTTGTTGGAAAAGAAACCTTAGGATTTCGGGTAAGCTTGATCATGGACATGACTTTAGTTTTGTTTAGGGCCCAAAAATCAAGTAAAAACGGTTTCTTTCACTGTTGCAAGTGACAAATCAGACAACCAGTTATTAAGAAGCTAGACCTCGTAAACCAAACGGTCTCTATGACCGACACTAATTTGGATAATAGAGGGCACTACACCATTAGAACTTGCGCCATTTGTGCTTAAGATCTGCAGTGCAAATCCAGGCTAAGTGTGACTCTGTGACTTGGATGGTCTTGTAAAATGGCGGGCCAATCTCAAAACTAATTGAGGACTGAGGACGTAAAAAACCCTCTGGCAATGACAATACCAGTGAAGAGGTCGGCCTGGCGTTGATATTAAAAAATTATTTGCTTACTGAATGAGACCTTAAAATAAGCCACACCGGCCAACAGCAGAAATGCAATGTTGACGGGTACTAGATACTATGGTGATCTCGATTTTTTACCTTGTTAATTAATTTCTGAAAGGTGATCAGGACTCGCATGTAAATTATGACAAAAAAACGTTAATTTTGATTTTGAACTAAAAAATCAGATAACTATGCCTCGAAAAGCCACCAGGTCAAGTCAACTGAAAGTAGATCGAAGTAAACTAATAAACCCTTAGAGTCCCTAGAGTACGCATGATAGCATGGTAGACAAAAAGAAAAGGGTAGATGACGGTCGCTTAGAGGAGTTACATGTTCCTCTGTTTCCCTTAGAAAATCCCTTGTTCCCTGGAGTCTTAAATCATATCTTTCAGATTGATAGTCAAGCGGATTCCTGTTTCCTGATGTTCCCCTTTTCCTTCTTAATTTGGCCATGTTCCCTTGTTCTCTGGATACATTTCCCATGTTCCTGTATTCCCTTGAACCCTGAAACGACCCTTGTAAATGGTAGCTAACGTTTCATGGTGGCTCAAGCTAACTAAAAAGTTCCAACAACTTTTTAAGTCTACATTTAAAAAGTTAAAAGAGAGGAATTCGGAAGGCGCTGGTCTGATAAGAAAAAACCTTCTTTTGCGATAAATGCGCAAATACTTTTGATATTGACAGTGGATTTGACTGATTTTGCAAAATATGTTTTTTTCTTAAATTTAACTTAAAATAAATCTCTGAATCGAATTTTCTACTACAGAAGATTTAGCGTATTTGCAGAATTTATACAAAAAGGCCGAGCGCAGATTTCCTGAGATCCAAAAAATAATGAAGACGCGATTCCTTATCGATGGTCTGGAATCTCAGAGATGAGCTCAACAAACAGAACGAAATGAAAATAGACAAGTCGTTATATGGCTGCGTAAGACCTTAATCTTTGGTTCATTGATTTCGTAATGATTTAAATAATGTTAAAACTGGAAAATATAAAACCTATAGTGAAGAAACAAGAAAGAAGAATAAAGAAGTAGAATAGAGGCAAAAAATAAAAGAGAGGCTAAGCTTCGTTCAAACAAGTGCTCTTTCGGTGTGGTGTTCAATGCTGAATGCGTTTGAATAACTAATTCTCAAAACAGTCAACATTGCTAAACATAGCTGGTAGGTCGAGCGGAGTGGTGGGGTGTGGAGGAGCGTAGACAACGACGAAGGTAATAAGTCTACGTCGGAGTCACAATGATTCCGGCAAATCTGGGGACAAAAACGTCATTGAGTGACCAATTCATCTATCACTTGGCCAACTCGTGCAAAAGAATCAATGTATGAAAAGCAAAAGGGTTGTTGATGTAGTGATGTATAAAAAGTGACCAAGCTGTTGTTGTTGTGATGTGGAAATTGTCCCTCATAGCTAAGAGGGCAATGACAAATTCAGTGATTCTAGGTATCCAAGAGTGAATGATGTTTTTCGTCGTGAAAAGAAGCATTGCAACAATACAAGATAGACCCACCTCAAACTGCCCGAAGGAAGCATTTTAAACTTCTAATATGCAAAATACTTTTCATCTAATATAAATTATACAATCTTATGGGTGTGTAATAATATTAGGTCTGTTACAATTAATGCCATAATGCCATTGCAGTACACAAATTCAAAAGCGATTATGACTTTCAAATACTCAACAAACAAAGCCTTGATGGGAAGCAAAAAGAAACATAAGCTTCACCTAAGATATAAATAAGATCAGGCTGCTTCCCTTGCGAAATTCTCGAAACATTGTTAGCTTATTATAGGTCCTATGGGTGGAGTCTTAGCTTTCCTGTGATTGCATTTAATAAAGTTACTCAAAAATTGAGGTTAGCTTGAAAGTCTTGAAATAGTGGAGTTATTCTTATTTATTAGATTACACTCTGTTTTACAAGCTTTGCTATTATACGTTGCAAGCAAGCAAGCTAGAAATTTTTCTTTCAAGAAATAAGGTATCACTTTGACTTTTTCCATGATTCGTAGTTTTCGCTCCTTAGGCTAATCTGATACTGATAGATAGCTAGATTTCTCTGAACAACTCCAACCATTAGGCAAATTCTTAACGGCTGCTGTTGCTGTTTTAGAAGAGTGGGACTTGTGTAAAGAGTCTTTCACTTACCTTACAGTATTGCGGGAAAAATCAGCGGTGTCATCTCAAGTCAACGAAGACAGCCAGGCGTCCTGTGTGCAGTCATCTATCTACAAAGAAGGTAAGATTGATATTAGCGACTTAAACAGCAAGTCTAGAATCTAATATTAAACTAAAAGACAGACATTACTAAAGCCAGCTATCTTCTTAAGATGTCTCCAGCATAGGCTAATCATTTAATAATGTAATGATATAACAATAACATAAGAAATTAATTTCATGAGTTAGTTTTAATTAAATGTCACAAGAGTGAGGACCTGGCCAAATGAGCTGAACATACCACTGAACAAGTTTTGTTCACCAAACATTTTTGACTCCGATAAAACATTTGCTGAACAATGTTCAGTGACTGGACAAGGTGGTCAAATGAACAGGATTTTTCACTGAACGTCAGTGTTCAGTGAAATGTTCAGTTCATTTGTTCGGGGTCTAATGAAAGCGTCTTTGGGCTCATTTCAAAGTAAAATAGGGGGTCAAAGCGTATGCCCTTCTGCTAACTAACCATTAAACTCCAAGCAAACTGACTTGCTTTGAAAAAACGGTAGTTACTGCTCGTTTGCAATGGGTGATCTGTTAGACAATAGAGAAGCAATGCTGAAAATTGAACTTGATAGCTCGTTTATGCAAGTCTTCTGCAAGAGCATTACACTTTTCTCAAGCAGCTGTTACGTCTGGGTATATCGTGATGATGATGTCCTACTGAACACAAAGTTAATTGAATCAAACGATAAAGTGGAGCTTTATGGCAAATTTATGTCTTCTGGTAAGTAAATATTGATGGTGTCAGGATATACTATACTATACTATGCTATGCTATACTATACTATACTATACTATACTATACTATACTATACTATGCTATACTATACTATACTATACTATACTATATTATACTATTACTATACTATACTATACTATACTATACTATACTATACTATACTACTATATTATACTATACTATACTATACTATACTATACTATACTGTACCATACCATACTATAATATACTATACGTTACTGTACTATATACCATACCATACCATACTATACTATACTATACTACTATACTTTATACTATACTATACTATACTATACTATACTATGCTACTACTATACTATACTATATTATACTATACTATGCTATGCTATACTTTACTACACTATACTTTACTATACTATACTATACAAACAACGGTTTATTACTGAAAGAATCTTTCAATGTCAGTAATTGCGTGAGTTCACTTAATATTATAGCTTTATAAGCATAAAGCGTAGTGAAAGATGTGAAACGATCGGAGTTCAAAAAGCAGTCTATAGCGATAAAATTCGTTGTTCCTATGAAAGCTATAGTCAACCAATCTTTGTAGCTAAAAGTTAGCTCGGATTAGCTAGCAACTTCTCCACAGAGCTGTACCTAGCTGCCTGAGATAAGAGGAGAGTGGAGGGGTACACAGCATGAATTCACCAACTAAGAGGGCTTCCCTTTATATGGCACTCGAAACATGACCTCTTAAAAAGACTTGAATCTCAATTGGACAAAGGACATACTCAATTATGTTTTCAAATAAATAGCAATGGTAACAAGCGTTAAGAAGCCTGTCGACAGTGGAATATTTTTAGATCCATCCTCGATCCTTGGATAATTCTATTTTACGGAAACATGGGCTATTGAGATTTTCCGCCAATTTTAGAAGTACAACAAAAACCACCTAAAATGGCTATTAACTCTGGCCGCAAATCTCCACTATCCAAAAAATAAAGAGTGCCCCTCCCCGCAACTCCCCCAGTTATGGAGTGAAACTGGTAGATGTAGTAAAGAAGTATACACGCACTTTTGGAATCAGAGGCTTGGAATTAAAAGGAACTAACGCTAAGGGGAGAATTTACGGTGGTTAATCTGACAACAGTTCTGAAGCATAAATTGTGAGCCAAATTAAACCCAATTTCACTTGTCAGCTTGGGACATTTTTCAATAAAAAAAAGAAGATTCGCAACAATTATAATAACAGCTAAACTCGTCAAAGAAATTGTGAGTAATTATTTCTAACAGATCTTGGACTTCTTAGATCAAACCAACGAGATCCGCAATAAATTTAAGACAAAAATTTGATTACGAGTTATTATGTGAATTACATTTTCAGATAGTGTTAATCTTCTGGACATGAGTGGCCCAGGTGGTATAGCGATCAAACGTGAAGCGTATGAAGGACAAGGGTTTTCTTTCTTAACTCTACATTTTACACAATAAATCATTTAACCGTACTGAATGACCTCCATCATCCTCATCATCATCATCATCATCAAGGTATTTTAGCCACTTTTCAGTCTCCACTTTATTTTTGCTTGTATATACCTTTTCGAAGAACAATTCGAAATCACCACCATAGTCATCATCATCATCATCATCATCATCATCATCATCATCATCATCATCACCAACACCACCATCATCATCATCATCATCATCGTGATCATCATCTTCATCATCATCATCATTATCATCATCATCTTCATCATCATCATCATAATCATCATCATCATGATCAACATTATCATCTTCATCACCAATCATCGTTATTTCCATTGTCATCGTTATAATAATCACCATCATCAGCATCAACGACCCAACTTATTTAAATATCCATGATACGACTAGAAAGTTAGAAATGGGAGGAATTCGAATAGAATGACAAGATCAAAATTCTGTCTTAGCCAGACCATAAAAACACACGTTTTTAACAATCAAGTTTCAAATATTGTCTGCAATAACTTTCAAACGATTGTAGCTCAAGTTTGCAAAGTTGGCGTTTTGAAGAAGCAAAATATAATAAAAAGAAAGAAAAATTTTCATTTGACAGAGCCATTCCTTGAGATACCAGTGGTGTTTTTTTAAGTGGTACACCCTAAGTACAGAAAAGGAGATGTACTGTAGTACAGTAGTTACATCAAATCTCCTTTTCTGGTAAAGCTAAGAGAACTTGCGGAAAAACGAGAATTTCCTTGCATTTCTCGAAAAGAGCGGAAATTTGCCAGGGGCATTGGCGGAAAAGACCTTTGACAAAAGAGACAGAAATCTCATTTTCCTCTTGAATGAAACTGAATTCCGTTCGAAAAAAAACCAAGCCCAAGCGATAGTATTGACGACTCAAGACATGAAGCTAGCAGAGGGGGAAGCAGAAGCGGACTGGCAGCGAATCAGCAGCGAATATTCAGGGTTGTTATTTTCAGTTAAATGGGCCCGTACCTGCTGTAGCTAATAAATCGTGCAGCGCGATTCGGGGCAAGGGCTAATGTTCAAGCAAAAACCTTATAGTAGATCGTGCAGTATGAACGAACAAAGTAAATTTTTTATATGTCAATCAAGCGACCGGTAACAAGAAGGCTAGGGCTGCGATCATCGCAACCTAGCATTCCTGCAAGTCCGCCCCCCCTGGAAGCTAGCAAGGCACAAGGAGAGGGGAAGCGCCTGAAAATACCCAAAATGAAAATGACCCGAATATGCCGATCGCGACACTGACACACTGATCCTAATCTAAAGACGATTCTCAAATTGAATCTGGATCTTAAGGTAAGTCTGAATCTGAAAAGGAATCTGAACCTAACAATGCACGCGTTTAATAAGCTAATACCTTATGAATTAAATACAGGTACTTACCAGCAGGAGAGTTGAGAAGCGGATTCAACCATTGGTCAAGCCAGATTGTACCTTGATTGATTAACACGAAGATAATGTCACTGCAGCACGGCATCTTCCCTTTTATCTCCAATAGTTACGCTTTAGTGGAAATAACATCATCTATGGAGGCCAAAGTAATCGGATAAATGTAATTGAATTTGAAAGTTTTCGAATATCCATGTCAATCCTCTCAATTGTTGAGAATCTTACAATTTGTCACAATATAAGAACAAGACAGCTTAAGTATTGTTACATGATAATAAGAGGATGCTTTGAGATCGATTCGAGTAATATACCAGGGTTCATCTTGCTCAAATGTACGGGTTAAAGGCAGCGCCTATTCAACTATGTTTCCTAAAGAATATGTTTGCGAAGGCCGCTTTATATTGACTATAAAGCAACCGTTTTTAATAGTTTAAAGCGTATGACACGGTGCAAATAAGGCTCAGCTAAATTACAGTTTTGATAAAGAGTATAAAGGAGAACCATACCATAGCTTGCGCTGATGTTGTATTCTTATGCAGCGGTATACGTATAAGCAATAATTGAAAAAATAACTTGGGAGGCATTATCGCTCATTGGCGATGAAAGAAATGGGGTGCAATTCTCGTCGGCCAGGCAGCCCAAGAGAAATCGGTCGTAATGACAGACAATAACAAAGGCAATAAAGATGGAAAAGCAATGACAATAACAATGACGAAACAATAACAATAACAATGAAAGCACTATCACCAATGATCAATGCAATAGAAGAGACAACAAGAAAGAATAATAGCAATAAATGAGAACAATAGGACAGACAGTGGCAAAAGAAAATAGCAAAATGACAGCAGCAAAGGCTGTTATGAGTGGTTGGTAAGAAAATAATCACTTATTAACAATCGTTCAGTCAGGGGTGCTCTAGTGGACAGCTGAACAGCGGCTAAGCCCCTTCCCTCCGCTGAAATTTCGGATAATACTCCTAACAAATAATCTCACTACAAAAAATTCTAGTATAACCAATTCACAGTTGCAGTTACTTGCTACTTTATTTTCTATAAAAAGATTAGTATGCTGCTAAGAAAGGAAACAGTCTTCAACCACAAGACACATACAAATTGGGTGTAGTTTGGGTGTGGTCATCAAGTTTTCTAAGGCAACCAAAGTGGAAATACTGTCTTTAGTAGACACAAATAATAGAGTTCCGCAGCAAGCCGTCCTCTGTTCTGTATAACACGATGAACAGTTAGAAACCAATTAGACCCGAATTCAAGATAAGATGTTTCGCATATACCCGCGTTTTTCTAATCGGTTGAGAATCAACTAAGATTAATAACAGGTCGACTAAAACAAGATCCCCCAATCTAATAGACTTCTGATCTTTTGAGGCGACCGCAAGACCGAAAATTACGTAAATCAATGCTCAGAGAAGCACCATCGCTCGACATTCTGGAAACCAAAGTTAAACTTGTAAGATTAATAGCAAACATACCACTATTGCTAAAGGCAGAATCTTCAACGAAGACTTCATCTTTCTGTTCATAAGGCTTGAAAAGTGTTCTGACGAGGATTCCTGTGACATTCTTTCGCTTTTGCTTTGGCTCACTTCGGCGGAGCATGGTTATCGAATGGTCAGAATTCACTTCAGGGATGGGACTGCACCTGCAAATGAATGGTAAACATTTTTAATTTTCTTGTTTTCTTGGCTTTAATATTTTGTTGCATCATGCTTCCGTAGTCATATTTATTTTTGATTTTGATTTTCTAAGTTTATCTTTCTAATAACTCAGTAGGCACATACTAATACTGTGTAGCAACATATGGTACTAGTTTGATTTCAATGGATTGCAATGCAAATTTTGTGTTTGTGAATAATATAGTTGTATATTCAGGGAGGGGGGCTATCTATATAAACGTGGCTTAAAGCTGCCTGCATACAGCATGATTGCTCAAGAGCAAGAGCCTATTTTCCTGAGTATAAAAGCACAGTAAATAAAGAAAGCTCACAGAAAGACGATAACAATATAGTAGAACTTCAATGGACGTTTTGTTCTGCAGCTCGTAGTTTCTGGGTGTTTACTAAAGAGTCCGAATCTAGCTTGAATGCATGCATGCATAGTATAGTGAATGAAATTTTAGCACAGAATCGTAGGTAATATAGAATAGAATAATAAAGAAAGATATAAGGGTACTGCAGTACGCTACAGATTTTAGCATAAGTCCAGTAAAAGTCTGATGGTATAGCATAGTTTAGTAGTTTAGTACGAGTCAGTTTAGTAAAGCAGAGAAGCTACATTATAGTACTTTTAGCTAGTATGGGGGTATAGTGTATAGAATAGAGTACTACAGTGTATAGTATTGTATTGTATTGTTGGTTCAAGCCCATTCAATTAAATAGCTGTGAGATCTTTAAGGCAGTCGCTTGCATCTACCTTTAAATGCAGTGCCTCAGTCTCACTCTCTGCAAAGCTTGATAAAATCAATTACTCGAATCGGCTTGATAACATAAACAGATTGGAAATAAACAGATTTGAGGAGAGGATCTGAACAATTGATTACAGCAGACGCTAAAAATAAATTAATTTCGAACTCTAATCTTCACATAAGGATTAAAAATCAAAGTTAAAATTAGATTTCTGCTTTGTATTCATCATTGAAAACAGCTTATACTGAATTTTTAATAGAATGCACTCGCTGGTGTCATAAAGAAATTGCAAATCCTTGCAGACTTATGAAATTAAGAGTTTCTTAATCTAAATAAAAATGGTCTAAGGCCTACACTTTTTTTTAATAAGCAACCGCTCAATGAGCAACTAGGGCTGAACTGATCTTGACATTAAGCAACTTGAGGGCTCAATTAAATTACTGTAAGCAACTAAGAAGTCAAACAACCAAGCTTATTCTCTTTCTTGTGTTAGGAGATTGTTCTTCGTTCTTATGTTTTGCATGTTGAAGTTCTTTAGCTAACGTTTCTCCACTTACTGCCTCCCAAAAGTCATGTTGTCATTTTGACCCGCGACGTCAGGGGTGGTTACTAGGTACAAAAATGTTAAGCAACGTTTAAGCAACTTTCAGGGCTGAAATATCTAAAATTTTAAGCACATTTGAGGGCTGGACGTCAAGTTGCTTATTTAAAAAAAGTGTAGTCCAATCGCTCTCAAAATTCGGAAATAAGGTTCCTTAATAAAGTCGCGCCATTTTAACCTAGAAAAATTGTATGGGCTCCATAATGTAACATGGGGTTAGCAGCAACACACGGTAACATAGGGTAACAGAGAGCTACATAGGGTTACAAAAGGTTACTCAAGCTCACATACGGTTACCTAGGGTCTTATAAGGTTACACAAGGTAACACTGGATATTATAGGGTAACAAAGAGTTACATAGGGTTACAAATGGTTACTCAAGGTAACATCGAGTTACATAGGGTCAGGGTCTCATAGGGTTACACAGGGAAACAAAGGGTGGCAATGGGTAAAATAGGGTAACAGGGTTACATATGTAATACAAAACATATTTAACCATATGTAACCTAGGGTTACGTATGGTTGCTCAAGTTTACACATGGTTACCTAGGGTCTCATAGGGTTACAAAAGGTAAAAATGGATAACATAGGGTAACACAGAGTTATATAAGATTACGTATGGTTACTTAAGTTTAGATATGGTTACCTAGGGTCTCATAGGGTTACATAAGGTAAAAATGGATAACATAGGGTAACACAGAGTTATATAAGATTACATATTGTTACTTAAGTTTACATATGGTTACCTAGGGTCTGATAGGGTTACATAAGGGAACACTGGATAACATAAGGTAACATAGAGCTACTCAAGGTAACATAAGGTCTCATAGGGTTACCAAGAGCTACTAAAGCTTAACATACCATTGGCTTAAAGAAGAATTGTTGGGAAATTGCTTTGTTAACAGACTTCAACGGGGCATTTTTACTTTTCGAAAAGCGGTAAAGATTTCTATACAGGAAAATAAGAATATTTCCAAGATATTTATTTTTCCCAATCATCCTATAGCTTGTGGTTCATTGGCAAAACTCTCAATAGACTTGAATGACACACCCATTCCAAAAACTCTTAATAACGATTCCCTTTCACGGTGTTTGGAGGGATAAGCACCCAATCCCCATTCTTACGGGCCTATTAAAAAATTCAATTTCCCAACTTTGTTACCACCTGATTGATAAGCTTTTTCAAACTTTTGTTTCTTTGAGACAAGGGGATCTGTTTTTACGAAAAGGGGGATGTTTGTCTTAGATTGAAAATTTTCAATCTGAAGATATCACCTCTCATGAAGACAGACTATTTTCACTCCTCCAATCGTCGTATCTGTATCATTTAACTTCATACTTTGGTTGAAAATTGTTCAAAACAACTAATTAAAGGTGAGATTGAGGTTTACGAAAACCTGAGAAAAATTTTGTTAGAAAAACGCCTATTTCAGAACACTGACAAAAATTCTGTCATAAGGGTACTACTTCTTATTTTAAACTAATGTTTCTTTTCTAAAGAAACATTAGTATGTTCACCCCGGGGGGGGGGCTGACTTATGAATGGACGGGGATGCGCCACCCAGATTTCGGAAACTCACCCACTTATAATGTAAACCTATTTTATGAGAAACAGACAGAAAGAGACCCTATTTTATGAGTAAAAATAATCGGAATACAAGAGTAATAAGACTTTCTAGGCTGAGCCTAACTGCTTGCGATACGGTATTTTAAGGTATCTCTTGAAAAAGATAGTAGCTGAGTGATTATTGATCTCTGAAGCACCCTACATAGCTATTCGACTTCTGCTTTCACCCAACTTTCGGATGTATAGCTTTTACTGCAACAGAAACTGTTTCAACAACGTATTTAACAACAACAACAACGTCATGGGTAGACAGCTGAAACGCGGAGAAAAGTGATATAATTTTTTGGAAAAAGATATTTCCAGTACTTTATAGCCATTTCGAAGCTCATTAGGTGTCTGGCCTTATAACTTTTCGGGAGTTAACACATACTCTTTCAGAAGAAAACTTTAATTTTTATTGAGCAATGATATCTTACATAACTCGAACCTAGAATAAAATCTTAAATTATTCTTAGGAACACCTTTAGTGATATACAACACACAAATGTTCTTACTGTCTGCCAGAGTCAGGAAAAAGTTACGGTCACACGGTCATTGACTGGAGGAAGGTCAGTGAGAACAAAGGAAAATCTTTTGCCACACCCAAAACACGCCTGTTTTTGATTGTTTAGTGAGGAAGGTATTCAGGTACTTGTATTTTTGTCTGGAGGAAGGTTGAACACTTTTCTGGAGTCTGCTGTCTGCAAGGTCGTGGGGATATTTCAGTCCTCAAAAAATGCAGGAGATTTCCATTAAAAAGAGGACTTCTAAGGAATTTTTCTTAAACAGTAAGAGTTTTAGCGAATGTCTACGAAATTTTAATTTAGCGACTTTCCCCTCGTGCAACTGATCAATAAGCAACTGGGGATGAAATTTTGCTAAAAATTTTGATTAAGATAGCTTTCTTTATACAGTACATCATTTGCAAACTTTTCAATTGCATTGGAAAGCAATAAAAGAGCCATAATAAGAGTTTTTAGGGGATACCAGTCATTCTGTGAGGGCTTAAATACTAGATATATTAAGCAACTTTGAGGCCTGGATCAAAAGTCTAGTTGCTTATTATAAAAAGTGTATATACATTCTATATAGTATATATATTCTTATATACTACGTATTTTATTACTTCTTATTGTCGAGAATGTTTTTGTCATTTCCACTGACATTTGGGAGGTCAGAGCTACAAAATCAGCAAATATTTGCTACAACAATTGTATAATTACAAAACAAGCCACCAATTCTTTCCTTTAAGCTTATTAACAGCAATATTTTTGTAACACTAAAGTACTGTTTATAAGTTCTAATACACCGTTGCTAAACAGAGTGAGGCTTCTATAAAGAGATTTGTATTAAGCGTCCTCTGCTACGAAGAGCCACGCCCAAAAGCTACGTGACAATGTTCAGATTGTTGAAAAGATTTTCTGTCGACAAATCGATAGCAGCGTCAAATTTACATGAGACGTTCTGCAGTGCTTTATAGCTAGCTCTCTGTAGCAGAAAACGAACGATTATTATGGGCCTACCAGCCTATTTCTATTCACTGTGCCTTGTGTCTTTATCCTTTCAGGATGGCTAATAGAGTTTCAATGTGCCTTGCAAGTAGCTTATTGACAAGATAGAAGACTGGAATTAATCACAGTAAGAAGGGGCCTGACGAAAATCTTCAAATACCAACTTCATTCTGTTGTTGAGAGAAGGATTTCACTTGGCTTAGCCTGATAAAAAAGTTCGTTATTTAACTGATCACAAATCCATACAAGTCCACAACACAGTTGAGTCATGAATATGTCAAATATGACGTGGCTTATGTCTACATCAAGTACTGAGGACATACTTAGTTTGATCGAATTCGCAAACACAACCCAGACAATGGTTTTGAATTCTACTACAAGGAGGATTCTTTATACAAAAGCAAGTATGGACACGAAAGTTTACAGCCCTTTGGACATATTCAGATTGACTTTAACGGCTATTATATTCATCGTTACAATAGCTGGAAATATAGCAGCAATTGTTTTCATATGCAGAAATAAGGAATGGCGAAGCATAAAGAATTATTATTATGGTTATTATCTGATCAACTTGAACGTTGCTGATCTTCTAGTGGCGATATTTTGTATACCGTTTACAGTTGTATATTACGAAAGTAAGACATGGCGTTTTGGATGGTTATTCTGCAAGATAATGCCAACGACACAGGTAATAGCTGTTTCTGCAAGCATTTGCACGCTAGCAGTGATAGCATGGGAACGATACCGAGCTATCATATACCCAATGTTTCCTAGATCGACAATTTTCAGGCTTCGAATCAAACTGATGTGCATTTGGCTCTGGGCGACTATTGTCGGCGCACCGTCGTTTTACGCAAACAACTTCGATCAAACAAGGAAAATATATCAATGCATGGAGAGCTGGCCTTCTCATGGTTACCGACAAGGGTATACAGTGTTTATATTCTTGGTAAACTATGGTATCCCATTGAGCTTCATATTTATATCATATATAGTCATATGTGTGAGATTGAAGCGTGGTGAAACACCTTATGGCAGAAACGTATCGCAGATGCTGCAGAATAAATTCATCAAACTAATGATAATGCTAATAACGAGCTTCGCTATATGTTACCTACCTGGTCATGTTTGTTTCTTTATGCTTGACTTCGGCTCAGGAACAGACAATCAAACATTCACGACTGTGATTACGTTTGCACACTTGTTAACGTGGATTAATAGTTGTTTGAATCCATTCTTCTACTGTGCAGTTGGTGGATTTCTAAAACAACAGAGAGAGCAAATGCGTAAGTCTCCAAAGCATTCTTCAGCTTCCTTGTCAGTAGACTCGTTTCGAAGATCGTCAAATAGAGGAGATGAGAATGATAATGAATTACTGTTCCTTACCGGTTTAGGTTCCAATAAACGACAGAAGCCGTTCATGGAAAGCTTTCTTTAAGATCTGGTCGTGTATAACATTTATGTAAACCTTTTAATGCTATGTTGTTATGTAGTGCACCCTTTGTGAAAAGTGTCTTTAAGTGTAGGCCATGTATTCTTCATTAAAACCTCTTTATTTGTATCAATGATTCCACGTGTATTCCTCGTGCCACTTGCTTTGAGATTCTATCGTGTTGTACCTTCGTGGAACATGCTTTGAGCTCCTATCGTGTACTTTTGTGGAACGCTTTCCTTCAGTTTCTGTCGTGTAAACCTCTTTATTTGTATCAATGATTTCACGTGTATTCTTCGTGCCACTTGCTTTGAGATTCTGTCGTGTACCTTCGTGGAACATGCGTTGAGCTCTTATCGCGTATCTTTTGTGGAACGCTTTCCTTCAGTTTCTGTCGTGTAAACCTCTTTATTTGTATCAATGATTTCACGTGTATTCTTCGTGCCACTTGCTTTGAGATTCTGTCGTGTACTTCGTGGAACATGCTTTGAGCTCCTATCGTGTACTTTTGTGGAACGCTTTCCTTTAGTTTCTGTAGTGTAAACCTCTTTATTTCTATAAGGGCTTCCAAGTCTATTCCTCGTGAAACTGGCTCTGAGGTTCAGTCGTGAAACTTGCTGTGAGCTGCTTTCCCGTGTCTCTCGTGGAAATCTTCCCGTCTTCATGCAAAACGTCTATATAAGAGTTTGTTGGTGTGAGAAGCTTAAGGTTTTAATGCGTTTCAGGCGTGTATTCTCGTGGAAACCTTTTGAGCTGAATACATGCTTCTTAGTACACCTTTTCATCTTAGATCATGGCTAAATGGTCAAAACTAGTTGGCTAACGCAAACATTGCTCGTTAAACATTTTGAATCTCGAAAGAAATGTTTTTCTACTTTTTTCAAGCACACTGCACAAAAATGTTGCTTATTTATGCTTGTCAGCAATGTTTATTGACATATCTGAATCGAAACGTTAAAACATTGCTTGATAAGCAAATAAAAATGTTTGACAAACAATGTTTGATTGTTTGGCCAGAGCCTTAGGTTTTAAAGCGGATCAGATCATCCAGGAAAACTTTCTCTGAGCTTCTTTCGTTCATCATTCGTGGAAATTTTTTTGGAGCTTTCTCCCTGCACCGTTTCATATGGATGTAGTACATTTAGTAATCTCACACTGGCCAGCTTTTCGTTCCACTGATTAACCCCAAATGTTTACGTGTCATGTCAAGGGTCTCCCTTTAGCATTCGTTTTATGAGTTTTCGATATATGTATCAATAAGTATCAGGAGTTTCTGGGTTTGGTCTAATTAGCCTACTTTTTCTGTTATTCAAATCAATGTAAATCCTTAACCCTATCTTATTGATAACAATGAATGTAGTATAAAATTGTAGTCTTTTCTGAATTAGATTCAGTCTGGTTCCAGTAGATGATAAGAAAGTAATGATATATATACTCGGATGAAATATAATGGTATTTTGTGTGTAAATTAACTTACTCGGCTGTTTATAAAATTTTGAGAGATTTTTTAGGTTTGCTTCATGGAATGAGATTAATTGTAAAAATAGTATTTATGGATATTGAATCAATGATATTATACTCTTTAACAAGGAATAAGTTCACTGTATGTAACTAACTATATGAGATCTACCATGATTTGAGCAAAAAGCTCAAGAAGCTTTGTGTTTTGTTACGTCAAGTCTACTCTAAACTTTCAGGTCCCAAAAACGTCTCCCAAAATCGTCAATCGTTTTTTTTGGGCCAGAAGATCCCCCCAAGATCAAATCAAATCGAATCGAATCAAAGGGATCGAATTAGGTCAAACCAAATCAAGTCGAATCAAATCAAATCCAATCAAATCAAATCAAATCAAACCGAATCATCGTGATACACCTTCATAGACCCGGACACAAACATTTTCAGCTTTGGACAACTGAATACTTCTTTGTTAAGAATACACAAATTATGTATTACAATACAATGGAAATACTACGACATTAATGCATTTCATTTAGGAATTTCTAACATCAGCAAAATGCTTCGTTCTTGTTTAGAAGTAAAAGGAATGACCACTGATACAAAAAAACAATTTTCGCTTTGTGGGCTGTTGACTGGAGATTGATTACACCCTTGTAGCAAAACGTTTTCTCTTCAAAAATGTCCATAGTGTTCCAAATGTCCATAAATTATCCGAATATATCTATGGAAGAATTTTTTCGCTCACGTACTGAGATGATACTTCTAACGGTCTGACGGCATGAACTTCAAGGATTCCCTTCTAGTACAATGGCAAAATTGCAGTTTTCTTGTTCTGAACTAAGAAAACGGTATTATGACTGTTGCACAAAGCAATTGAGAGTCCCATACGGCAATAAGGCAATAAAGTTCATTAGCAGATGGAGACTACATATTGTATCCAATAGACTATAATACTGAAGACCTCTCTTACAAACGCCAGCGGCTATGGACTTTGATGACAGACAATCCTCACGTAAGAGATGCACCTTTGAAGGAGCAAAAGTCAAAACCAATAAAAATGCACAGATGAAAATCCAGAAACATAGTTTATCTAATGACCTTGAAACAGCATGCCATTCTGCTTGTCTGTGAGAACGATCCTCGTCTCTCTCCATACTATCAATAATTGAATTCAAATGATTTGACACTCTCTTCAAGGCCTTTTGATCGAATTTCAAACCATTTTTACCATCACGGTTTGAATTGCTACTGGTATCATCAGACTTCCACAGGCCTCCACGATGCTTTAATCTGTTACTCGCGGCCCAAAGTCGACCAGGATGGCAACAATCAAGTTCCTCATTAACTCGAGTTGTAAAATACCTCGCCTCTTCATCGTTCATAATTGACTTCAATGACTTCCGTTGTTGCTTCAGCTCAATTCCAAGAAATGGAGCTAGCTTATTCAATATATACTTCCGCATCCAATAAGGCATCACCAGAACATTGGCATTTGCATGGTAAATACTTAATGAATAGCAAACTGTAATTGTCAGTAAAAACATTGCAAGTAATACCAAGCCAAGGAAATAACTGAATAATGGAATGACTTCCGAACTATCTGGCATCAAGTCTATTGATGACGTCAGAAACAAGGCCATAGCCAGTACGAGACTCACTACGAATGATGATCTTTCACCTAGGTTTGAAATAACAGAATCAAAGAATAAATGTACAGTACAATGCCGATATCTTATAAGCAAAGTAGGTATCAGTCGAAAATTATGTCAGTCAGCCATATATCAGTCAGAAAGACTGATATCCTGTAACAGACAGTCAGCATTTCATCAAGCAGACAGACTTATATTAATCAAACAGACTCGTAAAAGCCGAGCAGACTTTTCCAATCAAACACACAGACGTAAATCAGACAGACTTAAAAAATTCAGATAGATTTAAATCAGCCAGACAGACTTTTAACAATCAAACAGATTTTTATGAAGGAGACATCTTTTCATAAGAGACAGACTAATATCAGTCAAACAGACTTTAAACAATCGGTTAGCTTTTTATCAAGCAAACATCCTTATACAGGGGCGCAAATGAGGGGGGTGTGGGGGGGGGTGTGACACCCCCCCAATAATTTTTCCAACCGGTCCCAGTAGCTACTTTATAGTGATAAAGTCGGTCCCGATCTGGCTCTGAACTAAATTATTTCCATTTTCAATAGTAATAAACAGAGTTGTACCCGAAACCCAAAGAAAAATCGGTAAAAAATTGCTCTCATGCAGATCATTGAACATTGAACTTAATTCACCACGCTGTTTTGCATAGCAGGAAATATTGATGATGTTTCTTTGAAAGAACAAATTAGCAAACAAAAGGGCCAGAGCAGCTAGGCGGGACAACTTTCGGCCAATTGCAACCCAATCCCTTCATGACAGTACAATGTATTGGTAGTCAATACTGCCGTTAGTCAGGAGATGCCTAGCTGTACAACAAAGACAAGTTGTGTCAGCCATTTCTGGCCTTATTTTTTATGTTTCTGGACAATTCCGGGCGCCAGGCGACATTACAACATCGACATAAAGTTTGACAAAACTTGTTGTTTCTTAGGTTTTCTTCAACAGCTGGGCTGCGCAAAAATTACATTAAAAGAGTCCTGAAACGGTCACCAGAGCGATTCTAGCAACCCAATTTTTCAAAATTTTCCGGGGGAGCATGCCCCCGAACCCCCCTAGGTGGGTGCGCTTTTCGGCACACAAAGACCAATACCCTTCGGTCCCACTTCATGACACCCCTCCAATAATTTTTTCGATTTGCGCCCCTGTCCTTATATTGATCATACAGACTACAGACCTATACAGTTGATGGCTTGCGGGCTGACATCAAGTATCGGACAGACAGACAGACAGACAGACAGACAGACAGGCAGGCAGGCAGATAGACAGACAGACAAACAACAGTCATTCCGACAAAGAGTCTTCAAATGCAAACGTTAGATTTGAAAAAGGTAGACTTACCAGTGCCGACCGGTATGATGTAAACCATGATGGTAAGAAATGAGAAAATCATGTTTGGAGCGATAAGATTGATGAGCAGAAACAGTGGTTTTCGCTTGATAATCAGCGTGAAGAAAACTTCATCAAACGGATTCTTGCAACAAGTATGCGTCCTAGTTCGTTTGTGAGCATCCATTGATAACAGCTTCCATTCGACGTTTTCTAAAAAATCAAATTATAATCGCCTTGCTGAGGTAATGGATTACTCTTGATCTAGCAGTTGTTGCACATGGCAAACTCTAACATTCATTGCAAAGCAAACTACATAATATCATGGGCAAAAAACAGCACTCTTTTTTATAAGAACAATTTTATAAGAACACGAGCCTGGATTTTGCCCAGATTTTAAGAACAAAATAAGAACAGGCTGTCCTTTTCATAAGCCCTAAGAATATCACCTGAATATGAAAGTAAGACAATCAGAATCAATGTAAAAAGCAAGCAAACAAAGAAATAGACAAGAATGCTGCATTTTCACACAAACCTAGTACCACCCAAGGCAGTCATTGAAAAGTATAGATGTCTAACTAACTAGGGAGTTAAGAACAGATTAAGAACATTTCAGTCTCAAAAACGGCAAAAATTTAAGAACAGCCAGCCTCGATCAAAATTTCCTGGTTCTTATAAAAAAAAGCGTAACGACAAAAATCATATAGCTATAGATTCTTGATCATGTGGTCAATATTTTCAACCCCCTACCCCTTAACAATGTTGTTAGGGTGACAGTGCTACATCGCGGCACATTGAACAAATATGAACAACATTATGCTAGGGGGGGGGGGAAGCAAAATTGTGAGTAGATTCAAAAACTGCATCAGTTTCAACAAATTGTGTCCAAGATTGTAGATTAAACTAACAGGGATATAACAGATTAATGGCCTTTTTCGTTCTAAAGTGAAGTGAATTTTCGTTAAGGAAAATCTTTGCCACACCCGAAACACGCCTATTATTCATTGTTAAGTGAGGAAGGTTTTCAACTACTGGTATTCAACTTAACAACAATCATCCAAACTTTGCCATTATAATCATTCTATCAAAATTTGCGATTTGCCCCTTGATGGGCTTGATTCACAACAGCAAGGTACACATCTTCTCGCTGTATCCCACAAGCTAATTGTTGCTTAAAACACAATGTCAATTCGGTTTCACTTTCTGATGGACGCATTTCGACCAGCATCTGTGTGCGTATAAATTTTGTCTTAGTCAATTGCTTCGGTCTGTTACCCACTACCGAAAGTGGCACATGTAAACCACATTCCCTATAGGAGTTGCCCATTCGAAATGATACTTTTCTTACTTGTATATTTTGATAAGTCTGCTGTTTTGTTCTGTGGCTTCAATCGTAATTTGGTGTTATCATACGTGAAACTTCCAAACACAAAATCACATATTTGAGTATCGAAGGGAAACTTTGCCACATTGATTGCACAGCTTATTCTGAACATTATTGGTGAAAGCCAAACGTTCTTTCCATCACTATGAAGAGTTATACGGGTCTTGAGTGTGTCGAGAAATCCATTGTAGCTTTTGCTGTCTTCAACGCTGCGAAGAGAAAGAAATCAATCTTTTCAATCAAAATGACGATACAGTCTTAGAAGTTATAAGAGAACAGCTAAGGCCAGCCTTCTACCAGCTACTAGCGACCAGGGTAGGTCATGAAACTTTGACCTCTGAATACGTAGGCCAGCCTTCTACAATCATGACCAAAATTATTTAGACAACAAACATGCAGACATGCTACCCGGTTGCCCTCTCCCCCATCCTTGATATGGGGGAGGGGCGCCAGCAACAGCTTGTCTCACATGATTTTGAGCACGATTGTACTAGCTCATACCCTATTTCCTCAAACAAGCGCCTTCCTTGCAATAAGCCGCCCCCCTTTGGTTTGAGCCGACTTTTTACATGAAGTTGGTCCCAAACACTCCTTTAATAGTGTTTGTGTGAGCTTTTCATTAAATGATATGAACCAAGAGACACCTTTAGCCAGTTGTTGTTGAAAAGCGTTCCAATTTAGATCCGATCTACTTTTGCATCGTGTAAACAGGTGGATCCGATCCAAAACTGGCTCTCTGAAAATATGATTACAATTACTATAGGAATATTCAGTAACCACGCATGCGTCAATTCCCAGACCCAAAAGTGGATCGGATCCGTGCCTCGTGTAAACGGAAGGCCTATCCGTACCAAAACTAGAACTTCTGGATCCGATCCACTTTAGGTCCGATCCACTTTCTCTCTTTTAAACGTAGCATTGGATTGAAACAGCACCGGGTTAGTAATTAACCTATAAACCAATCTAAATCTGGTTAGAAACTATCCGTCAAAACGTACTTTTAGTGGAAATGGACAGGAGGCTGCAGCTGCGCGAACGTTTTTGTTTTTCAGATAATTCTAAAGGTCATGCTCATTAATTGGCACTATCGTTTTCAACTAGGAAGAAGAGTGGCCACTCTTGTCAGAGCTTGCAGTTGTCTTTATTTCATAGCAATCGCCTAACTTCAAAAGCATAGCTTACTTTGCATAAAGGTAGAGATCTGGTCTCCAAACTTGCTTTGGTTGTACGTTGATTTTATTTACTCCACCATATAATTTGGGATCCCATTTTAACATTGGATTGTACCAAATCTAAAATTGAATTAGAGATCAATTTAGTACAAGAATAAATGCTTTTAGGCTGTAAGCCAGATATCAAACACAAATATACAGCATTACCTGTCGTACAAATACATTGATTATTACGTGTTCATTGGTTTCTTCCTACAAAAGAGAACAAAGGCAGGTTTCAGCATAATGTATTTCCAAATGTTAACCCCTCTCTCTAACAAGCCCCTCTTTCTAATAAGCCCCCCCCTCTCTAATAGGTACCCCTTAAAATCTTCCAAAATAGAATAAGCCCTCATTCTGGAACTATAAAGAGCTTTTAACAACGTATGCATCAGATAAGTGAATTTCTCCTTTTCTCTCTATGCTCTATCTCTGGCGATCGGACAGAATCCAGTAACAACATTAAACAACATTGACTAATGTAGGACCACCCAAAATTCCCAGAATGGGCCTGGCTTATTAAACGAGTCTCCGCTCATGAAGGTGCTGTGGCGCCGTGGTGTAATCCAGCTGACTCGTGGTGTCAGAAGCTCAGTGTGGTCAGGGGTCGAGCCCAGCCACGGTAGCGTCACGGCCAGGGTCGACGTCTCGATTAGTTAACCTACTACTGATATCCTAGCGACTGGCGCTAAAACACCATTTCACCTCATCAAATCTGGACCGATCTAGACCAACAACCAAAACAAATCGCAACACAATATCGCATCCAATTTGAGCAGCCTTCTGAAAACAACAACAACTCTCAGCCGTGGCTACGATAACAGGAACTCAGCAATAACTATTGAGTGCATGCTGGATGAAATGCTGGAACAGTTGACCCGTGCTTTAGCCAATGACGATTCCAAAGATGCCAGCCATGACCCGACTTTTACAGTATGTCTCCAAATAAATGCCAATCATTCGAGTCTTTAAACTTACAACATCAAAAACTTGATTCATAACTTACAACATCAACAACTTGATTGATGGTTATCCCAATGGTAACGTCGACTCTCCTTTCTTGCCCATCTTCGACAGGTAACTGCGAAGGAGTGTAGTTTGATAACAATGTCTGGTGAAGGCGTATTTCATCGGTCAAAATAAACGTAGCTAGGAGAAAAGAAAAAATCATCATTTTAAATACACTGGAACTTAAATCTATAGCGTGGTGTCTGTCGTAATAGCATGGCGTTTGTAGCAATAGACCTTTTCAAAGAGGACTGGATGTGATGCAACATTTTTCTGGAAAATGGTGGACATTTCCAGTAAGGGAATCCTCTCCGTATGCAACGGCTGGAATTACGGTCGTTTAGGAGCAGGTTAAGCAAACTTTTTGTTTAGGGCTGTGATGTCATAGAAGTCATCATCTGGTCGATACAGATGGAGGGTTACTGAAATTTGCTTTAATCAACCAGTCGTAAACACCAAGCTTATAGTGGGGGGAGGGGGTGACAACTATGATCAATGTACCGGTGTACCGGCTTTTTTGCAAGCGTACCGGTTAGTATTCGTGACGATGTACCGGTGGACCAGTTTTCACGCACGCGCATGTTATGGCTTTGATTTTTCAAGTGTACCATGAACCAGGTTACGTTTGTACTGTACCGGGTCGATTTTTAGCCTGCCGTGCCGTGCACCGAGTGTTCTCCCCTGTCACCCCCCTTCCACCATATAGTTGAAAGAGGCCTTTGACATAAAATTCATTCGTTCTTATGGATGAAAAGCTTCCTGCAGTGCCGCTATTTCACACTGGTAGCTCATAGTTTGAAAACAATCTTCAAAACTAACAAGCTTATGATTCATATGCATGAGAAAACCTGCCTTGAAGAAAAGAAAGGGCTTTATTAGATAGGCCTATTAGCATAAAAATAACAACTATGAACTCTAATAAACTTAAAACAGCTGAAATCTAATTAGCAGAAGGTGATTTTTCTGGGTTGTTTATAAACATCTTATTCATTAGATCTCTTTGAAGTTATTACGATTCGAAATTTGTTCACTCAAATTCCGTAATATTAAGTTTTTCATTTCGTCATTTAAAAACATTCAAATAACAAACTACGTCGAGCGACCAAGCCACCTGTTATTTAAATTAGACTTTATGAAAACTTATTAAAATTCAAGCAAGTTTTAGATTGTGTACAATAAATATCTAATTAAAGTAGTGCCGTTTTTAAATTAACTTTTTTCTTATTTCTGTTCTTTCGGAAAGTTTATTCTGTAGATTTACGACCATAGGATGATGTCAGCTTTACTATAGTGAAAATTTGGTGCAGCTAGTTATAGAATTTTGGTTTCATTTTCTAGCCAAATTCATTTTTCTCTTATTTGAAAGAAAATACTAAAAGGAAATAAGAAAAAGTGACTATATATAGTTGAAAATTTGCAATTTTCCTTGTTGATCATTAGCTATTTTGCTTTTCGCGTGTTACAGGTTTTCATGCATACTGTATCTAACTTGCAAACTTTCTTGAAGTTGTTGCTTTGCTTTTAAGTTCGTCAATTTGGTTTTAAAATGGTTTTCAAGGGTCTAGCTATGAATTTCGCTACTTAGAAACCAACTTTGAAGGAAAGTGCACAAGATATAGCCATGTCCTTTTCAGTGAGACTCTTATGTGTGAAGTTAAAAACAAGTAGAGCAAAAACTATGGAGGCACGAGTTCTGCCTCAGCATTTCTGATTTATTCTCTTTCTAGCTAGACCTTTAAAGCAATTTACCACGATATTTAAATTCAAAACTTCGTTAAACGAAATGTCAATAAACGAAGAAAACTCTAACCTGACTCTTGAAATAGTAGCACGATGAAACATATTGGAAGGAAAACTTTGAAGCAGTCCATCTTGTTGGGATGTTATCTCTGCAAAATATATAGTAGGACAGTAAATGCCACGAAGTACAAGTTTCTATTCTAGATTGCGAAAGATAACAGAGAGATAGTAGTCATGAGAAACTCGTGTTATTTATTCAGCTTTAGGAAGCTATATAGCTAGCTGAAATATCTAACGATTAAAATGTTTGAAAACGTTTAACTTCGAAACATACATATGTGCAAGAACTATGACTCATGTCGAAGGTAACAAGAATGTTGTTTATATTCCAAAAGTCCCAAAGCAACCCAAATCCAGTTTAGCCTATTATATATGCGTTAGGCAAGGTCCGACGAAAATTCTACGATCGTGTCTGCGTCAAGTTTTTAGGTATTAATCTTTTGATCCTGCTCATTCAATATCGCACAAAAACCAACGAAACAGGATTGGCAAAGCTGTTGCTTCAACGTCGAAGTTGTTTCTACGAAATGACCAGAAATTGAGATATAGTGATGTATAGTAAATAAATAAGCATTTACCTACAACTTTTATTTCAACCTTGTACAGGCTTCCCAGGTAATAATCGTATTAAACTCATGAAATCATCATTGCAAAGTACTCCAGTGGGCAAATTCCGTGATGAGTGAAACTTTATTTCGACAGAACAGGCATAGTTCGCTGAAACGAAGCAAATGCATTTAATAAGAATGATTCTGTAGGCAGAGATAAATAGGATCTCGGTATAAATTCAATAAAGGAACAACTGAATCACAGGCGTCTTGCGGTACCAGATGTTTGGAGAATAATGAATCAGACATTTCTCTGACCACGCTCTGGCATTTTTGAAGTGATAAAAACAGCAGTCGAAAGAAACTGATTTTTCAGTCCACAGGGCAAAAAATTTGAAATACGCTCATTTTTTAATAAGGAAAGCCTCCAGGAAAGAGACTTGGGGCACTGTACGATTTGGGTATTGAGGACATGCCGCCCCAAATGGTATCGATTTTAACGATTTTGGTATCCCTTACAAAATTAGTCCACTTGGGGACTGGGATAATAAAATAAGATAAAAAATACGCGCACAAAAATATAAGATAGAAAAAAGAACGAAAATGAGAAACTTTAAGCCGAAATTGGTATATCAAAACATTGATGCTCAATAGTGTCCATGCAAAGTTTTTTGAGAAGTTCTTAAAATCGTGAAAGAAGGTGCATTGGTGCAAAAATTAACTGTAAGGCGATTCTTCATACTTTTGAGCCAGAAGCGCGAGCACTCTATTTCCTATAAAACTGTTATAATATTAAGATTTATATAATTAGTATAAAAAGTTTCTTATAAAAATGATTTGAAAGAAGAATAGATAGCTTTACTGTCATTGTCTTCAAGCTAAAATAAATTCTTGGGTCTTTATAGCATCAAGATTACCAAAGCAGTAAGCAGTTAAATTCTTCATCTATAGATAGCAGCATTTGACATTTTCGTATCACAAAAAAGGCCAAACTTTCAAGATCAAATCAATTGCTACACACCTGCGATTGTTGTGCTGCGAGATTCTTCAAGTCAAGTTCACCTTAAAACCACAGAAGTCTTTCAGAAGCGAAGTTCTTTATCAAAAAACATACAGAACTGTGTATCGTTAGCATATCACGATCGATGCGGTCTGTTGTGACATGATTTCCATGCGTCATACGAAGGAGGCTGAGCATATGTTTCACGGGGGTGATATCAGCAACGACGTACAGAGGCCTTTATTTCACATCAGCAACGACTAACAGAGCTGTTATCAGTGGCCTTTCTTCCCTCGAGGAAATCAAAGTAACATCACTTGACCATCAGCTTCACGGGGGTAACAACAGTAGTAACGATGAACACAGCTGCTTTCAATGGCCTGTTCTTCCTTCAAGCCAAATGATCTGTGAAGAGGGGAATGGAACATTAGCTGAGCTTTGCATACAAAATTTAATAAACTATTGAAAGGGCTTGAAAAGGCGTAGACTTTCAAGTAACAACATGATGATGATAGTGACTTATGATTATGATTATGATAATGTTTAATGATGATAATTATGATGATTAACATGATGATGATTGATGATAATGATGTTTATGATAACATGATGATGATCAAGTAGGCAGAGGAACTGATTGTGTATATAATTATGAGTATGAAAGTTCATAAGACATAGTCTATAGCATTGTAGTTTGAGGCTCTGAGAGTTGTTACTTGAAAGGGGTCAAGAAATAAGGAAAAACCGCTACATCTAAAAGAAAGCGAGTGACAAGCACAAATGCGGGCCGGGGCTAGTTTTCTGGCAGTGGTATATAGTAGCTACCTTCCATACAAGACTTAATGCATCAGTACTATACTTTGCTTTGAAGGTGCTGTGGAGTCGTGGTGTAATCCAGCCGACTCGAGCTGTCACGAGCTCGGTGTGGTCAGGGTTTGAGCCAAGCTACGGTAGCGTCACAGCCAGGGTCAAGGTCTCCATTAGTTAAACTACTACTGAGATCCTAGCGACTGGCATTAAAACACAATTTCATCTTCACCTTCACCAACCATGAGTCCCCCCTGGATAATGAGCTCAGAATCATTGCTGTGCCGGTTTCCACTGAGAGGAAAGATTTCTCTCGTTTGACAACCAACCAGATTTTCAAAACCGCAAAACAAAAAGAATTAAGAAGCTCCGTATGAAATCGTTCCGAAGCTAAGAACCTCTGCAGAAATAACGATTAATGAGCTTAATGGAACTAAACAATTAAAATCGGCTTATTCATTCGATGATGTTGCTAAGATGATGTTAACAGATGGGATGCTTTTTACCAAAGCTTGATAAGGACGCTAGCAAATCTATACCCACTACTGTGGTCGATACGCACTACTGTGGTTGTATATTTTGCGTACTGTGGTGGTGTTTTTTGCGTACTGTGCTGGATACGAAATCAAAGCAAAAACTACAGATCAAGCAAGAAAAACCACAAAATCCACCACATCAAGCATAATAACCCACCACATCAAGCTTAATAACCATCAACAGTGAAGCTTATTCACCACAGTACGCAAAAAACACCACCACAGTACGCAAAATAAACCAGCACAGTAGTGCGTATCCACCACAGTACTGCATATAGATTGATACACGTCAACTAAGTGAAAGGCGAGATTGCGCTACCAGAAGTGTTCAACCAGATTGAGCTTGGCCTTCGAGGGGCATTTCACTATCTAAAAAAGTGTATGCGATTTCAGCTAAAACGAAAGCATTCGCTAAGGATTTCCATGCAAACAATAGGATTTCCAGCAGCGATGTAAGAGATTTCCAAGGAGTGAATCGCCCCTGAGTGGCCTTATTATCATATATGCCAAAATCCACCACTGTTACAGTGTCCCCCTTGGTTTTAAAGACCCAGGCTAAGTTAAGTTTAGTCTTTTCCTGGGTCTTATAGGTCGTATATAGGATGTATATTATATCTCGTAAATCCTGTGAATAAATTTGAATTAAATTGAATTGAATTGATTCCCAATTCATCGCGCAGGCTGAAAATCTAAAACACACGATACTTTCAGTTAAACTGCTGGCCCATTAAAGGTGAATTTCTATTCAGTGCATTTTTGTAGCGCGTGAAATTTTGGCGATTGACTTTTGCTCGAAGTAGGCCGATTCGTAGCTGTTGTTGTTTATATATCTTAATTCGATGTAACTAATAAACTTCTAGCTAACAATATATAAAAGCTAACTTATTTAAAAGCTAACTAATCTACGATTTCGAAAACATTCCATGCTTGATCTAAGAGATTTAAGCTGGGCATATATAGTTTGTGACTTCGTATTTAGTGTCTGAAAGAGGTACACTTTGACTTTTTTCTGTATCAGCTACGTGAAAAAGATGATCTTAAAGTTGATTTCGTATTTCTTACTGGTTGTAAGTCAATCATTAATATCATGCATGACAAATCTCAAGCTGGTTTTTTACTTCATAGACGACTTTCAAGGTAGCTAGCTGACCCATGTGATTTTTATGAAACATGCCACTCGTTTGATTGTTTACTGAAGAACCTTATCACCAACGGTAAACTTGTTATTAATGTTTTTCATATTCGAAGCAAACATTTACTGCTTATGTACTGTGCTTCACGATGTGGTTCGTAACCAAAGGTGAGAACTGTGTATTTTTACTAACTTATATACCATCAATTCACTCTCAAGCCTCTGTTATGTTTAAGGGGGGTATAATACTTCTATACATCATTTTTCCAGCTGCTAAACTTACAAACAAAAGGAATCGTGAAATCGTATAAAGCACCCAAAAATTAGTCTAGGTGCAAAGTTCTACTATTCCAGCGTTTGTATTATCGATTCTACAAACGTTCAAAATTTACGATTTTATAAGGGCTTAGACTGAGTGGGGTAAAAAGTTTCACCAAATTCATTTTTTGTGATCAAAGCCTTTATGAAATCGCTCATCGGGAACTTTGAATGTTCATAAAATTAAGAACACAAGCGCTAGGGCAATGAAACATTGTACCTAGACTAAGTTTTGGGTGCTTTGTAAGAATGTCGCACCGAAAACTCCATATCTTGTGATATCGGAAAATGTAATGTTGTCGGCCGTCTACCGAAGAGATCTATAGCCTTAAGAGTGTACAACCCTTCAGAATTGCAAAAAAGGTGGGATATAGATATATTTAGACATATATTTAGGACATATCGAATTTTTAATGCTTTAATTTGCTATATTTTTGTCTCACAGAAGCAACTGTGGTGCTGTGCATTGGCATCTTGTTTGCTTTCACCAAAGGACATGATCCAAATGAGGGTAAGAACTTTCAGCCAAGTCACCTTACATTGCATTCTCAATAGTTAAATATGGTACTTCTAATGTTTGTGAGTCTGGCCTAGACTTATTACAGTCCTCCCACTATTTCGGAAATGTGGAGTGGGGAGCTCAGACTATGGCGAATGTAATAAGTCTACGTCTGACCGATCCTTCATCATAGCTGGTATTTCTAATCCTTGTGAGCCTTCATTATAGCTTAACGAATCCCAAATGCATTTCAAGCTTATCTGTAAAACTATTGCTATACCGTATTTTCTCGATCCATTTCAAATAGGGACAATTATTTGAAATTTTTGAATACACGTTTTTTATTTCACAAGAAAGTTTTTTTGGGCCAGTATTAAAACTTTCTTAGATATTTCATGTTTTCAGTACCAAAACTTTCTTGTGACTTTCTTAGCAAACATGTTTGAATGCATTATTTCTAAGAATGCACAGTTTAAGGCACTCTATACATTGCACAAATAGCAAGATGAGCGACTGAACAGAAGAGCGAAAATAACATACAGAACATTAGGAGTGAAAGTAGGAAAAAGAACTTTCTTAAGTTTCAAGAATCCAGTATTGAACTTTCTTAAGTTTTTAAGATGTTGAGCACTACTTTCTTATAAACCACTTTCTTAAAAAAAACGTGTAGTCGTTCTGACGAACACATAGTCCGACGAAGTTTTACAGCAACTTAAAAAAGTGTCTCTTGATTCCTCCCATATCCAAAGAGGTGCTTATTCTATATAAACAACTATTGCCACCATATATAAAACTATTGCTATACATGTGCATCTATCCTTCTTTAATTTCAAACTACATCTCCGTTTAGAGAAAACAACAACGGCTTCCATGGAGGAAAAAATAAACGACGAAGAAGAGAGATTCAGAATGCATGACATCATTGTCGAAGAAATCAAAGCCAAAAATATCAAGAAGTACTTGAAGTAAGCCACATCAATTAATTTTTTGTTTTCTTTATCCGTATCACCGCCTGCTTCCAGAACTCATTCGTTCTTGACCAGTGCTAAAACTGCCAGAATCGATAAATGGCCTTTTCTTCTCTCCGCTAAGGTGAATGAAGCGAAATTGTGGGTATCCTCCACCATAAACACAGGAATACGTCGTGGTATTGTATTTGGGACCACCATCCTTTCCTTGACTGTAAATTACACCTGTTCCTTTAATAAGCAACTTGACTCGAAGCAAGCTCAAAACGTTGCCCTTAAAATCTGAGATTTCAGCCCTTAGAGTTGCTAAAAAATTGGCACGGTTTACACTGATGCATAAATAAAACGATTTGAACAAAAAAGGGGTACAAAACAACACATCCCTTGTTGTATATAGTTGCTTAGAGCTTCTTCGCTAAGACCCTTGAAAGCTTAACATTTATATAATTCCAGCTCTAGTTCCTGAAAAACCGGTTGCTTATAAAAGCAGTAGCTGAACTTATCAAGAAACTGTTTTTTTTTTCTTCAGATACCTGACCAGCATGCCCTCAACTGCAGGCACAAAAGAAGCAAAAATCCAAGCAGACTGGACAGTAGAGAAATGGGAGTCATTTGGATTTGACAAAGTCAAGAATTACAAATACGATGTCCTTCTTTCTCTTCCTAAGAAACCAGGAAAAGTTTCAATGTATGATCGAGAGGGAGATCTGGTGTATGGATTCGAGGTTGATCGAGAGCCTCTTCTGCAAGGTGATCCAAAGGACCCTAGAACAGTTCTACCTTTTAATGCATATTCTGCAGCAGGAACAGTTGAGGTAAGTGCATGTGGAAGGAAGTAGAGGCATTCCAAGGTATTAGCGGTAGAGGAAAGGGGATTTGAAGGTAGAACATGAGGACGAAAGTAGACGTATTTTAAGGTATTAACGGTAGAGGTAAGGGCATATGTAGTAAGAACATGATGACAGGAGTAAAGGCATTTTAAGGTATTAGTGGTAGAGGTAAGGGCATACGAAGGAACAAGTAAAAGCATTAAGACAGAAGGAGAAGAAGTGGCCCCTTTTAACTTTTCTGTTCATTATTGTGGCCCCCGTTATTGATTTTCTTGTGGCCCTGGAAGATCAATTTTTTGTGGTCCTGCATGATCAAATTTTTGTAGCCCTGCCAGATCAATTTTTGTGGCCCTGCAAGATCAAATTTTCTGTGGTCCTGCAAGATCAAATTTTCTTGTGGCCATGCAGGATCAGTTTTATGTGGCCCTGCAAGATCAATTTTGTGGTCCTGCAAGATCAAATTTTTTGTGGCCCTGTAAGACCACTTGATAATGCGACCACTTTCCAATCCACAGGGACCTCTGGTTTATGTAAATTATGGAAGAGAACAAGATTTTGCACTTCTTGAAAGCCTTGGCGTTGAAATCTCTGGTTCAATTTGTCTCATGCGCTACTCAAAAACATCCAGGAGTTCAAAGGTAATCGTATAAAATCAGTTTTTGGCTTCCAGTTTCTTCTTTAGGTATCAGATCCGATTAGAAGGTCGGCAACCATGGTTCTCGAAACAAACCCTCTTGCTAAGGGAGAATAAACGCCACTGAAAGTAGAGGTCAAAGTTTGTGACAAAATTGGGATGTATGTAAATCATTCAACTTGCCATGCTGCCAACTTCTCTTAGCAGACTGGCAAAACACCTCTCAGGCTCACCTCAGAGAGTGGACAGCTCACCATACTTCATAGCAGACTAGAGATAGGGTTAGGTAAAATTTAGATTATTTAAATGGCGCCGTCAACAGAACTTCGTGAATATCACGAAAGTAACCACATTAGGAATGGCTCTTTCACGCTCATTTAGCGAGTTGGTTAGTCTACTTGCATATAACCAATCGTATACATCATCCAAGTCTTCAGTATCCGTTGAGAAAAGGAGAAAAGAAAGACACATTATCGTTTTCGCTCTGATAATGTGTCTCAGCAGACGAACAAAACACCTCTCCATTCTTCCTTGAAGCATATTAGCATGTACTAAATTTTTCAGGTTGAAAGAGCTCAGCAAAGAGGTGCCCTTGGTGTCATTCTGTATTCAGATCCCATCGACTGGAGTCCATTTAAAGCATTCTATCCTAAAGGATGGGAGTTACCAGGAACTGGTCTTCAAATTGGTACAATCATTAGAGAACAAGGAGACGCTCTTTCGAGAGAATATCCATCAAAAGGTACGAAGGAGAAAGAGATTTCTAGTGATAAATAATGATAGTTATATTACTGTAACGTAAAAGAAGAGTTAAGTAGTAATTTTATACTTTTATTCACCTCTTATCTAACCCGGGGCTACTCAACCGACTTTAAACTTTACAACTGGTTTTGATGCATTAGTACACAGCAGGGTGCAGCCATATACGGGGCTCAGAACTACCGAACAAGTACCCATTTATACACCTGGGTAGAGAGAGGCACATTTATGTTTACAACATGCCCAAGTTTGTTATCTCTGCAATCACAGTTGGAAAGACCGTGGCTTGAACCAACAACATTTTCGTTGTAAGCCCTCCATAATAACGGCTGCATTACCGAGACTACAAACTCGGAGTAGCTTCGTATAGCCTTTCTTTCAAAAGAACTCGTAATTGCACTGATATCATGCAGACGGGTGTTTTTACTGTAGATTAACTTGCGTTATCTTTCACTGTCCTTCAATCTGTAGTACTTGACATTTTCATCTTCGCATGATCTCCAGATGCGATAATTCAGTTTCTCTTTTACAGAGGGATATTTCAGGCTACCAGTTTCCAAGGTTACAATTCTTCCAAAGATTCCATCACAGCCGATACCATTCAACCAAGCAAAACGAATTCTCGCGTAAGTTCGTAATCTAATGCAATAAGAAACTATTCGTCATGAAATGCTACCAATAGTGGCAAACAATAATCTGATGAGACCTTCTGGTATCTGCAATCCTGGCCAAAATTCATAGAGACTTTCTCCGTGCAACACAAAACTTGTTACAAATCATTAGAAATAGGACGGACCACCCCTCCCCCCTGTATCAATGTTGCCTGTGTTTCAAGACCATGGTATGACCTGTCGCTTAGGAATTAGATTTCATCTCCAACATTGATATGGGGGAGAGGGGGCTTCGACAAAGTGGAGCTGCTTTAAAAACTTCAAAGTGTCTCTATAATTTTGGCCAAGATTGTGGTCCTGTGGAGTGTGTGCCCGCTTCGGTCTAGTTCCCGCTTGTTTTGCCTCACCACTTGGCCTACCGCGTCATTACCGTCTACTTCAGCTTCATAATCCGTCTCATCGGCACTGCTAGAGCTCAAAATGCTTTCAAAACCAATTGCAGAGTACCTTGAAGTGTTCAAGTCTGACATTTTCAAAAATTTAGGTTTAATTACTCAATCCGAGTAAACACTAGCGTTCGCTACTATAACTATTATGAGCAGTCCTATCAAAACAGAACTGGAACTATGATGTCTTTCCCGTCCCGTCTCCCGTGAACTACGTCACTGGCTTCACTTGACCCAGACCTCTAAGTGCGCGTTTTTCTCACGAGGAAAGGGGTTTTCAAGTGTTGATAAAACGGGGTGGTTGAAAGAATTTCGATAAATTTTATATTGATATGAACAATTTATGAGGTGCGATAAATCCAAAAAACGATTTGGGTTTACAAACACTTTAAATCTATTATAATATTGTATCTTGCAGTAAAATGGATGGCTTTGCAGCACCAAAGGAATGGCAAGGGGATTTCGATTTCAAATACAATATCAATGGCACCTTGTAAGTTTGTGAACTTAAATTGACGCTTTTATTCGAGCCTCTCTCTTTTATAATGTTCATCTCAGCTGACCCCACGCCATGTCTTTAAAAATTGAATATAGCTTTAACTGGTACATACCCATTGAGCACTGCTAAACTTAAAAAGACGTTCAGCTACAAGGTGCCCTCTCGTGATAGAAATTAAATGATAGGGTACTTTAAAAGGTATCAGAATCACGGCGCATATGATATCATGGAGCAAAGGACCTCGTGTCATTGTTGATTAGGTACATAAAAAAATTTCTAATAGTATTTCTACTAGTTTTGGGATATAGAGCATAGGGATAAAGAATTTAGTAATATCTGCCCCAAGGGTACATGTAAATATTTCTAAAGCTCGCTCACTCGAGTCGCTCTTGGAACTTGCTGAACGATCGGACGGGACTTTGACTTTAATAAGACATTGACATTGTGTATTTTGTAATATTTTGTAGGAATATTTCATAGGACAGGGTTAGGGCACAGATCAGTTTTCAATCATGACCTTATCCACTTCAGGTTTCCTCCTCGAATAACCTCAGGGTAAAGAAAGATGATTCTTGCTGATAAACAGAGTATCTTTACGCCCCATCTTTGAGAACCCTATTATATTACGCTCTTGCAGAAATTACTATCTTCTTATCAAGCATTAATAAATCCTTCTTTGTAGGAGAGTGCGATTAAGCGTCTACACAGAGCTACTATCGAAACCAACATACACTGTATGTGGTACAATTCATGGAAACGTTGAACCAGGTATTTGACTGCTTGTGCTTGTATATTTGAAATGATGCATGCAAAGGTATGATGCAAAAATTGCAACAGGCAGTAAACTGCACTGCACACAGTCTCTTATCAATTATTCATTGCTCTTAGATCGTTTGGTTATTCTTGGAAATCACAGAGATTCTTGGAATTTCGGTGCAGCTGATGCAACAAGCGGAAGTGCTGCATTGATGGAAATCGGCAGAGGTCTTGGACAACTTTTGAAGATGGGTAAGGCAAAAAGAATAATTTTATCTCTTGAGGGTAGTGGTATTTGCACGAGTAATGGTATTTTCAGGCTGATATGAAAAAGTGTTACTTGCAGTGGTATTTGCAGAGTGATATGTAAAAGGCACCACAGTGAGCGGCAACATCTTTGGTCATACTATTATTTAGTAGCTCAAATTGTAAAGAAACGCTACTATAGTCAATTTACACTTTGTTGGAAAAGAGTAGAATTCTGTATGAAGCCAAAGTATGCCTAAATGTGTCATTACTAAGATAACAAACATGGCACTGGACTAGATAAAATACATGTATTGAGCTTGGTTTACAAGGCAGCAGGGCCAAAGCAGCCCATGGGGCTAGGTAGCTGCAATCTCTAAAGTATTCACAAAGCCCATTGGGTATTGAGGGTGGTTAAGAGGGGTTACATGTTCCCCTGTTCCCTTGGGAAAACCCTCTTTCCTCTGGAGTTTTGTAAGATTATTTTTCAGATTTATAGTCATGCGGATTAATAGGAGGATTTTACCTGATCCCTGTTTCCCGATGTTCCGTTGTTCCTTTTTAAGTTGGCCACGTTCCCTTCTTCCCTGGATATATTTCGCATGTTCGTATGTTACCTGGAACCCCTACACCACGCTCGGTATTGTTTAAATGGCCTCCTATTGTTCTTAATGTTTCAAGAGAGTGAAGTGCAACCTTGGTATGGGGGGTTTTCTAAGGAGGTTGTGTAAGAGTGTCTTCTAACGAACTGCTTAAGAGCGTACCCATTCCTGTATCCATTACTGTGGGTATCAAGACATGTTTATTAACGAAGCGTGATTGAATTTTGCTTTTCGAAAGGCTGGAAACCAAGAAGAACAGTTATGTTATGCAGTTGGGATGCAGAAGAATATCCATTAGGGTGGGACCATTGAGGTGGGACCATGGGACCCGGGACCCGGGACCATTAAAAGTGGGACCATTAGGGTGGGACCATGAAGGTGGGACCATGGGACCCCGGACCCGGGACCATTAAGGTGGGACCATCAAGGTAAGACCATTAATGTTTCATTTGCTATAGTCATGATTTGGTAGTCTTACTATTTGAAATAAGGACATCTAACAGGGCGTCGTTGCTCTAAGAATAGAGCAATACTATTTACGATACTACATTATTGCCGTAGCCGATCGTTATCGCAAAATGCTCCTCCATCAGGATGTAGACCCTCATACTAGGCGGCTTCTTGGCCCCGATGAAAAATTCAACAAAACTTGTAGTTTATTGATATTTTTATGGGCTTTACGAATGTCACTCTGGAAGGGGCCCCCGGAAACACCTGGCGAAAAAGCCTCTGATATCTGATTACATAAATGATTTCTACAAAAATTCCAAAGTGTATTGGAGACATCTCACGCCCATACAGTATAATAAGGCAACTTTGCCTAAGTAAAGGTTGGTTTCTACCAAATGGAATAAGAAGTACAGACTTTTCTTTGCGCAGCGCAACCAACGGCTGTCTCAATGTCGAGTCAAATCTTGCTTCTTAGCAAAAACATTGCGGAGCTTAAAATCATAGCAATTTGTACTCACCAATTATCTTCAAATCAGTTACATCGCTGAGTTTGAACTTCGGAAGTGCTTCTGCAAAAACGTCTTCCCTTTGCTTAGTTCTTTTTGGCAAGGTTGGTGGCAGGAACATCTTGATTGAGTTGTACCCAAATCAACAGAACAACCATGTGCTATGCCATGAAAGTAACGAAACAACAAAACTGAAACCAATCCTAAGAATGTGACCTTTGTAGCGTACGCATGGTCACGGCAACTATAATTGCAGAAAATTAAGACAAACAAAGGGAATCAATGGGTAAGAAGCTAAAATGTAATTTGGAATATTCAAAACAATCCCATAAAATTCTTAACCTTTACTTAGGCAAAGTTGCCTTATTATACTGTATGGGCGTGAGATGTCTCCAATACACTTTGGAATTTTTGTAGAAATCATTTATGTAATCAGATATCAGAGGCTTTTTCGCCAGGTGTTTCCGGGGCCCTTCCAGAGTGACATTCGTAAAGCCCATAAAATATCAATAAACTACAAGTTTTGTTGAATTTTTCATCGGGGCCAAGAAGCCGCCTAGTATGAGGGTCTACATCCTGATGGAGGAGCATTTTGCGATAACGATCGGCTACGGCAATAATGTAGTATCGTAAATAGTATTGCTCTATTCTTAGAGCAACGACGCCCCTGTTAGATGTCCTTATTTCAAATAGTAAGACTACCAAATCATGACTATAGCAAATGAAACATTAATGGTCTTACCTTGATGGTCCCACCTTAATGGTCCTGGGTCCGGGGTCCCATGGTCCCACCTTCATGGTCCCACCCTAATGGTCCCACTTTTAATGGTCCTGGGTCCCGGGTCCCATGGTCCCACCTCAATGGTCCCACCCTAATGGTCCCACCTTTAATGGTCCTGGGTCCCGGGTCCCATGGTCCCACCTTAATGGTCCCACCCTTATGGTCCCACCTTTAATGGTCCTGGGTCCCGGGTCCCATGGTCCCACCTCAATGGTCCCACCCTAATGGTCCCACCTTTAATGGTCCTGGTCTCGGGTCCCATGGTCCCACCTGATGGTCCTGGGTCCCACTTTTCCGGTTTGCCCCACGCTCGGTATTGTTTAAATGGCCTTCTATTGTTCTTAATGTTTCAAGAGATTGAAGTGCAACCTTGGTATGGGTGGTTTTCTAAGGAGGGTGTGTAAGAGTGTCTTCTATCGAACTGATTAAAGAGTGTACCCATTCCTGTATCCATTCCTGTGGGTATCGAGACATGTTTATTAACGAAGCGTGACTGAATTTTGCTTTTCGAAAGGCTGGAGACCAAGAAGAACAGTTATGTTGTGCAGTTGGGATGCAGAAGAATATGGTTTGATGGGATCAATGGAATGGGTCGAGGTTCGTGCTGATTTTGATAGTTAATCAATACTTTGAAGCAAAGGAGAAAATTATTATGGCTTTCCGTTCAAAGGTTCAACAGCTCATCTAAACAATGAATCATGGCATCAAGCTCAGTCGAAAGATATAAGAATAATGGTTTACGAACAAATCGAGTAATCTGTCATTTAATGAGTATAGACATGGAGAGCAAGTATTGGATGATTATTACTAGAGACTCAAAACTTTGCTTGAATGACTACTCCTCTTTTATAGGACCATGCCAAGATGCTTCAGCAGCGAGCAGTAGCATACCTGAATGTAGACATTGCAGTTGAAGGTATTAGAAGCATTTAATAATCCATTTGATCAAGTGATCTTAAATGAAGGATGCGTGTCCTTAGTAGTTAAGCTTTACTGCACATGATACATAGGTTACTATTTCCAATCTCTTTGAAACAACTTTCCACAAGCCTAAAGTGAGACATCGGTCTATCATTGTAGATCCTTAGAATAATGTGTCGTTTTATTTCACAATTTCTTTGATTTAAGTCTTTAAAATTGTGAAGTGACACTAATTCAGACTAACATCAAGCAACTATTCATGAGTGCCAAGGATATTCCTTGTAGAAGTTCATGGGGCACAAGCTTGCACTTGCAGGTCCACATCAACTGTGTAGCTCCAAGAAAGCCTGACCCGCATTTTTCAAAACTTTGAGCTTGCCTCTACTCTATGAGCTATCACTGAATGTTAGAAGATGTCTTCAATTTCAATCGTTGCAGGAAATTACACTGTAAGATTCAAAACTACACCACAGATGACCGATGCATTCTTCGATGTTGTCAAAAGGGTGAGTCTTTCAGATGTCCCTGAATTAGTGGCACTTGCTCACACTTAGTAAGTGCGGTCTTTGCTGCTGTAAGACGAAGTACGACTTAGTCTAGTTATACACGGACGAGGAAGTAGAACTAGTAGTAGCCCTGTTATACGCGTACGACGAAGTAGTCAAGTAGGACCAGTAGCCCAGCTATAGCAAACGAAAAAGTACCAGGTAGAAGCAGTGCTGATAGTTCAGTACTTTGCAGGTGACGCAGTAGGACTAGTGGCCCAGTTATAGAACGACAAAATAGGAGCTAGTAGCCGAGCCGAATTATACGCTAACGATGAAGTAGGGCAAGTTGCCCAGATATACTCATTTGTACACTCTTCCTGTGCTGAGTTGGAACGCGTATTTCAGGTAAGGCGGATACACAATATAGAAATCAGTTGCTAACGTTTCTCCATGAAAAGGATTACAGCAATTCAATGCCTGTTTCTCGCAATGGAGTGGTTTAATACTACAGTAAAATGGTTTAATTGAGTATACCACCCAAAGCCAATTTTTTGACTGATTTAGTACTTCATTCACAGGCTATCCGTTCCCTTGATTTGAAAACTGATTAGATGGTCATTGCTTGACTAGTATTCACGGACCACTTATAACAACAGACTGACTATCGACTAACTTCCATAATTACTGCAAGAATCGTTTTAAATTCTGTTCCGCCTTTTAGATCCCTGCACCAGATAGCAAGCTTAATATCTACGATGACTGGACAGAAAAGCTTCCAAGTTTCTCAAGACCAGGAGAACCAAAGTAAGTAAACAGAAAAGCCGGTTTAAACATGGCAAAAAGTAGCTAACATTGCTATCTGATTTAGATATACCATACACATTTTGATACCATAACTCCACTCCACAATTAAGGTTAAAGAGCATTCGATTGTCCATCAAAGCGAGGGCTGAAGTTCCTACTTTGGATCCTGGATCCTTTGATCCTTAAATCGAGGACAAATATTAGACTTACTACATAAGTTTCTTGTTTGTGCTTTCCTATTTTTGATGTGTCACTCCAACAATTGAAAAAAAAAAACAAGAACAACAACATCTAGCGAAGTAGTGGGATTTATGTAGCGAGTCTAGACAATATACTGAGATGGAATGAATAGAGAGGTTATGTAGACGATTGGTCAAGGCGTTCGGTTCACGATCGGTTCAAGGTCTTGGATTCAATTTCGTCGGGATCATATTTGACAAGCCCTCAGGCAACTCAGTTGTCCATCCATTCAACGTCCTTCGAGAAACCAGGGTAAATGGGGGCACATGTATTCGTTCTCAAATGGTAATATGAGGGCACAACCTAGATCCGTATCGGCAACAATGATGAAAAAAACTCGAATCTCCACCATCAAGTAAATATAAATGATTGCTTGCTAGCTTGCTTCCACCTGCTTTCAAGCTTCCTCCATGTATATTTTACAAATGCACCTCAGTAACTATGTACAATAAACCTTGTTCAACTGTCACAAACTTGGAATCTTTCTGGTTCAACTGTCACAAACTTGGAATCTTTCTGCCGGTTAGTGGCTAATGTTCTTAAAAGAACCTATAGGTAATTTCTTTATGCCCACAAGGTTGTTACAGAGCTGTTCTTAGCCAAAAAATGTATCACTACTAAACTTAAGATCACTTTATTGAGAAAAATGAATTTTTAAATGCTTTTACCTTGCAGTGTAACAGTCGTCCAGTCGGGAACAGATTACAAGCCATTTATCCAAACGATTGGTGTGCCATGCCTTGATATTCGATACTTGTACGATAAGGTATGCAACACTTTCATTCTGAACCTACAAATGGAAAAAAATTAATAGCACTTTGTTTGTACCACTACAGAGCCTTGAAAAGTTACCTGTAAAGCAATGATGATGTTGTAGGCAAAAGAAGGTTCAATTAACTGATGCAACTGGGTAAAGAAACAACGACAGTCATTTGTAGGCAAGTCATTTCGAACCATGGATTGTGTGCAAAATGCGTATTTTCTCACAGAATAGGTGAAGGGTGAAGATAAAATGATGTTTTAGCACCAGGTTAACTACTCGAGACCTCGACCCTTGCTGTGACGCTACCATGGCTGGGCTCGAACCCTGACCACACTGAGCCCCTGCATCGAGAGTCAGCACGATGTCACAGCACCTTCATTAAAAAAATAACCAGTACATATGCGGGCAGAATAAGAAGTTCTTTATCTTTATCCTTACTGAGCCGGATAAAGACAACATGTCAACGCCTATAGCGACATATACATAAATAGGAAAAGGTTTTCCAAATTTCTCTATGGTCATTTTGCTGTACTAACTCCTATTCTTTTTATTTTTATAGTTGAAGATGACTGCTGATCAGTACTCAGCGTACCACTCAATTCACGACAACTTTCATTTGATGTCAACATGGATAGATCCAGATTACAAATACCATTTGGCAGTTGCAAGAATGTGGGCCAAAATGGGCCTAAGACTCGCTGATTCTACTGTTGTACCGTTCAATCTAAACCGGTATGCGAAAAAGATTCTTGAATATGCAAGATTCTTCAAAAAGACGCACAAGCCACTCACTGACCCACACGGCATTAGTTACGGTAAGAGTCCCGTGGTTTTTCTGAAACGGCGCGGTAATGTTTTTTCCGTACGAGGTTGGTAACAAATAAAAAAATATAAAATATAAAGATTAGAAACTCCAAAAGGATGTTTCACTCCTTGTGGTTGGATAGGTTCTTAGCTCTGAAATTCTCTAAACATGGTCCAAATATCGGCTGCATATGCCCAACCATCCATAGCTCATGTAAGCTCCCCCAAAACTGTGAGCTCATTTAAATTCCACGAAAGGTGAGGGTTTCTGCGAAAATCTATAAAAGGAAAATCTATAGATTGGGTAGAAGTAACGAATTTACTGGAGGATCCAAAATAATTAGAGCTATCTTCTCTTATTCTGTCTCCAGATATGCTGATCGACAAAATACGTGAACTGGTCAAAGCAACCGAAGAGTTCCACAAACGGCTGGAAAAACTCGACACTTCAGAGTACGTATATGACTATATGGGCTTCAAAGATATAATGCGAAGGCTTTGTCACAGTCTTTTGTAGAAAAACTTCTTCTTTTTAATTCACCTCGCTCCGGGTGGAGCTTGAGACAACGAAGTCTTTGCCAGTTCGTACCACGTCTTCTGCTGCTTCATTTCCTGTTTGATTGTCCTCCCCAAGTCTCTCTCGGTCAGTCGTTCATCGCAGTGCAACACGTAGATGTCTGTCTACTGCTCATTCTTAGGACATGCCCGAACCACCACCTTTCAGCGTGTCCTTCTTATTTTTTTGCTGATATTTACAAAACCAGTTGATTTTCTAATACAGTATAAGCTTGAAGAATATATTATATTATATTATATTATATTATATTATATTATATTATATTATATTATATTATATTATATTATATTATATTATATTATATTATATTATATTATATTATATTATATTATATTATATTATATTATATTATATTGTATGTTTATATTATATTATATTATATTATATTACATTATTATTATATTATATTATATTATATTATATTATATTATATTATATTATATTATATTATATTATATTATGTTATATTATATTATATTATATTATATTATATTATATTATATTATATTATATTATATTATATTATATTATATTATATTGTATTATATTATATTATATTATATTATATTATATTATATTATATTATATTATATTATATTATATTATATTATATTATATTATATTATATTATGTTATATTGTATTATATTATGTGATATTATGTTATGTTATATTATATTATATTATATCATATCATGTTATATTATATTATATTGTATTATATTATATTATGTTATATTTTATTATGTTATGTTATATTATATTATATCATATTATGTTATATTATATTATTTTATATTATATATATTACTGGGATGGAGTGAATGTTCATTTGTCAATTCTTACATCAAAGGTGGAAGAAGCAACACGTCACGTCCAAGATGTGAATACAGTTTAAGACGCTATGCTGTTGTTACAAAATTGAAGATGCCATTGTAGATTCAAAATTAGTATAAGCAAGTTATCTTAAATCCATGCTTACAACAGTACCACTAATTATGTGTATTAGTTTCCAGTAGTTACAGTTATTAGACGCACTTTCACTTCCCTCGTATAGAATGAATACTTCTATTTATCAATGATAATGATATGCGATATACAAAGGCAATTTTCTTTACGCTTGTTCTTAGACCCCTTTAATAAAGACTGTACCGGTACATTTTGGATCCGTAACAAAAGATTTGCGAGTGCTTCGAGTACCTGCGTACTTGGAGGGCATACTGTGCCCACGGTCATTGACCGGAGGAAGGTCAGTTAGAACAATGAAAAATCTTTTGCCACACCCAAAACACGCCTATTTTTCATTGTTAAGTGAGGAAGGTTTTCAACTACTGGTATTTTTGTCTGGAGGAAGGTTGAAAACTTTTCTGGACTCTGCTGAGCCCCAGAGGGGGCATCCGTAATGATGGCGCAGCACAAAAAGAATTAGGCTGTAAACACAGACAAGAAAATATGATCGGCTATAAACATTAGAAGCTATTTCTTGAAAAAACCATAGTCAAACAGTAAAACAAGTGTTTTTCTATAGACTATTGTAGGATAAAACAATAAAAAAGATACAAACAGTACAAAAGATGCAAGTGCAAAAGGTAAGTCGAAAAAGTGTAAAGATCGTTACTGCTGATAATAGACATATAAAAGGACAGTCTGTATGTTGCATGATGCTGCTAGTTCATCACTTTTTCACGAGCATAACTTCGTTATGACGGTTCCACAACTTTGATGGCTTGTTGTAACCAGCAGTAATGAAGACATCTTCGTAGTATGAGCCGCTGAGACCATCTTGTTCCAGCCTCTTTTTCAGCATGTCAACTTGACGTTTGATTTGGCTGTAGAGAAGTGTATAGCCCTTGAAACTGTGAACATAAGCACAGAACTTTGCTGGTTTGACCATGACACTTGGATTTGTAGGAGCAGGTGGATTTTTCTGGAATTTCTCCGGGATGTAGAAACTCATTCTCAATTGCTTTTCCTCACCGTCTCCTTTCATACCGACCAAGACAGGCACGGTCATTTTAATTTCGGCCTTTTCGCTGTTTTCACCTTCGATGTAATCGAACAGTTTCATGAACATTTTTCGAGAAGTGGAGCCCATCGGTGTAGCTAAAAGCGAAAAATAAAGATAACAATCTTCACTTATTATTTATGGTAAAAAAATTTGTACACTACACGCTTTTTTTTAGAAGGAACCTACCTAAAGGCCTAGTTCTTAAAGTTCCTTATTTTTGGACCTCTTTTGGGGCAATTGTAGTTCCAACAGTTCCTTAATAGTTCCTTAATTTTATCTGCAAATAGAGTGGTCTTAACAATAAAAGAGAGACACTTGCATGTGAGTAAAGCTCGAGACTACTCAAAGAAACATTGGATACATGCTTAACGTACAATTTATGTGATTTCGACTGCAAATGAATGGAACCGGCTTTCTAATTCTTGATTATTTGCAGTGATAAAAATATTCAACATTCAAAAGTTCCTTAATGATTTTCTCTTTAGTAGTATAAGTTCTTTAAATTGGGCCTTCTACATGTAGGTTGCTTATAAAGTGGTTCCTTATAAAAAAAGCGTGTATTGATTTTTTACCCCGGCGTAGTTCTCACGAGTTTCTTATCTACCCGTCTCCAACAAGCCTCTTTCTCGAAAAAGTGTAAGCTAGATCTGATGACGCCATCAACGCGAATGATATAGGTTATCTGCACTGATATCTGATCCAAGACCGTTTGAAGATGTCAGCGCATTTCACCTTGAGGGATGCGCGAGGGCAATGATCCCTTCTCAAACTATCAGAATACCGTTTTAGAATGGCTAGAAATACAAACATTGAAAAGTTCCTTAGTGATTTTGTATTTAATTGTATAGCTATGTTATTAAAATTTTCGGGCCTTCAACATGTAGGTTCCTTATCAAGTAGTTCTTTATAGAAAAAGGCAAACACACTTTTTTATAAGCAACTGGTCAATAGGCAGAGATTTTGTTAAACGTCTCGGTTGAGATAGCTTTCTTTAAACAGCATATCATTACAAACTTGTCAATTAAGTTGAAAAGCAAGAAAAGAGCCACAAGGAGTTTTTAGTTTGTACCAGTCATTCTCTGAGGGCTGCAAAATACTCGATATTCTGAGCAATTTGGAGAGAGGGCTGTACCAAAGGTCCAGTTGCTTATTGAATAAAAAAGTACGGAAAGGTGTTTCGGCTTTTCATCGTTTCTGTTCGACTGAAGAGACTGTATCTGTATAGAAACAAAAACTCAACTAAGTGATGTTAAATAAGAACTTACGATCTCCGTAACCTTTAGTGGAAACCCAGTTGAGAGATGGATAACATCTCAATTCGTACATGTCCGTTTTGTTTTGAACTGTGAAGGGAGGACACTCATAATCACCACAGAAATCTGGACGTCCTGAAGGCAAAGGCATAGTCGGTTTGTTCTCTTTTTCCTTTCCAAAGATTCCCTTTATGCTTGAGATGATTTTGTGGAAAATACCGGAAGGGTTCTTGGGCTTCTCAAACTTGTTTTTCCAAGAGCTGAACTTGTTTTTGAAGGAGCCATGGAACTTATCTTTGAAAGAGCCAAATTTGTCTTTGAATGAGCCAAAGTCAAAAGCATCGGCACAGGCTACTGCAACCAGCAAGGTGCATGCTGCCAAAATGTAAAGTCTCATTTTCCAAACTAAAAAGAAGATAACTACAGATTAAAAAATCCTGTTTTCGATAATCGATGTATCTGAATTTTAGCATTTATTTTAGAAATCATAAATGCTTATGCCTAATAAAACTGTTTTAACAGGACAGGCGAACTACTGCTGCATGCCCTTTTTGCATTACGATGTCAATGCAAACCGAAAATGTTCAAGAAGCTTAATATTAATGTCCCAAAGAGCTGGCACTCGACAGCAGTACTAAAGTAAAAGACACTTAGTACAGTGATACATTGATATTGACACTGATACTCAGCTTTAAATTTCTCCTTTCGATGTCGTGAATTTGAAAAGTAGTCGAGACATTCTGAATGTGACATTCAAACCCGTTAAAGTGTGAGACAAAAAGCTGGAACGGAAGGTAGGATATAATTCTCAAGAGATATCTATGTATGATGTTTACAAGTGATTTTTACTTAGTTGTTTACTTGTAAAGTCTTAATAACATAAATTTCAAACACACGACATGGGTTGCGCCTCGGGTTGCACGGGTTGGAAGGTGGGATGATTTGGCTAAAATAAAACAGGCCAAACAGTTTTAACACGTTAAAAGTTATCGAAGTTGCAGTGCAAAGTGCAAAAGAGCTCAACGAAAACTCACCTTACTATACTGAAGAATGTTCTGATCTGACACGTCACTTCTTGTGCACCAACAAGCAGCACCAAACAGCAATGATAACTTTGATTTGCAATTCGCAAACACTTTTATTTGACCAGAAACAATTAAGACACTTTGACCCTGAAAGCTGTTAATGTTATATAATACAAGCACGTGATTTTACACTTTTTCTCTAGTGTTTCATAACATTTGCACGCAGAAGTGAAGGTTAAGTTATTCGTACACAGCATGGACAGAAATTTTCACCCTTCGAAAACTTGCACGCAGCGAGCGCACGCTTTTTGCGAAAATCCAATTTTGCTCATCTAATGAAATCCATTTATTGGGAAGATTATTCAAAGTAAACTTTAAAGACGGAAAATTTCCCAAAACCATTTAGCAAGCTCATGTTGAGCTGAACCGACAGTACATAGATAAAATAGGCCTAAGAGGGACGTTGGATTTGTGAATTTTGAGAAGACGGATGGATGGTCACAAAACATTGTCACAAAAGATTGCTCATCAAAAATTTTTTTGCTTACGACAAACAGAAAATGTTTTTGAAGTTTTTCAAAAACATTGCCAAGCAACTTCTGTTTATCGCAGCCATTTTTCTAGAACAAGATGGTTTCGACCCGACACTTATATAGCCGAATTAACCGAATAACAACTTATTTTCCATCGCACTTCCCCAAGTACATAAGACTCCATTAGTTGAATTGGCCACGGAATTTGCTGCAAAAATGCGTATTCAAATATAATTCACAGTACAAGGAACACCGCCTCATTTTGTTGAAAAATTAAGAAACTTCAGCCTCAACTCAGAAGGTTCCTTACAAAAGAATATGTAGTAAGTCGCTACACGCTTTTTTTATAAAGAACCTAGCTCAAGGCCTGGTTCTTAAAGTTCCTTATTTTTTTACCTCTTTTGAGACGATTGTAGTTCCAAAAGTTCCTTAATAGTTCCTTAATTTTAACTGCACATACAGTTTAATGACTACTGTACAGAGACATTTGCATGTAAGCAAAGCTCGAAACTACTCAAGGAAACATTTGATACATGCGCAAAGTACAATTTATGTGATTTTCGACTGCAAATGAATGGAACGGGCTTTCTAATTCTTGATTGTTTGCAGTGATAAAAATATTCAACAATGAAAAGTTCCTTAGTGATTTTCTCTTTAGTAGTATAAGTTCTTTAAATTTTCGGGCCTTCTACATGTAGGTTCCTTATAAAGTGGTTCCTTATAAAAAGCGTGTATCTCAAAAGAAAATCTCTGGCCACTAAAATTTATCCACTACTTAGAGCGGTGTTGGTCAGCAGAAAATTAAGAATTGCCTGGCCGTGGATTGGAAATCAACATCGAGATATGAAAAACAGCACTTTAACGAACAAACAAAATCGTTTTTAACACAAGAAAAAAAGAAAATTGTTCCTCGAAATCAAACTTGTGATGTGAATCTAAAAGGGCAGCTGAGCTAAGGATACCAGCTAACGCATTTACCACTGTCAACAGAAACTTATCAGACTCCAAATTCAGGCATTTGATTAAGAAGATCGATGTCGTTCTGTGCTTCTTTATTTATCAAACAAACACCATTGCGAATAGTAACCGTTGAAAAGAATCAAATCGGCAAGTAAACGCTAAGAGAGCATTCAGAAGAATCAAGCGTCAGAAGATAGTAAAAGTGAGGTTTTATTTGATATTCATTTATAGGCTTGTACATAGGCTTCCGTATTTATTATTAAACACATAGCAGATGAAGAAAACCACCAGAAAAGATTCTGATTTACATTCACGGTATTACGAAAGGGATCGACAGCGCATCGTCTCTTTCGAGCTGAAACACCGATATAACAAAACGAGTCGACAGCGTATCGTCTCTCTTCTAGCTGAAACGCCGATATAACAAAACGAGTCGACAGCGTATCGTCTCTCTTCAAGCAGAAACATCGTTAAAACGAAACGGATCAACAGCGTCTCTATCCGACCTGAAATATGGCTAATTTATCGTCTGTTGGGAATCCTACCTACTGCCATCCGACGCTGTTCCCACCGATGAGAGACGTCGCATCAATACGCTTCATATCATTCATTCATATATTCAGCGGCGCTGTGGCAGTCGCTGGAAACTTACTCGTGGCGATTTCGATCTGCTTGCATTCAAGACTACATACGTTTACTAACTATTTCATATTATCATTATCAATAGCTGATGGAGTCGTGGGATTAGTAGGACAACCACTGATGGCCTATTTGTTATGGACAAGAGGCGAAACGCCATGCGTATTTCAGAAAGTACAGTACTTCGCTGGTAGTGCGTCTTGCGGGGCTTCGGGCTTGTTATTATCGTTGGTTAGCATTGAACGCTATCTTCATATATGTAGACCGTTTTTATACGAACGCTTCGTGGATGGCAGAAAAGTTGTATTGGCTATAATAACTTTCTCCGTAAGCTCAATGGCCTTGACATCAATTAGTTTCAGCAATATCAACAGACTCGCTTATAGCAGCATTCTACTCGGCTTTTATGTCTTATCACTCGTATGCATAATCCCGTGCTATCATTTTATTTACCGCACGGCGACTTTTCACGTGCGGCAAGTCGACCGCGAATGTTCAAACGCCTCGATAATACAAGCGAAAAAGACCCGCAGGTCAACAATGACTATTTTCGTCGTTGTTCTTGTGTTTCTTGGCTGCTGGGCGCCATTTTTTATTTTGAATTTCATCTGGAACTTAGACGTGAACAGGACATACAACCCACGCTTGTTACATACAATTTTTTACTACGCATTGACGCTCGGGTACTTTAACAGTTGTCTGAACCCGTTCTTGTACACTTTTAATAACACGGCGTTGCGGAGCGGAATCCTACAGACTATCGTTAAAATATTTGGTAAAAGAGTTAGCAAGCTATGCTGCATTGGCGATCAGAGTAAGGTAGTGCCGGAGATTACAATTACCCCGTAAATAAGAACGCTAATAAAATCATACTCATTGTTGCCGAACCTGCTCATGGACAAAATCAATGACGACGTAATGGTGAATATAGCGTTTACGGAACGCGTAAATACAAATGATGTTTGGAAGTTACGATAATGCATGTGTCGAAAGCGCGTAACGAAAGGTCATATTGATGAATATAGCGTTAACGACACGCGTAAATACAAATGTTTGGCAGTTACGATGATGCATGTACCGAAAGCGCGTAACTGAAGTGACAGTGAAAGTGGCAATCATATTTTAATCATCTGTGTCGCGTAACTGTGGTACGTTATCAAGCGAAAGAGTGCTATTTTGCCGGATAGAAGTATTACTGACATGTAGCTATCGAATCATAAGAAGCTTACCTCGTGAAGCGAATGAATGAAATCGGGAAGGATGCCTGTTTAAACATTCCAGTGAAAGTACATCACGAAACTTTTTTTCCGTTCCAGAAAGTGAAATGCTAAAAATTAAAAAGACGGTAAAAACGGCGTGGAATTAAGCGAGGAAAGTTTCCAGCTGGGGGTATTTTCATCTAAAGGAAGGTCGAGCAATTTTCTGGACTCTATATCAGAAAGACTATAACAATAAGATTCTTTATTCATATGAAATATAAAACTAAAAACTCTTAAATATAGACTTAATTTTTGACCTTCATCAGCATACTCATCCTTGTGAGTATGCTAATGAGGATTAGTAGATCGAAACGTTCAAGCATAAAGTTTATGTGTAAATGCGGGTGATTTGCCTAAAAAACGATCTAGGAGTTCAAGACGTCCAACGTTAATGGTAAATGTGGGTGATCTGCCTAAAAACCTTACTTGTCATAATCTCAAATCGAGATACAGAAAAGTGTTTGAAAATCAAAGTACATGTCTACCAGGCCGAAACAAGCCTCGATGGTTAATTCTTATAAGTCCATTTTATAACTTGCGAGAACTCAAGGCCTACGCGGTTCTACGTGGCGTGGCCTGGCGTCCTATCCAGTGACGAGGTTAGGCAAATGCAAACACAAAATGCTATGCACTTCTGTGAAACATTCTGGCTCAGGTGTAGATAGATCGGAACGTGGTTAAAGACATAGAGAGAAGACGTTAGGGAAGCAACAGCAACAACATAGTCAATTAATTCCCAAATGCTTAAAACACGTGTAGAAGGCCACACCCTCACTGCAGCTAAATTTATCTTCACTTAAAAACATCAAATATTGGAAAAACTATTTGTCTACCTGTTTGAAACCGTTTTATCATCAGGAAATTAAGCAGCCAATTCTTCGAGAATTCTGTGAAGAAGTATAGAGAAATTAGGCGACTTGAAATCATATTTTAGGGACAAAATTACCGATTTTCTAGATTTAAGACCGTTAGGTTGATCAACATTGATTAGAAAAGTGTGGATATTTTACTCCATTAATTAAATATCTCACGAAAACATCATTAAGAGCAAGCAAGGTTTACTAATACACACGCCAGATAGTTCAAAATACGTTATTTCTGAAAGATTCATCATCTTAAGTACGACAGTTCTACCAAAGACTCAGAAGCATTAGGCTCTGGCTAAACGATCAAACATTGCTGGTCAAACATTTGCAATGCAAATTTAATGGTGCTAGGAGCTCAGTGTGGTCAGGTGAAGGTGAAAGTGAAATTGTGTTTTAGCGCCAGTCGCTAGGATCTCAGTAGTAGGTTAACTAATCGAGACCTCGACCCTGGCTGTGACGCTACCGTGGCTGGGCTCGAACCCTGACCACACTGAGGTTCTGAAACCACGAGTCAGCTGGATTACACCACGACGCCACAGCACCTTTAGGGTTCGAGCCCAGCCACGGTAGCGTCAGAGCCAGGGTCGAAGTCTCGATTAGTTGGCCTACTACTGAGATCCTAGCGACTGGCGCCAAAGACATCGTTTCACCTTCATCTAAATTTGCTCGCTGACCACTAAAGTTGGCTTTATCTTGTTGATAAATAAGAGCTAATTCGCTCAGAGTACATGTTCGTGAACTTAAGCAGAAATTAGCCCTCTGCAAGAAGCGGGATCTTCTGACGGTTTGCCTTACACAAACAAGCATAATCATTTACATACACATATTATTAGTTTTTCATTTTCTCTAGGTATCTTCACCACTTTTGCTTGTTGTTTTTAGGATCTGTTTAACAACAAATGGATTAAAATAACTTCTAGTTTCTACGATACAGAATAAACTTGTTCAAACAATTTCAGTACCGAACTGGTGCTTCATTGCAGTGATATCAGCGACGCACGCTCTTTGCGTTAAATATCAGAGTAGATGTATTAATTAAATCAAGACCTGCAAGAGATAAGGCGATAAGATTTTTAATCACGATTGTGATAGAAGCGAAGCGGGTTAAAGAATCAAAGAAAGTATAACATATTCAGACCGATATGGGAGCGAATACACGTAAGGCCGTGGCCAAACGATAAAATATTTTTTATCAAATATTCGATGCTTGCTTCGATGTTTAGTGGTTTGGCCACGTCGCAAAACATTGCTTGACAAGCAGAATTCGATAAGCAATGTTTTTGAAAAATTTCAAAACATTCTCTGCTTGTTACGAGCCAAAAATGTTTGGCGAAAAATTCTTTAAACACATACAATGCTTGCGGCCGGTCAAACATTTTATATGCAATGTCTGGCCGTCTGGCCACGTCACAAAACATTGCTTGACAAGCAGAATTTGATAAGCAATGTTTTTGAAAAATTTCAAAAGCATTTTCTGCTTGTTACGAGCAAAAATGTTTGACAAAAAGAAAAATGCTTTACACCCAATGTTTGCAACGTGGCTGAAAGTCAAACATTTTTGGTCAAACATTAGATAAAGAATGTTTGGCCGTTTTCCCACATGCTAAACATTGGAAAACAAGGAAAGCTTGATTAGAAATTTTTGTTGAAAACTCAAAAAAACATTTTTTGCATGTCACAAGCAAAAAATGTTTGGCAAGTAATGTTTGTGACGTGGCCAAACGGTGAAACATTTGTTCGAGAAGGTGATGAACATTCAAAGTCAGCCAATGGTGAATAAAGTTTAAACATTTTTTGCTGTTATACTGAGAATGGTATACCATTGTACCACAATAACATCGAGTGGAACGGGGGGTGATAATTCAAATTGGCGCAGCAAATTAAATCTTAGAAGGAATGAATGAATGAAATTGGATAAAGAACCCACTTACTCTATTGATATCCAATGAAGTCCTCATGGGTAACAACAGCAACAGAAACAGAAAATATCTGCACATCTGGACATCTAAACGTTCACCAACTCTGTCGCGCTTCTCGTAACGGCTGACTGCTACTGATCGTCCTGTATTCTATCTGCAATAGTAGATTTCTGAACCTCTTCTTTAACATATTAGATATCTTTTATATCTATTTTTCATTTAATTCACTGCCCTGCTCACCAAAGTCTGCATCTGTGTCTCGTTAAAAAGGAGGGTCCCTCTGCGGTTTTCACGGCTTCTGGATCGGTTTTAGATTTCTGAACCTCTTCTTTAACATATTAGATATCTTTATTATCTATCTTTCATTCAATTCGATGCCCTTCTCACCAAAGTCTGTTACTGTGTCTCGTTAAATAGAAGGGTCCCTCTGCGGTTTTCACGGCTTCTGGGTCGGTTTTAGATTTCTGAACCTCTTCTTTAACATATTAGATATCTTTGTTATCAATCTTTCATTCGATTCGATGCCCTTCTCACCAAAGTCTGTTACTGTGTCTCGTTAAATAGAAGGGTCCCTCTGCGGTTTTCACGGCTTCTGGGTCGGTTTTAGATTTCTGAACCTCTTCTTTAACATATTAGATATCTTTGATATCAATCTTTCATTCAATTCGATGCCCTTCTCACCAAAGTCTGTTACTGTGTCTCGTTAAATAGAAGGGTCCCTCTGCGGTTTTCACGGCTTCTGGATCGTTCTACAGGGTTTATATGACTTCACAGCTCTTGGTATTTGAAAGGACTTTATCTTAAGCCTTAACGACAGTGACTGCAAATCACTTTAAATTTACACCATTGAATATAGTTCGTATCAAGCCTATTTGATTTACACTAAGTCACTGAAACCAATTTGTTCCAGTGTTAATATTCCATAGCTGCATAATATAAAATACGTTATATTCATTTATATACAAAATATTTTATAATATATATACACATATATGCCTTGGGATAATACACTAATTGTAGTAAGGTTATTCCTTATAATGCAATGCTTATGAACGCAAACCTCTTTGTTGTTTTAAAATTTCGTTGAATCGTTTCGTTTCCAATTTGTACAATTGATTCTGTTCGATTTCCTCATGTCCTGGGTGCCATAGCTCTGCCAGTATTCGTTCCATGTTGCAAGCTCTTAACGTGTGCGACGGAATAATACTCCTGTGAACCTATGCAGAAGAAAACTTGGTGCTACAGTGCTACAGTTGAAAACATTTATTTTGCTGTCTTAATCACCAACTTAATACTATATTTGAAAGCAAAACCAGGGGGTATTAATCCCAGCTATACTTTCCTTTACCATCATTGCGTTTCTTTAGCCAATATAACCGGGGACAGGTATCATAAGCCCCCTTTCTGATGTTTATACTCTGAGTAGCGTCAGACGAAAACAGCTTTAAATCAGTGAGGACAACTTTCGAATAATTGGCAGAGCATGTTCGTTGTTTCATCGAGTGTTTTGGAATCTTTCCACGTGAAAACCAAAAGGCCGGTTCTGGGTAGACAGAAAGAGTTCGTTTATTGACTTGGACTCGTCAGTTCATATTATTGGTCTTCCTGTTGTATCCCGCGAAATGGTTAGCGTTCAAAGCATGAGGCATTTAGATCCGCATCTGGGTAAAAACTCAGCTTTATAAGTCAATTTTTTCGGTCTGTTCTGATGTTTATACTCTGAGGAGTTTTAAAGTCCAAATTTTTAGTTATGCTTCTCATAGGGCATACCTTAATTATCTTTTAACTAAGTATGCCCTATGATGCTTCTGCTGTTTACAGCAATTTTAAAAGTGTGTAAGCTAAAAGTTCTCTAACCTGAAGAGTATCTCGAAGATCAAAAGTGGAAATTGGCGGAAGAACAGTTGGGTGTGCTTTGCCTGCTGCCAAGGATAACACTGCTTCAGCTTCTGCAACATCAGCTGTTACTGTATCTTCAGGCGTTCTGAAAAAAGATTCAACTATTAATTGAATTAAAGGATAACACCCTGCTTCTTACTTCCGCTTCTTATTTTAGGATACTTCCGCTTCTTACTTCAGGATACTTCCGCTACTTACTTGAGGGTACTTCAGGACACTTAATTCTGGATACTCCCTCTTCTTACTTCTGGAAACTTCCGCTTCTTACTTGAGGATACTTTCGTTTCTTAATGCAGGATACTTCCGCTTCTTACTTCAGGAAACTTCCGCTTCTTACTTGAGGGTACTTCAGGACACTTAATTCTGGATACTCCCTCTTCTTACTTCTGGAAACTTCCGCTTCTTACTTGAGGACACTTTCGTTTCTTAATGCAGGATACTTCCGCTTCTTACTTCAGGAAACTTCCGCTTCTTACTTGAGGGTACTTCAGGACACTTAATTCTGGATACTCCCGCTTCTTACTTCTGGAAACTTCCGCTTCTTACTTGAGGATACTTTCGCTTCTTAATTCAGGATACTTACTTTTGGATACTTCAGCTTCTTACTTCCGGGCACTTCCTTTCTTACTTGAGAATACTTCCGGTTCTTGTTTCAGAAACTTCCGCTTCTAACTTGAGGATATTTCCGCTTCTTATTTCAGAATACTTTTCTTTCTCACTTGAGGATACTTTCGTTTCTTCCTTTAGGATACTTCCGCTTCTTACTTGATGATACTTCCGCTCCTTACTTCCAGACACTTTCCTTTTACTTCCGGACACTATTCTTTCTTGCTTGAGTATACTTCTGCTACTTACTTCACAAAACTTCCGGTTCTTACTTGAGGATACTTTCACTTCTTACTCCTGGATTCTTCCGCTCAACCCTATGCCTAAATCAGAATTCTCTTGCATCCAACTTGTATCTGCACAAACGCGGCACTCTGTAAATGGTGTTAGCAGTCTGTAGAGTGTAAAGTTGCAGTTGCTTCTTGGGCCAATTCGTTTCAGCCTATCGAACTTTTTTGGTCTTCTACCCTGTCAGAAGTCCCTTGAACAACATTGTGATTTTCGACAAATGACTCCTCTTTTCTTTCTTGCTGGGAAATCCAGGAAATTTACCAACTGGCATTTATGTAATCTATAGCGATCAGTCCAGCTAAGAATTATATTCTTTGAAGCCATTCTGTTCCACTTTAAGGCATGTCAAATGAATTCCAAATTCTAATTTTAATCAAATAACTGGTACAAATTAACAATGCAAAAAAGCAACAACAAGTACCTTCGTTTCATCTTCTGTTGGTTAATTTTCTGTTGACAAATGCCAAATGAGTGTCTAAAATGACCGTCTCTCAATCGATGGTTTTTTCTCCTCGCTACACAAGCAGTCAGAATATTCTTCAGAAAGGCCTGTAACGCAACCAATATAAATATGTACCGTATTTCCTCGAATAAAGCCCCCTCGAATAAGCGCCCCTTAGTATACAAAAGAGATGATTTGAAATAAACGCCTCCCCCTTTTAAATACCCTATGTAACGGTAGAATATTGCTTGAAAAGCAAATCTCCAATGTTTGACCGACGATGTTTGATTGTTTGGTCAAGGCGTAAAGAAGTTGATACGACATTGTTCAGCTACACCACTACGGCAAACAGAAAATGTTGTTGAAGTTTTTCAGAAACATTTCCAAGCAAGTTCTGCTTGCCAGGCAATTATTTGCGAAGTGGTCAAACGGCCATACTTTGCTTGCAAAGCAAATCTCAAATATTTGCATGACAATGTTTGATCGTTTGGTCAAGGGGTAAAGAAGTCGATACGACATTGTTTAGCTACACCATTATGGCAAGCAGAAAATGTTGTTGAAGTTTTTCAGAAACATTTCCAAGCAAGTTCTGCTTGCCAGGCAATTATTTGCAAAGTGGTCAAAAGGTCAAACATTGCTTGTAAAGCAAATCTCAAATGTTTGCCTGACAGTGATCGTTTTGCCACGGCCTAAAGCAGTTGATGCAACATCTTTCAGCTACATCATTACAAAAACAGAAAGAGAAAACAAGTACTCTACCTCAACTGAATAAAATAATACAGAAGCAGTATCTTCGGAAACTGAGTCCAGCCCAGCTTCCCATGCTCCGAGATACAATCGACCATGCAGTGTTGGTATGTCCGGTAAAGCCATTTCATAGCTGCAGAGTTTTATGTCTACGTCTTCATCTAGAAAATAAAGAATAGAAGAAGCATGATTTCTCTTGCACAATGAAGCTTATTTTTGAAATAGAAATAACTCTACACACTCATCCTCCTATCGAAAATCCTGCTTCCCATTGGACCAGTGGTGAGTGGTAGCAGACGTCCGCGCTGCTTACACAGTAGATGGGAACAATCCTTGCACTTTTACTTATACTTATGCTTATGAAATTTGCATAGGCTCATGGTCTGAGGCAACGTCTGGAGAATGCAACAATAAAATAGAAAGGCTATGGGTCCAATATGTTGGACAAGAGACATCATAGTCAATGGAAACATCTAGTAATAGTTATGAGGCAAAAACTTTTGACTGAAAATACACTAAGGTGCCAAATAAACTGGGGGGTTAAATAAACGGGGGGGTGGAAAATTTTTCGAAAATTCAATAAACGGGGTGTCCTAAAGGTCCGTGGGGGTGGGGGAAAACTCAAAATTAATAAATGGGGGCACGTTAATTTGGCACCTTAGAGTAGCCCATAGCAAAAAAGTGTGTTTCTTATAAAAACATGTAAAAAAATCAAGGAAAAACCTTACCCTGTTTTAAAAACGATTCATCAGATTTCAAACCAGCATTTTCACAAATCATGAAAAAAAATGTTCAAGCAAATTAAATAACAAATATGTGATATGTAAAACACTTTACATAAACCTAAAATACATGAACGGAATGCTAAAATCTTATATAATTTACCTTTTGAATAACTAATGGCATCTTCTCAATTGGATTCACATAAGAAAACTGATGCTAAAAAGAGAAGAAGCATCTTTTTAGGAATTTTCCAAAAACGGTAGAGTTAGTAGGAGCTAAAATTGTATTCTTTTTGTCCCATGGTACCAAGAATGGTAGATACAGGCTTCAAACCATTTTACCTATTCTTCTTGTAATTCTGTTTCTTTGAGAGATTATTCCAGGGAAGGGGTTCATTAAACGATTTTCAATCAAGGGGAGGCTTATTCAAGGGAAGCTCATATATGACAGGAGGGCTACTGGAGGATTTATGAATATTAACTTCTTGGCCACAACACCTTTTGGGAGATATCTTGTGTTATTTTTCTTGCGCTTTAGAAGGTTTTTCAATAAAGCCACGGTAACACATGTGACGTTTTGCTTGAAATGACAACAGATAAAAAACTATTTTTCTTACCTGCAGTTTTTCATTAACTGGCTGACTTGGTCTTTTTACTTTTGGTTTTCTCAATACCACTGATCTTGAAACTGCCTTTTGAGGTGTTTTAGGAGGAATGGAAGCTGAAATATAAAGCAGAAATATTCAAGAGCTGTTGGAATATTTTTAACAGGAATCCAAGGCACACAAAAATAACTTGAGTGGGCAATATGGAGAATATGCAGCAACTGTGAGTGATACCAAAACATACCTGGTGAAGCAATCAATGCATGGCATCTAGCAAGTATTGCCAAAATAAATTCATTGTGATAATGAACTAAAAAGGAAAGAAGAACAATTTTAATGCTTCCCCAATATAAATACAGTATGGTGGCTCTGGTGCCCTTGTAATTACAGAGTGCTTTTGTATACTGAGAGAGAAAAGCTAGTAATGTTGTTAGGGACAACATGGAAAATGGCAATACTGATGATGATGATTATGATGATAGCAATGACCTTAATTATGATATGATGTTTGTCATGATATTGCTGACCATAAAGATGATGATGATAATGATGTTGACAATGATGATAATGATGATGTTAACGAATGATAATGATGATGATTATCATGACACTGCAAACAATACTGATGATGATGATTGTCAAAGTGATGATGACAATAAGGGGGACAAAGATTATTTCAATGACAAAGATGATGATCATTATGATGGCGATGATGGTGATGACAATGAAGATCATTATGGTGATGATGATGATGATAATGATGATGATGAAGATGGTGATGGTGATGTGCTAATGGTAAAGATGAAGATGGTGAGGATAATGATGATGATGATGAAGTTCATGATGCAGATGATAATGATGGTGGTAATGGTGACAATGATGATGATGATGAGGAGGAGGATGAAGATTATGATGATGACAATAACGATGATGAAGATGATCAAGACACTGAGAAATGTCAATGATCTTAAGCTATCTGACATTACAGTAAAAGTACAAAGTAACCAAATATGCTGATTACTCACTTTTACCAGGACCAAGTAGTTGAAAAGCTTGTGTGTCAAAGTCTTCTTTGGTTATCTAAAAACAATGATCCATTTATTAAAACAAACACTTCAGAAAGATAAATAGCATAAAAGTAATTTCCCCAATTTTTTCATCATATTTAGACAACTCAAAAATCGATCTTGAAGTTGATAAATAAACTTTCAAACTCTTCACTGGAGATCTCCATCAGGCTGCATTTCATGTACCTAGGCCCAAAGATCTTTGGTGAGAAAGGATTATCTTGGCACAACTGGCGTGAGAATCTTATCCAGGGTGCATTTCATGTACTTAGGCCTGAAGATCTTTGACGTGCAACTTGCCTTTGAACAATAAAATCTATTGTTTTTTCGGCATATATCACAAAATCTTCGGCGTGGACTTAACATGGAATGCAAACCTAGTTATAATAACAATAGAAACTGGCGTGAAATGTCAAGAACACAATTTCTATTGTTTTCCAGCATAGTGGTACAGAATGTTGGCGTAAACTTCAGCATCAGCAGGTTTACATGGAATGCATCCTGCAGTGTAGGCTACATGGGGGCCAGACTGGAAAACATGCAAGTTTTGGTCTATGCGTAGTTGCAACAAAATTGAAAAAAACAATAGATTAATTAACATACTAATAGGTCAAACTATAGGAGAGGTGCAAGCGTATTTGCGAGTGCGAGCATGTTTTCCAACCAGGCATGGGGGACAGGACTAAAATTTTGATAATGAAGCAACAGATCAATCGCTCCTGTTGGATGATGTCAGCTTTATTAGCGTATGCCTTGCCAGCCTGCATTGGGGGAACTTGCATTGCATGATGGAATGCACCTCACTGATTTTTATCATGCTCATTTTACCTTTTGTCTGTACCATAGCTTCATATTGTTCCAGTACCTAGTAAAAAGAAGGTAGATTAGATCAAAGATATGAATTGATTTCAAAGCATAAACAAGACGATTGACAAGTTTGTTCCCTTTTTCCTATACAATTCTTTTCTTGTACTAAAAACAAGAACAAACACTACCTACTAAACAGGCCTAAATTTTATTGCAGTGTTAAAGGAACTGAATGCTCCAATCATACACAACAAAACACTCATCCAAGTCAATATTATGTATATCAATATCTTGAAAACGATATCTTTTGGTACTTACTTCTCTCCGAACTCTCCTACAGCAACGATTAGTTGTTTTCGCGCCAGCTCCAAGTCAGCCATTTTGTTCGCTAGGCCTGTATGGACAAAGACAAAGAGAATTTGCGCACGCGCGTGAAAGAACAATGTCCTTTTGACCCCACTTGACCCCTTGTCACTAGTTGGCGCCATGCTGTTAGAGATTCTTTTCTTTTCATGTTGATTATAAAATGGCGGTAAATATTGCGGGATTGATAGCGATCATAATATTTTACATTATAATATTGATAATTGGGCTTCTCGCAGCGCGTAAAAAGAAATCAGGAGATGAAGCTACTGGTGGGGAAGGTGAAGAGATTATGTTGGCTGGAAGGAACATTGGATTATTTGTTGGAACTTTTACAATGACCGGTATAAAGTGTTACTGTTTAACTTCATTGTTCATTCATTTGCTTCGACAATATGTTTGTTCCCTTTGATTTTGGCATTTTGGCTTGGTCAACCCATCTATTTCACGTTGAGTTCGTACGATCCCCCGTCCAAAATCACAAGTGCAATGAAAATATGCAGCAATGGTGGATGCTTTGCCTCTCTTCCCAGCCAATCATACCAGGTCCTACAGGATGTTGGCTGTCTGCCCCCTAGCGGGGTACATCCAGTAAAACGTGGAACAGGTGAGCTCTTGTGGGGTAAAAAAGTACATCCGAACGGATACCAACAGATCGAAAAAGTACACATTTTTCATAAGAACAACCTTGTCATTACTTCGATCATTGAGGGAACTTCTAAACAGAAAACCGGGGGTTTCTCAAAGCCTCCTTGCTTTCAAAATATAAAATCGACCCCAGATGATACAGCAATTGAAATTGGAATGATAGAGTACCTGAGACGAAAATGCTACCCAAAATATTCAAAATGACACCTGAATATATACCAAAATTGGCAAAAAAGATACCCAAAAAGATACCAAAATGGGCAACAACCTTACTCATATGAATGGCTCATATAAACCCACCCACACCATGGAAGGAACCCCCAAGGCATGCAGTAGACTGACCCCCTTAAAGCAATAGATCTATTGTTTTGGGATAAAAATAAAAAATAGCTTAGGTTTGATGATTCCATGTTTTCCTTTCAGCAACTTGGGTTGGTGGAGGATACATCAATGGCACTGCAGAATCTGTGTACTCATCTGGACTTGTATCGGCACAGGCCCCATGGGGGTACGCTATAAGCCTTTTAATTGGTGAGTGATGCTAGTTAATGCCATGTCATTGGTACCATCCTTCTAACACCCCTGTTAATGTACAAGGGATGTTGTCCAGCATAATGCCAAAGATCTCTGGTGGGGAACAATGATTTCCTATTGTTACTTCTATTGTTCTATTGTTTAATTTTTGGCCTATTGAGCATTGTGTATATATTGAATGCACCATGGGTGTGGCCACCTGATTGCTTTTTTTTTCTTTTAGGTGGTTTGTTTTTTGCCCAAACCATGCGAGACAAAGGCTATGTCACCATGCTTGACCCACTGCAAGAAAAGTATTCCAAATGGATGGGTGGTCTGCTGTACATTCCTGCATTTTTTGGAGAAACAATGTGGACTGCAGCTATCCTTGGTGCCCTTGGTGCAACATTGAGTGTAATATTGAATCTGGATATTGATGTAGCTGTCATTATTTCTGCATTAATAGCAGTGGCATATACCTTCTTTGGTGGATTATATGCAGTTGCATACACAGATGTTGTACAACTATTCTGCATCTTCTTTGGTCTGGTGAGACATTATTGCCAATGATTTCTTTTGTTTGTCACTGATACTCTGAAATTACTGCTCCATAAGCAGATTAATAGTGCTGCTGAGTGCCAATGTGGGCCTCTATGGCACAAAGCATGGCCACTGATCCTGCCCTTAGGTGCTGAAGATGCCAAACATTTTTGGGACCATACCCATTCCTAGTGGCATAGCCGACAGTGGTTACCTTTAGGGCATACAACTAAGGGCACCAGCTCATACAAGGCTCCAAGGGGCCCCCGAACTTAAAATTATGTCTTTATGAAAAGATAATTTCTTGATGCAATACACATGTTTTCTTACATGCCAAACTGCTTATAAGTGAGAAAGTCATTAATATTGCAAAGTTGATGCTTTAGAGCAGGATTAGCTTATAATAACCTGAAGTTTTTAAAATCTGACCCTCCTTTGTGTAAAGTGGTTGTTGCAACTGCCAAAAAAATATGAACGTCAAAAAAGCTTTCGATATACTTGCAGTTTCCTATTCCCTATTTTCTAGTGCCTATTTCCTATTTCAGCTTCCTAGTTCCTTACCATGGTAACAAGGGGCCCCAGTCCCACTACGTTACTTAGGGCCCCACAGACCTCCGCTATGCCACTGTCCATTCCTGAGGGAAATGCTATGTTACTCCAGAAATATGCACCTTTTTTAAAAAATTAACCTTTAAATGAAATCAATTAACCAAGAAATATCAATGAAGCCACCTTTGCTGGCAATTAATTCTAACTCTATTCTCTTTTAGTGGCTGACTATTCCATTTGCCATGACCCATGACAATGTAAGCAAAATAACAACCACAAGCTCAAGTTGGGTTGGAACCTTTGATCAAAAACACACTGGAGAATGGATTGATCTTGCAATGTTACTGGTAAGACGGAAAATTTAACTGGTAATACCACTGTAATCTCATGTTAATCAACAAAAAATATTGGAGCTGTAATCACAGTATCGAGAAAGTTGACATGTATTTCATTTCTAAGATTCATTTGCGATCTGTTTCTTGTGAAGGCAGTAACGTAATGCAGGATTGCAATTTCATACAATCGTCCTATAATCTTAGCTATGGTCGGTAAATTTCATGCTGTGTTTTGTGTTTTATTCTTAGTGTTTTGGTGGCGTTCCATGGCAGGTCTACTTTCAAAGAGTGCTGTCTTCAAAGTCGGCAAAATATGCCAAATATCTATCGATTACTGCTTCATTTGGTTGTATTTTCATGGCTGTTCCCGCTGTTCTTATCGGAGCAATCGCTAAATCTACTGGTTTGTTTCGCTTTTGCAACTTGCTAAAACTTCACAATTATCATCATCATAAAGATTATTTGAATTATTTACTTCCACTCTTCTGTTGCAAAACCATTGTTCGTAACATTTGAGATTTGATTTACAACCAATGTTTGGCCGTTGATACACATGTTCTGTTTGTTACAAGCAAAAGATGTTTGACAGTGGCCAACGGTCAAACTATTTTGTTTGATAAACGGTCAAAACAGTCGAACGTCTGGTTTGACAATCAAATTTTGGATGTTTGACGAATATGTTTGATTGTTTGACCAGGGGATCATGTTTGACAAGCAATGTTGGAAAGGCGGCCAAATGATCAAACATTGCTTGACAAGCAAAAGTAAAATGATTTGTGGCGTTTTGTTTTTGAAAAAAGTTAAAAACCTTTTTTTGCTTGACGCGAACAAAAAATTTTTGACGAAGAATGTTTTTGGACGTGGCCAAACGGTTAAAACCGAACATTCTGCTTAACAAGTTAATTTTAAATGTTTATCGAACAATGTTCGATCGTTCGGCCAGGGCCTAAACGCTCTACAAAAATCGAACGGATAGGCTTTAAGTTCATACAGGGACTTGCAGCTCCAATTTTCTCGGTTTTTGCTCATTTTTACAGCATCTGAATCGTACGTTATCAGTGAATTTTTGTTACAGATTGGAATGAAGTTTCAAGTTCAAGATTAAAAGCAGATAATATGACAATATCAGACACAAGACTTGTATTACCTCTTGTTTTACAATATCTCACACCAAAATGGGTCTCATTCTTTGGCTTGGGTGCCATTTCTGCTGCTGTGATGTCATCAGCTGATTCTTCTGTTCTTTCTGCAAGCTCCATGTTCAGTTACAATATCTATAAGCTGATACTACGACCAAAGGTATGTAGAACTCGTTTATCTGCATAAAAAAAGGAACAGTTTTAGTGATCGAAACTCTGGACATCAAAGGCTAACTTTCACTTAACATTACAAGCGTCTTTTCTTCCTGTTGCTATCCACTTCCCTCTCACAGGCTGTTTAAGCCAGGTTTATGTTGACCTACGATTCGATACAACTGATGCCAACTAGCTGTAACTGCTAACTTATTTAAACATGTCACCAACTAGTAAGAACTTTTGAGATGGAGTTGATCGCGGTCCCAAGAGAGGTCAGGTCGACTGCGCCTGACGGGAAAGGAATCAAAAAGAACATGCCCAACTTCATTGAACTGTGCGCCGACTACTTGCCATCAAAAAGGAATTAGTTGCCAACTAGTTGACAGAGCGCAAATTTCGACAGGTTAGCTTTGCTAAATAAGTCCCAAAAATCGCCGATTAGGAGACGGCAACTATTTCTGGCTGTGTGCAACGTCGATATGATTTCACCTTCTGCAAGATCAGTGTCACCTTCACCTTCAGCCGGATTGACATAAGCCTGACTTTTGATGTCTTCGAGCGCTTTACCACTCCAGCCTCCTCTTGCGCATCTATCTATGTGACATTATATCTTGCAGAAGTTCTTTCCTATAATGCGACTACATTTCCTTATCCCTTACCGTGTTTCAATAGACATTGCGTCTAGAGCTAGGCTTAAGTCAATATTGCGCATGGTCAGAACTAGTTGCCTACTGCTAAACGGCGATTTTTTGGAACTAATTTATCGCAACAGACCTGTCGACACAAGCGCTCTCGCAGCAAGTTGGTAACTAGTTCCTTCTCACGGCAACTAGTTGGCGCACATTTCCAGTTTGGCATGTTCTGCTTCTGCGATTAGTTGACTGCTGATTCCCATCCGTCCCAGTCGACCGGGGCGCTCTTTGCAACCGCGATCAACTGTATCCTATGCGTTTTGACTAGTTGTTGACATGTCGACATAAGTTAACATTACAAAAAGTTAGTGTTTGGTCCTGGCCAAACGATCAAACATTGCTAGTCAAACATTTGAGATTTTGCTTTGCAAACAATATTTGATCGTTTGGCCACGTCACAAAACATTGCTTGACAAGCAGAATTCCTTCAGCAGCTTGAAAAACATTCTATGTTTGTATCAAGAAAAAATGATTTGACGACCAATGTCATGTGATGTGGCCAAACGGTTAAACATTGTATTTGACAAACGAATCTCAAATGTTTGATAAACAATTTCTGATCGTTTGGCCAGCGCTTTAACAAATAATTGCAATTATATTTTTGCAGGCTTCAGATAAAGAACTCATTTGGGTCATTCGAATTGGTATCTTCGGAGTTGGTGCAGTTGCTACGATCATGGCATTGACAATAAAGAGCATATACAGCTTGTGGGCCTTATGCTCCGACCTGGTCTTCGTCATCTTATTCCCTCAACTTCTTTGCGCCGTATACATCCCATTCGCCAATACATACGGCTCGCTATGTGCTTTTATTATTGGCCTAATTTTGAGGCTCGGTGGTGGTGAGGCTCTAATAGGCCTAACACCATTTATCGAATATCCGTTGTACGACAAGGCGAACAAAAAACAAATGTTTCCTTTTCGCACTTTGGCAATGTTGGTTTCACTCTTCACGCTGATCGGTGTTTCGTATCTAAGTAAATTATTATTTGAGAAGGCACAGCTGCCCCCTAAAGTTGATGTTTTGAGAGTTTTTCATGAGGATAAGGGTGATATGGAAGGGTAGCTCTTCATTCACGCCAGGAGATGTATGTGAATGAAAACGCGAAAGAAGACACGCGTCTTTAACTCGCTCGTATTTTTTTTTTTAACTTCTAAATTATCCCGTTGAGTTTAGACTTGAGCAGTCGGCGATGCAATGACGTGTAAACTAGGCCTCTGACCAAACCATCAAACTTTTTTCAAACATTTGAAACTTATCGATTAAATAGCATGCTTGACCGTTGGTTATACCACGAAACATTGCTCGTCAAACATTTTTTGTTTGCGGCTTAAAGAAAATTTTTAAATATTTCTCAAAAAACATTATACAGCAAATTTTGGCTAGGCGAAACAACACAATTTAACATTGTTTTGTGACGTTGCCAAACAGTCAAAAATTGTTTGAGAAGCAAATAAATTTTAAATGTTTTAAACATTGTTTGTTCTAGGGTTTTGGGATTCTTCGTTTTGTGATACTAAACAAAGGGTTTGACCGTTTGGCTACGTCAAAGAACATTGCTTCTCAAACATTTTTACTTGTGACATGCAGAAAAAGTATTTTAGAATCGTCAAATCCCGCTTTTCAAACAATGTTTTGTGACGCAATCTCAAATGTTTGACCAATCACGATTGATCGTTTGGCCAAGACCTCCCTCTTTCGCCTGCCTTTCGGAAGACAGTAATATTTTAAAATCGTCAAGTCCCGCTTTTCAAGCAATGTTTTGTGACGCAATCTCAAATGTTTGACCAATCACGATTGATCGTTTGGCCAAGACCTCCCCCTTTAGCCTGCCTTTCGGAAGACAGTAAAGATTGAACGAGAAAGGTCTTGGTCAAGCATCTTACATTTGCTTTACGTGCAGCTTTTGGTCATTTGGCCATATTGCAAAACATTGCTTGACAAGCAAAACTTGCTGGACAGTGTTTTTGAAAACAAAGTTTCAAAAACAGAAGCATTTGACGAGCAACGGTATTGCCAAATGATAAAACATTTTGTTTGACAAGCATCATATGAAAACAAGGTTTATCTGTGGTTCCATAAAACCACAACAACGTTAAGACAAATAATAATTAGTAGCAAACCTGTACATGTTTCTGCAGCGAACACAACGATAGAATACTTGCATTTCTCATAGCTCCATTCCAAACATTCTGCATGCCAGTATACTCTTCAAATCCAGCATTTCAATATTATCAAGCAATCTCACCAATGCCGCTAACTCTCAGGCAATCTCACTAATGCCTCTATTAGGTATATACCACAACTGATTTCAGTAGCATACCCATATATGTTTCTGCAGCGGACGCCACGTTAGAATACTATCATTTCTCATGACTCCATTCCAAACATTCTGCATGCCTGCACACCCTTCAGATCCAGCATTCCAGTATTCTCAGGCAATCTCACCAATGCCTCTATTAGGTATATACCACAACTGATTTCAGTAGCATACCCATACATGTTTCTGTAGCGAACACCACGGTAGAATACTTGCATTTCTCATAACTCCATTCCAAAAATTCTGCATGCCTGCATACTCTTCAGATCCAGCATTTCAATATTATCAAGCAATCTCACCAATGCTGCTAACTGGTATATACAACAACTGATTTCAGTAGCATACTCATACATGTTTCTGCAGCGAACACCAAGGTAGAAAACTTGCATTTCACATTACTCCAATCCAAACATTCTGCATGCTTGCATAACCTTCAGATCCAACATAAGTATTCTCGGGCAATCTTGTCAATGCCTCCAACCGGCATATACCACAACTGATTTCAGTAGCATACCTGTATGTTTTTCTGCAGCTAATACCACGATAGAAAACTTGCATTTCTCCTAACTCCATTCCAAACATTCTGCATGCCTGCATACTCTTCAGATCCAGCATTTCAGTATTATCAAGCGATCTCACCAATGCCTCTAACTGGTATATACCACAACTGATTTCAGTAGCATACCTGTATATGTTTCTGCATGCCTGCATACTCTTCAGATCCAGCATTTCAATATTATCAAGCAATCTCACCAATGCTGCTAACTGGTATATACAACAACTGATTTCAGTAGCATACTCATACATGTTTCTGCAGCGAACACCACGATACAATACTTGCATTTCTCATTACTCCAATCTAAACATTCTGCATGCCTGCATACCCTTCAGATCCAGCATTCCAGTATTCTCAGGCAATCTCACCAATGCCTCTATTTGGTATATACCACAACTGATTTCAGTAGCATACTCATACATGTTTCTGCAGCGAACACCACGGTAGAAAACTTGCGTTTCTCATTACTCCAATCCAAACATTCTGCATGCTTGCATACTCCTCAGATCCAGCATTTCAATTTTATCAAGCCATCTCACCAATGCCTCTAACTGGTAGATACCAAAACTGATTTAACCCATATATGTTTCTGCAGCGGACGCCACGATACAATACTTGCATTTCTCATTACTCCAATCTAAACATTCTGCATGCCTGCATACCCTTCAGATCCATCATTCCAGTATTCTCAGGCAATCTCACCAATGCCTCTATTTGGTATATACCACAACTGATTTCAGTAGCATACCCATACATGTTTCTGCAGCGAACACCACGGTAGAATACTTGCATTTCTCATTACTCCAATCCAAACATTCTGCATGCTTGCATACCCTTCAGATCCAGCTTTCCAGTAATATCAGGCAATCTCACCAATGCCTCTAACCGGTATACACACTTTTTTATAAAGAACCACTTTATAAGGAATCTACATTTAGAAGGCCCGAAAATTTAAAGAACTTATGCTACTAAAGTGAAAATCACTAAGGAACTTTTCAATGTTGAATGTCTGTATCCCTGCAAACAATTAAGAATTAGAAAACCCGTTCCATTCATTTGCATCCAAAATAACAAAGTGTACGTTGCGAATGTATCAAACGTTTCCTCGACTAGTCCCGAGCTTCGATTAAAAGCAAGTGTCTCTGTGTAGTAGGCATGACACTGGATGTGCAGTTGAAATCAAGGAACTTTTAAGTAACTTTTGGAGCTACAATTAACTCCAAAATGGTCCAGAAATGAGTAACTTCAAGACCTAGGCCTTGAGCTAGGTTCTTTGTAAAAAACGCGTGTATACCCCATCTGTATTTGTACATAAAAAAACACTATGGTTTTAACTAACATTCCTAGTCACCATTTAATTTACATTTACCATGCACTTTGCAAAATATCTTATCTTATATTTCTGTAAAATGCCCGATTTAATTATTTATTCTTAATTATCAAATTCAAGGGGACTAATATTTATTTGATGTTTTGTAAATTTTTAATTCGATAGATTTATGCTGATTTTCATTTTAATGATTGTAGCTAAATTTATACTTCTATTGCGAATTTTTGTAGAAATAGAAAGATTATTTCAAATTTCAAATGTTTCGAAGCTAACCAGAATTGTATTTTATATTTTTCAAATTCTATCTTCAGTGTTGTTACATCTAGTTCTTTAAGAGTGAGAAGTAGGGTGTTCTATTATTGCATTTACTGCATTTTAACCCGTATACAATAACCTTTATTGTTAAGTGAGAAAATCTGACTTCAAAATTGAGGCTCTCGTTCCCGAGATTGAAATGTAATCTAGGGAAGCATATACTTTGTCACCTTCTGCTTTCAGTAGACGTCTCCTCTTTTCAGAGAATTCTCGTGTTTTCTGGTACCATCTTCTGAAAACGGCAGATATGGCAGGTCTCCAAAATCTACCTTAGGTCTTTGGAAGTTTTTCCAAAACCTTCTGCCCACCGAAGCTGGAAAGTTTTGCAGTTTGTTCGATCAGCCTACCGTTTTCCGCACGTGTTTTTTGGTTCAGGAAACTTTTCCTGCTAAATCTATCGTTTTCAGAATTCGTGGGGTCTGCCAAAAACAGGTTACCAAAGAAATACGGCCTGGGAAGCTGGTGCTTTACATATGAAGGTACTTGTAATTTGGTTGAATAAAAAGATTAAAGCTTGCAAAAGAGAGCTTCATTGTTAAGTCTCAAAGTGTTTGAAATAAATGTTTGGAAACATGTTCAATTTTGTCTATTTTTCTATTCTAACTTCTATAGTTTTTGGACTGTCCGCTGTATGGAGAGACAAAAGGCCAAATTTACCATTTTGTGCAGAAAATATTGACCGCTTATTAGTGTCCGCTAATTAAGTATCCGCCTTTTAGAAAGTTTTTAAGAGACTTTGATCAGAAAACGGCCAATAAAAAAATATTGTCCGCTAATCAGAGGTGTTCGCCTTTTAGAGTGTCCGTTAATTGGAGAGAATACTGTGGTTTCTTTGGGGGTGGGGTAGGTTAAGCGTCAAAGTTAAATAAGCTAATTATTCTTACATTGATTATTTTTTCACAACTGACTCGCCGAGGGCTTCTAAGATTTCAGTCCTGTAGTCCTCAAAGTCTCCGTCAATCTCCTCAACATCTTGATTTTCGACTACCCACAATCTGCAGTCTGTTTCTAGAATTAGTCTTGCATCGTGACTGACTATAATAACACCTGAGAATAGAAGAAAATAGATGAAAATCTATTAAAGTATTTAAAGAAAAGCAAATGCTTACAGTATTTATTTGAACGTGGGCCTGCACAATACTAAAGGGCCTCGTTTTTAGGGTGTGTTTGATTGGTAGACTTCGCACAGACGGAAAAATATTGCTCATTCAAACACAAAATTCTTGAAAACGGCAGGTTTTGTATTCGTCATAGTGACGTATACTGTCAATTTCATTCGCCATATTGAAAAATTTGCAACTTAGCAACTTCGCCTGGTTGTCAGGGTTTCGCTCATGAAAAGAAGGATCTCTGCGAAGTCTGCCAAACCTTCTGCCTTTTGAGTCAGAAGGTTTAGAAGGCCTTCCAAACCTGCCAAACCTAGCGTCTTTAGAATTTCGGAGTCAATCAAACACAAATATGATGTTGATTCTAAAGCTATGATGCTGAGATGTCGAAAAATCAGTCCAAAAATAAGAAATATCCATGAAAAAGAAGCTAAGGGGTTTAGTTTTTGGTTGAAGTCGAAGAAACAAAACATAAAAATTCACAAGCAAAGAGAAAAGTAAATTTGAAACTGTACCTCCTGTGAATTCGTTAATAGCATCTGCCAAAGCATCAATTGATTCGATATCGAGGTTGTTAGTAGGCTCGTCCTAAAATAAAAGAATGCTTTTGAAGATTTGAGAGAATGAATGAAAGCATCGTTACCAAAAGTATCAAGAACAGTAAATCAACCCTGGGTAAAGCAATTATCGAAAACAAGTAAGCAACTTAGCTCCTGATTGGTATATCCACCAAAGTATAATGAAAATAGTTCTCAAGAGAACTAAGAAACTTACCAAAATAATAACATCAGGCTGTCTTGATGCCATATCTGCTAAGGCTACTCTTGACTTCTGACCACCTGGGGAAGACGTGAGATAAGACGTATTACTCTACAATACGTGAGGCTAACTGGCAATAATGTTCAAAAATGTGAATTAGATTTCAAAGTCTGTGCTAGCAAAAGGAAACCTCTCCACGAGCAATGACCTGTATTCCGGTCGTTTCAGGAGAAGTAGTGATTCCCCCCACCCCGTCGAATAAGCCCTCCCCTCCTATAAGCCCCCCACCAAAAGATTAGCTTTGCAAATAAACTCCCGGGGACTTATTCGAGAATTACAGCTATTAATAGTGAATGACGTACTGACCTGACAAATCTTTTATTCTTATTGTATGAGCATGCCCAGGTAGACCAAATCTTCCAAGAAGCTTGCGACTATCTTGATAATCTAGATTGAATTCCCTCTGAATAAAAATGATGAAGTATTGCTTATTGTAGGTATATCTTGAGGTATCTTAAACTAGGAGGTATCTTAGCAAGCATCTGGATCATTGCAGAGCTATATTGACGCATCTTTCAGGCACGAGGCAGCATTCATTTTGTTTAAAACGTTGAATTTTATTTATCTCTTTTAGATTGAATAATGATAATTCTTTAACTAAAATCCAGACTAGATATAAGCAAAGCTCCTCCAGGATCGTATAGGTTACCAATGCAGTATGTATGTTAGTTACAGTGTATCCTATAAATCAATCTAAGTTGAATTGAAATTGGTGGATTAAAAGAAGTATGACTGCAAATACATTTTTTCTCAAAAGGAACTTAAAACGTTCTTAAAATCTTCAGGAACTTGAAATTTTCCGAGTTGTATTGTCGTAACTTTCTTAAACGTTTCTGACATAGTCTTGCTAAATTTGATCAAAGTGATTTACGTTTCAAAAGAATTTATAGAATTATCAAGCTAAAATTATAGGTTTGTATGGTTTTCTTTGTACATATATATTCAGATGTTTATACAACAAGCTCCGAGAAAATTCTACTGGAATATCGATTTTGCTGGAGAGAGAACATACAAAACTTATTCACTTCTATTTTGTGTGTCTTCTCTTACGTTTCTGCGTTAAACCGCGTGATTTTCTTCGTACATATATATTATAGGTATGGTCAATTTTAGCTTCGTGAAGAGGTTGTGGAAAATAAAAAAATATACCCCTTCAAAGGATGCACGGAAAGTAATAGACAGTGTGTTTTTGGACAGCGGAGAAAGCTTCTCAAACATAACGTATCACGTACTGGAACTTCATATATTTTTTGAAGAGCTGAAGAGCTGAGATTCCAGTAAAGAGTTTCTTATGAGATAAAACACGTAATTCGACAGCCACAAAATTATCAAGTTAAATAGTGCCGAAACTCACTTGTAAATATTCCACAGATGACTCTTCCAAATTAAGCTACAAAAGAAATTCGGTGGTTAAAAGAATTAAACGTATAGATAGCCTTTTGAATGTGCTTTCAAACCTTTCAAAAATTCTAGTTAAAGCTGAAAATTGATCATCTATAAGTCGCGTATTTAGGAAAATGAAACATCTATCAAACGTAATCTTTACGTTACTTTGGCCAAACGATCAAACATTGCTTGTAAAACATTTGAGATTTGCTTATCAAGCAATGTTTGAACGTTTGGTCACGCCACAAAACATAGCTTGACAAGAACAATTTGCTGGACTATGTCTTTGAAAAAGAAAAAAATCAGTTCTACTAGAGGCAAGCAAAAATGTTTGATAAAAAAATTTGCAGCATAGCAAAACGGTCAACATTTTGCCAGGCAAGCAAATTTCAAATGTTTGACGAACAATGTTTGATCATTTGGGTCTAAGGTTTAGAAAATTGAGTTTTGCCTTACTTGATCTGCTGAATGCTGATTATAGAAGCCAATTCGCTGTGAAGGAAAAAATCCTGATTGTAAGGAATCTGTGATAATGGAAGAAATTAACTACAATAAATAAATATAATAGCAAAAAATAAAGTATGAAAATAGAAAAAACAACATACCACTCTTGGATTCTTTATTAGTTCTCCTTCTAACTGCAAAAATTAAGAAAAAAGAGTTAATATTGAATCAATTGAAACCACAAAAAGGGTAATTCTGAATTGTCTTTCTGAAGGCGGGTTTCCACTTGTGCAAATTTGGTCGTAGAACACGTACAACCGATTGAAAGCCAGTGGCATGAATGATTTTCTTCTGCGTATCTGGTCGCGTGACCAATAGTGTGAGTCGCGTGACCAATAGTGTGAGCGATTTGATTGGCTCTGCTCTTGCTGCTCACAAAAAATATTCCATAATCAGTTGCGTCATCGCGGATGACAAGGGAATTGTCTTCACTGTGTGTCCAATGAAACGCACGAACAATTCTGCAGCAGTGGAATCCAAAATTTTGAGACCCACCACAAATCTACACCGAGTCCCTGAGCATGCAACCAGAAAGGTATTAAAGTACAGGCATTTTGTTTTATAACGACAATAATTATGAGAAACGACCCCTAAATTCAACCCCTTTACTAACTCGACTTACCGGTTCAAGCTTCCCGCAGATTAGTTTCAGAAACGTACTTTTGCCAACTCCATTTGGGCCAACGAGAGCGACTTAAATAGAAAAACATATTTGTGAACATATCAAGAGCTTTGTAAAGTCTATTTTGTGAAAAATCTTAGCAAAAAAACAGACATACGAATGATCATAGACGTAAGAATTGCTGGCTTTGACAAACATAATCTCACCCATTCAATGGGCAATTTTGGTAGCCAAAAGAACTACCTTGCTGTCTAACAGAAGCCACGATTCGCCACCATATTAATGAACGTACCAGGAGCCTTGTAAAGTCTATTCTGTTAAAAATCTAAGCCAAGTACGAACGATCATAGACGTAATAGTTTCTGACTTTGAAAAATACTCTCCCATCCATTATAAAGGCAGTTTCGGTTGACAAAGAGTTATTTTGCTAGGTGCCAAAAGAACAATCTTGCTATCTAACAGAAGCCACGATTCGCCACTATATTTTTTAACGTATCAGGAGCCTTATGAAGTCTATTTTGTTAAAAATCTTTGCAAAAACAAAGCATGCTTTACAAAGAACGTATTTCAGACTCTGACAAACAACCTCTAAAGGGAATGTTTCTTCTATTGGTTTGAGAAAAACCGACATGGTTTCGCCAATTTTTGGGTCGACCGCACACCCAAACCAAATGCCAGTCACCGGTCGGCTGTGGCCTGCTTACTGACTGACTGTTCTCCTAACATTACAGTTCACCACTCATGGCCTAAGTCAGTCGACAGACCGTCATTCGTTAAAAAGGTGAAAGAAATATTTGCCAAAAATTTGAAAAAAGCTTCTAGTATTTGTCTTTTTGACACAACTGGTCAAAAAATTTTCCAGTTTTCAGCGGAATACGGAAACATTCAGGGAACGAATCAATTTCACAGACTATATATACGATGCACCACAACTGGTAAATAAAAGGGCGCAAACACAAACCTCTTGATGACATGTCAATACCAAAATCAATCTTCTCAAACAGCATTGGTTGCCTTGGATAACCAAATTTGACATCTGCGGAAAAAACAAATACTCTCAACGTTTGAACTTTGGGTTCCGTGAAACTGGTTCACTTTTTAATTAATCGCCCCAACCGCCAGCTGTATCTTGAAGAAGCTTCAAAGAGGTGGCAATGCCTCCCCTCTAGTCAGGATTTTATAGCAGTAGCACAGCCAAGGAGGAGTACCGGGGAGCCAATTCCCCCGCTTTTCAAAAAGGGATACCATAATCTTAGGTATGAGGTCTTTTCCAACAACTGCAGTTTTCCCGATGTCAAAAGTCACGTTGTGAGCAGGCCTATAGTAAAGCGAAGATAACAACTATTTACAAGCTTGAGGCGTTACAATTGAGTGTTTATTCCTGGAAAAAATGTCTACTTTTTTGGGGAAAGTTGGCCACCAGATTGCTTTAAACCTCAACGGATTACTAGTTGCTATAAATATAATCATATTTCAATGTTCCTCAACAAGTACAGGTACAGCTACTCAAACTCAACCTCGTCCCCAGGCCCCAAATCGAATTTCCTCGAATCTCAACCGTCAAATCGATCTTGGCCCTGGTACCGGCCACAAAATCTGCCAAAATACTGGCAATTTTGGCCTAGACATAAAAACAAGATGTAGATTTCGAAAGCAGATGTTCTTAGAAAGGAAATGCAAAGAATTTCATTGATAACTGTAATGAAAGAAACACTATCTCATGTAGCATCATTTTTTGGTTTTTACAGATGATTTTACATAGTTTTCAGCCTATTTTGGTGTGAAATTTCGAACAAACTGTGACGTCACTTAAGATTTCTATTGTTTGAACACCCAATCAAATTGCGAATAGACAAGGCCGATACCAGGGTCGAATAGGGACAGCAGAGTTTCACGAAGAGGCCTTTTCACCCTGGGGACGAGGTTGATTCAAACTAACTTATCAAGAAGCAGTATATCTGGTTTGCATTTTCTTTGAAACAACAGAAAATAACGTACAAGAGGATGCCTGTGTATTTACAAACCTTTTAAACCAAGAATTGGAGGATTCAATGATGGTGGATTTGGAATTGTGAACTTCACTTTGTATTCTCTTGGTTTCTTTAACAACTCTTGTTTCTTCGTGGATTCCTATACAAAACGGCAAAACTTTATAAACTTTATAAACTGAAATTCAAAAAATAGAACAGAAGACACGTCTAAGATAACAACCTTTCGAAATATAACGCTGAGACTTGGGTCAAATAGCAGTGGTTTTGAGATGGAGAAATAACAAGGGGGGTGGGGTTCACTTCAGTGAAAAATATATACACGTTACATTGATGCATCAGACTGACACTGAAATGCACCGAAAGCGCACATTGCACATGAGGTTTGCTTATCAAAGGGGGTCTGGGGGCATGCTCTCCCAGAAAATTCTTCATTAACTCCAGATTGGCATACATTGGCTGTTTGTCGAAAACTATGGTATTAAAATTGACTTGAACCTTCAAAAATGTGTAATAGCTAGGGGGCTGAGCACTAGGGAGCTGAGCCCTCGAGTGAACCCTTGAGTCCCCCGGGCCCCCCAGCTTTACACTACTGTCAAATTGTCTTGAAAATAAGAAACTTCTTGAGTTAAATTGCACAGATAGGAAATCTGCCAGCCAAGGGACGTGGGTCTAATCACGTGACATAGAACTGAAAGCTCATTTGCTGCTTATTGGCCCCTTGGCCTGTTCAAAAATGCAAACAAGATATTTTGCATCAAATACTGTAAGTCTTTGATGGGCCATTTCCTGGGGAGTGCTTAGTATAATTTGGGTACTGGTATGTGCCGCCCATATGGATGGGTTTTTGGCCCTGAAATTCTCTAAACATGGGTATGATTTTAACCATAACCCAATAAAAGTGGGTGGCAAATTGAAGAAAAGTCGAAAGTTTAACTTCAATTCGGTCAGAAAAGTGGTAAAATCGCGTCAAAGATGTTCGTAGTACAATATCAAACAATAATAAGGTCTAGAAAGTCTTATTATTCTCATATTCCGCTTATTTTACTCATAAAAAGGGGTCTGTTTCTGCAAAGGTTTACGTTATAAGTGGGTTTCCAAAATCTGGGCGGCATATCCTCGTCCATTCATAGGTCATGTACCCTCGGGGGCCATTTCTAGCATTCAAGATTCTCAAGCTCAATAAAGTTGATGAAAATATATCTTTAGTACCCACCTCTTTGACTTCGTCTTTCTTTCCTTTATCTTTGCGAACAGCAGTTTTCTTGGCTTGTGATTCCTGCATAACGAAATGTTAGGATTAAATTTCAATCGGAAAACAAATTTTCGTCCTGTGTTTGCGATATTGCACTTCATAAAACCAAACATAATTGTCCATGTGAAGATACGTTTCGATTCATCCTAGAATTGATTAAGGGCTTGTTCTTCTGAACTTCCAAAACCTAGATACCAAATTTTGATAGAATGCTGCGTTCAAGAAACACGAATTTTGGAAACCTGAATCTTTTCGCGCCAAAGTTCTTGCTTTCCTCGTCCCCAGGCCTATTCGTGGATTATAGCCTGGTAACTGGTGAAATTGAAGTCTCTGTCGAACTTGAACATCAAACCGTGAATCTCTCGAAAGTCTCGGTAACCTGCTTATGATAGCAGAAGGTTTTGGAGAGCTCCAAAACCTAACATTTTCAGCAGAATGGCTTCGAAAAACACACATTCCGAAAAAGAAGGCTACCGAAAAAAATTGGTTAGAAGAACACACCTTTCATTTCAACTAGAGAAAGACACTTACAGCTTGTTTTGCAGATTTCCCTGACTGTTTTAAGCTCCTAATTTGCTTTTCCTGCAAAGGTAAGAAATTAATCAATTTTCAAGTAGATCTTTGGATCAAAATTTTGCTTTGTACAGAAATATTACACACAATGTTCATGAATTCTAAGATTATGGTAAATCTAAAGAATCTTGAAACTTGGAAACATATTATATCAATGCAGTGACAGTGAAGTTTTGCAGCGAAACGAGCAGATTTATTTCGTTAAATAATGTTTTGTTGGTGATATCCATTGTTTCAATCCATATTCAACATTTGCGACGATGATGTTATCAAAGGTTTATCTGTAGACTTATTACACGAGTCTCATGTTCCGCTTATAAAATCCAGACCAATGACCACATCAATTCGCTACACTGAGCAGCTTTCTGACAACAACAACAACTAAAGATGGTAGCTGCGATAACTGGGACTCGTGTAATAAGTCTAGTTTATCTTGTTGCACGTTAACTACCCATTTTCACTGAGCTACTTTAAATCTATGGTACTAATTACTTTGTTCTTTGATTCGATTACAACGGAAATCTCTGCAGCTCACACCCATATATGGCCTTGCATTGAGGTGCTCTTCGGGATATCATTGACACTTAAATTAACAAGGAGATGGCAGCATGACATTGGTCGAAAGATTGTGAACTCAGAAAGCTAGCCAACAGTATGCCTTTTTGAAATATCTGCTCCTATAATAGGCTTCAATAAAGCCACTTCAGTTCAAGAGATTTGTGCAACACCCGTTTACATGTCCTTGGTAAATACCCCCTGAAATACAGCGAATAACATTGAATATTACTTGAAAGAAGTAAAAGAGACGGGGTTTCATAATGTTATACCTGATTAACGTTCTACTTGCCTGCTTTTCATATGCCTTTTCTCTTTCTTTCATTTTCTGCTTGTACATTTTCTTAAACGAAGCTGCGAAAGTTGTGAGTGTTATTAGCTAAACATGAAAAACCACGTTTAACCGAGACAATTTTTACAGAACTTGTTCGGTTATTTGAAGATACGTAATGCGTTATATGGGAACGTCTGTCGTATCAGGATTCAATAATTACCGAGATTTATAGAGGCCCTGGTCAAACGATCAAACATTGTTGGTTAAACACCTGAATTTTAGTTGTCAAACAAAACACTGTTTGGCCACGCCACAAAACATTGCTCATGAAACATTTTTCGGTTTTAACAAGCAGAAAATGTCTTTGAAGCATTTAAGAAACACTGCCAAGCAGTTCTGCTTGTCAAACAATGTTTTTCAACGTGGCCAAACAAGCAAACATTGCCTACAAAGCAAACATTAAATGTTTGATCAACAATGTTTTATCGTTTGGCCTAACTGAATATGCAAGTAACAGTTTGTCAAACTAAACAACTAAACGAGACTATTTGTAACGAGATTGTTTCTGCAACATTCTGTATCGTTTATCTTTATCAAACTCCTATTCTGAAATAAACTCCTCCAAAAGCAACCTCCCTCTGACCGAACTTGCACCAAATTCCATCAAAATGTTATAAATTCCGGAGTGATTATCAGATGAAAAACGATTTTTCCATGCAGTATGCTTGAATGCAACCTCAAAACCCATCGAACTGAAGCAATAGAATTTGAAGCAACAAAATAAAAAAGTTGTAGTAATGAATTTTTCTTACAGTAATTTCCTTTATAGTAGAACAACTTCTGGTCATCTAAAACACATAACAATAACATAACATAATAATTATGCAAGCAAAAATTAGAAAATATACACTTCAGTAACATAGGGCTGCATTAGATTTGGGCTGTATTACTTAGAGAGTTACTCGGCGATTTCACCGAGCTCTGTAGCTCAGTGGAAACGTCGTTGGATCACTGATCATGCAGTCCAAGTTCGAATCCCATTTATTGTGGAATGCCACATATGGACAAATCTATCCTAGTGTTCGCCATTCATGACAAATACACTAAGTAACATAGGGTATTTGCTGCTACTAACATCTGTCCCGCGTCTAATACAATAAAGGATACAATGTATGACATAAAGTTTAAGGTTAAATTCTCAAAACGATCGGCTAAAATAGTAAAGCTGAAATATTCTGCATCAATCGAGAGAAATAGCAGAAACATCTTGGGGCATCGCATTAGTCATGATAGTCACCACTTATCATGAAAAGCCTTTGACATTTAGTTGGGCAACATTTCGGGAGAGATCCGTCTCCCATCATTGGGCAATGAGAAATGTGGTTTCTTTCCTATTTATTGCAAAGGTCGGATCGAAAGGTGTGAAATCAACCGGACCTGCGAGGAAGCTTGGGAATTTTTGGCGCTCAATGTCTAAGATTTGTGGCGCCAAAATTGCGTTCAGTGCAACTTTTGATGTTATTCAACCAGATTTCTGGGATTGAGTAAGATACTTGATTGATACAAGGAGTTGATAGAACTGAGTGAATGCCTTCTTTAACAAGTCTGTTTTTCTAACCTTTCGATCCGACCTTTGCAATAAATAGGAAAGAAACCACATTTCTCATTGCCCGATGATGGGAGACGGATCTCTCCAGAAACGTTGCCCAACTAAATATCAAAGGCTTGTCATGATAAGAGGTGACTGTCATGTCTAATACGGTGTCAGAAACCGCCTTGATAAGTCCGAATATATCTTGGGGCATTCGAAACTGGACATCTTTAGACATCTATCGACAAACTGAATATTTTTCATAAACTTATTATCTATGGAAAAACAAAGCTTCCTTTTCTTGCAATTTTGAAACTTAATGCTATTCAGAGACTATTCTAAAGTCTAAAAACATTATCTTTAAACATAAGCTTTTCTGGTTAAGTTTCACCTTTCTGACTCTTATATCAGTAAATATAACATTTGTTGAACTTACCTAAATGAATTATGTCTGTGCAAACGTTATCCAGAAAATGCTGGTCATGAGATACAACTAACAGAGTTTTCTTCCAGCTTTGAAGATAACTAAACAAGAGAAATTATCTTCATGCATTGGAAAGCAAAGGAGAGTCTTAATTAAGAAATCAATACAATTTGGCTATTTTTTCATTCATTTCTTTATTTTTCGTTGGTCTTTACAATAGCTTAATATTAAAGCCAATTCATACCAACATATTACGACTCTTTAATGATTCCAAGCAAGCATTAGGGCTGTCCCAATGAATTTTAAGTCGGGCAAGAGATATCAGCTAAATCGTTCATAGTTAGCTCACTTTGTATTTTCGACTATGGAAAACTCTCGACACAAACTCGCACTCAGGCATTTCGAGTACCCGCTTCTAGTTAGGGACAAGAATTCACTTCTCAAACGACGCGCAAGGCTACCACGAATCAATAGCCTTCTAGAGATAAATGATTAGAGAATAGACTCTAAATTCAAAATAGCATGATTCTGTAACCTTGGATGCTCGAGCAGTGGTACAGAGCTAGAGAGAAAACATGTGGGGCACTTAGGGTTTCGGGGGGCACTGATAATCCTCAAAGAACAATACCAAAATATAAAACTCTACCATTCCCCTCAGTAACTAGGGAGGGGGCTTAGTCTTCATGCGATCTCCCAGCTCTACTCTCCGTGTGCCTGAGAATCTCTTACAGAGATCCCCCAGCTTCTCCAATACTCTTTTGTAACAAAGTTTTATAATGGAACACCAAAGTGTGTGAAAAAAATGTTCAGAATACAAACTTGTCAAGCCAGATAACAGCGTTTAAGTCCAGATGATTCGTTGGTTCGTCAAGCATCAACAAAGTTGGCTCAATGAAGAGAGCTCTAAAAATAAATGACAACTACAAATCACAAATAGAACTTTATCTAATTTCTCAGTAAGGCAAGGACCAACAATGCTCATTAAATATCATTCACTTTTACTTGTGTAAGTCTTCTCTTGTGCCTCTGCGTTGTTCCTTGTTATTTAAAACAACTTTAGATCACTTGGCAAGGGCTTTAGTTTAGCCTCACCAAAAATCAATGCGCATTAGTCGATAATATGAAACTTTGATATACCTTGCAAGCGAAACTCTCATTCTCCATCCCCCAGAAAAGTGATTTGTTGGCCTACTTTGCATTTCGACTGTAAAACCAAGACCCTGTAAGTAGAAGGTAGGGGAGTGAAGAATGATAAAGAAACAATCAGTTATCAAATTACACCCGGGATCGAATGCCACATGTTTCACGTGAATTAATATTCTATTAGAGCTTTGGATTTAGAAGAGATATCATATATTTTAAGGGAGCTCTTTAAAGTGAAAAAGAAATCATAAGACTTGCTATGGACCTATAGGCCTATCTGTCATACATGATGGGGACAAAAACCTTTGATTTTTCTGCAGATTTTTCTGTAAACTGATCACTGATCAGGCAATACTACAGATATATTACAACAACGTAATCTCAGTGTTGCTCTCTGGTAGGTCATTTCAAATTGCAATGCAAGTGTCAAGAACAATAGCAAAGATGATAAACCATTAACAAGAAGCAACAACAAGGTTAATTCTTACCGATAGAATTCTCCTTGCTTTGGCTTCAGCTTTGTCAGCTCCAATAGCGTCTAATTCTGCATATACCTGAGGAAGAAACAAACAATGTTAGGCAAAACAAAAGGTAGATTTATTGACATAATTGTTCTTTCGTTCATTCGTTATTTATTCACTTGCTCGTTTATTCATTCTTTCTTCCATTTACTCACTAATTCAATCATTCACCCATTCATTCATTCATTCATTCATTCGTTCGTACATCAGTTCTTTCGCTCATTCATTCAACACTTCATTCAATCATTTTCGTTCAACACTTTATTCAATCATCTATCGTACGATCATTCATTCATTCACTCATTCCTTTCTCCATTCATTCATTCATTCATTCACTCATTCTTGTTGTTTGTTCATTCATTTTTGGCTCATTTATTCATTGTTTCTTGCAATGCATGAGTGTTAACAATGTATGCACACACGAATAACAGTGTGACAGTTATTTCACATGAATTATCTCAGAAATGATTTTCTCGAAAAACCTTAGTTCATAAAAAATAGAACTGTTTCTCTACTTTTTGCTACTGACCTGCTTAAGCCTCTTATTTGCTTCATCACTGCCTTTGTCCACTAGTTCGAGGAGTTTCTTTTCCTGTCAGTCAAGCAAACGTTTAACATCAATATATTACACTTACAAAAAAACTGAAAAACTGATAATATTACAATGCCTGTTCCCAGAACGGCAGCATTCTTTTACCTCTGCAAGTAGGTCCAGTCTCTTTTTGTCAGCCTTCAGTACGACATCAACTGCAGGAGTTTCATCAGCTTGAATGTCTACAAATAATAATTTTTTTGTCATGCATGCTTGTACATAGCTAGTCATCCAATATTTCAACTAAAGTGGAATTTCATTCAATTCATCTTATGACCAGTCATTAACAAACCTTGTTCACATAACAGACAGTCAATGTTAGGTGGAATAGCAAGAGCTCTTGAAGCAATGTGAGACAACAGTGTTGTTTTCCCCATTCTAAAAACAAAAACAAGTTATTTCAAGTTATTTAAACAAGTTATCTTTATGCCAAAGAACCAAAAACATTGATTGTGCAAAAAAAAGCACTGTTTTGGGCATATCTTGCACTTGGACTGGAAGTCATGCCAATTAAATTAAAAAGAAAATCTTGCTTAAGTTACAGACATTTTTTTCATCCCAACTTGCTGACATGGATATGCATGCCCTCAGAGTTCACATTTGGCCTTCAAGCCACAATGTTATTTGGCTATAGGTATATTAAGGGGGCTGTTGGCTTGAAGGTGCTGTGGCGTCGTGGTGTAATCCAGCTGACTCGTGGTGTCAGAAGCTCAGTGTGGTCAGGGTTCGAGCCCAGCCACGGTAGCACAAAATGCCTCACCTTGGAAAAAGGTTTTTGATTGTTCGGAGTGTTTTATAATCAGAAAGTAAAGATTGCCACACCCACTTTTAAAAAATCACTCCATGTACCAAATTACATGGAACAGGTAGTTGTGGTTCTGCTGATATAAAAACAAAGCCAACTCACCCATTAGGACCAACAAGTCCATATCTCCTTCCTTGTGCTATTGTTAGAGAAGCATCAACAAACAAATCCTTGCCTCTTGCAGATATACTGAAACTATCAATCTGAAATAAAAATCACATATTTGTACAACAACACATCCAAATTAGAACCACTAATAAACACTGTATTTCTTCAATTGTAAGCCACCTTTTTTTTAAGATGCCCTTGAATATAAGGCACACTAAGTGATGCTCAGAAAAATGTAGACCACCCTGGGTTATAAGCTGGGTAACTAAATACAGAGACACTTAGGGGCTGGTAATGTGGAAAAATTGTCCAGACTAGACAAGATGACAACATACAAGTGTATTTTTTGTCCCAGTGTTATATTAAGAAAAATCATCCCAGCATAGCGGGATGAGACAATTTTTCTCTTTACGGGAAGCCACAGCTGAAGACCATCTAACTGCATTGTTTTGGCACCTTCACCTGTATCCGCTGTCTCATCTGCCATCATAAAAACTTTGTTATGAAAATGCTTGTATTACACATGCATATAACTATGAGGGTGAAAATTGTACCGCTAGGTGGGATGAATTGAGAAAAATCAACCTGCCTAGCTGAGATTCCTTTACATACAAATGGGATCCCGTTTTCCAGGGAAGAAATTTTATTGTATAGCCCAAATGTGAAAAACACAAAGAAATGACAGTAGAGGCAAGATCTCATCAAGATCTCATCTTGGCAAGGTGGTACAATTTCTTCAATATAACCAGGCCCTACATCCAACATTTGAAACTCATAGGAAACAGTTTATTTTGATCTTTGCAGTTTAAATTAAAATTTTATGATGGTTTTACACCTTAGATGAAAAATGTAAGCCATCCTTGAATGTTAGTCACCCTTCATTAAAAATAAGCCAAAAGAATACATGCCAAAAATAAATGTAATCCATGGCTCACAAAAAAACATTGTAGTAGTTTAAAAGAGAAAATGAATAGTGACCTTTATATCTGTTGCATTCTCTAGAATTGCACCTTTACCAGTTTGTTCTTGTTGTGACACAGCAAACTGAGACCCAGAACTGATCTGCTCAACTTCAGCATCAAACTTTGCCTGCAAAAAGTTTAGCAAATAATCAAATACTGGTTACTTTTGTTTACTTTAGGAACAGAGCTATTTTTGCAAACAGCTTGTCAAAGATCATTTTAAGCTGACTTTAGTATGGTTGATGATGATGGTCTGATTATGATGGTCTTGTTCCCTCATGTCTATCTAACTCTTTTCTATAACCCACAATGGTAATCACAGTTTTGTTTTTCAAATGCTGACAGTTTTATTGTGTTAACTTACTGGAACTGGTTTAAGGGAAAGATAAACATAGTAAACTGCAGGTAGGTAGATCAGAGGGTAGCAGATCGGATGTCCCGACTCCATTTTTAAAAAGATTTTCCTTTATTACCTTCTTTAATGCCTCTTTCTTTTCTTTTCTGGTCATCTTTTTACTTTTTACTATAAAATAAGAACAAAATATGTTTTAAAGCTAAAAAACACCAAACAACACAATAGTCAGCAAGCTGATCTAATGCAGTCAACATAATCCTCCAGCTAACTTAGGAACACACTTGCACCATTAACTATGCTGGATTTAGGGTCTTCTATTATTAAGACCACCAGAACAATAGAAATATAGGTTTAGCAGTAGGGATGTAGCCAGATTGTGGCACAGGTGGTGTGAACCCAAAAAATTTGCTCTCTTGGCAATCCCTCCTGAATCCTTTGTGAACTGGGATTATACTGCCTTAATGTGATCATTTAATGTCATCATTTGTTCTGTTCATGAAAGAACATCAAAATGTTCTACCTAGATAGCAAATGGTTGTTTTCTGATAACATGGTCAAGTCGGACCTCTTTCTAGTCACGCGCACATCAAACTCTGCAGATTGGATCTGCATGGGGGAAAATAGTTTAAATATTTATCAAAACACCTGAGCCAGGCCAAATTTTTTCAGCAGATTAGCCTTTTTTCTCTTTCCGCGCCCCCACCCACTACAACTTGCCCTATTTGTCAAGTTGACTTTTGAGATGGGGCAAGTTGACTTTGAAGGTTGTTCTAGTTGATATCAAGCAGGGAGAGAGTACCGCCGCCCCTGCCCCCCCCCCAGAGCCAGAAGATGAAATATTATTTTAATTAGGAATTTCGATATTCCTCACCATCCTTCTCTTTATCTTCATTTTGATCCTTCTCTTCTTCACTGGCAGAGCCATAATTAAATTGAAGTTCCTCAACTTGCTCTGAAAGATCTTCTACACCATCTTCATCACCTTCCTTTTCCTCGTCACGTTTCTCATCTTTTTTGCTCGCCTGAGACTTCTCTTTTTTCTTGCCTTTTTTCCCTTTACTTTCTCTTCAGCAGAAACTTTTTCGTCACCACCAGCATCATTTGATTCACCTTCTTCTATCGCCTGAGTCAATAAGTCAAGCTTTTTTGATTTCTTCTTCGCCTTACTTTTGCTTTTCGCTGATTTTGCGGCTCCCATATCGTCCTCCATTTCTGCTGGAGGGCCTAAGTCAGCGTCCTCTTCGATGCTACCTTTGCCAGCTTTATGTTGGTCTCTTTTCTTCACCATTTCTTAAAAAGTCCAGATAAATCTTTTTTAAGAGTTAATGAAACAGTTTTGTTGACAAACGTTGGCATATAAGACAAGTTTAACAACTTTTATTTAGCGAGTTGGCGGAACACGTCTGCACGTTACTTGTCCCAGAAAAAAGCATGAAATTGTGAATTTGTTGTTGTTGTTGTGTCCTGATTTAGAGTCTGCAAGTGGATTGCATTTCATTGTGGCAACAACTTGCATTTCATTTCAGTGACGCAATAGATAACTGGGGAAAAATCGTTTTTACCAGAGAAAAATACCAGAAAACTCTCATCTTCTCATACAGTATGGGCTTGTGGCTATCAACTTTGTCCCAAACTTCATGTACAACTTCTAGTTTGTTCACTAATTGTATTTATGCCCCTTCTGTTAATAGCTTTAGGTTAATAATTCACTTAGGTTATGTAGTTTTTTTTCAATAACTATTTTCTGTTTTTTTTTTAATTTTAGTTATTTTATTTTATGATAGTTTAATTTTTCTTGAATCATGGCCATCATCATCGCAATAATGACAACTGTTCTTAGGGGTACTAGGGAACATACAGTAAGAACATGCCTCGAACATGCGAAATGTATTCTCAAACTCAAGGGAGCAAGGGGAATTTCACAAGATCCCACAAAACGACCCTCAGTTGTGGTCTCTGTACCTACTACTACTGTACCTACTGTACAAGTGAGAAAGTTCCACGACCTCTAGCGGCAGTATACATTCTTTTTTAGAAAAAAGAAGAAAAGACCACTTAGCTTACTGCTTGCTTTCAGCTAGAGAGCTTCTTGCGGCGAAGAGTTGAATAAATATAGTAAGGCAGAAACACCGCGGCGCAAGACACAAAAGACAACTATGTTTTTTAGTTTGCTAATATTTCGCCCTGCCAAGCAGGGCTTCTTCAGAGTTTGATCGAATACAAAATTTTTAACAGTATATACAGGCAATTATTTTGAATTATGGTTGGTGAGATCTGATTGGTGGTATGTTTGATGCTTCGCAGTGGCAAGGTGTGGGATGAAGATGTGCATGTTTTGGTAATGAGGATATAAATAATCATAATAATCATAATGGTGAAATGTTAATAAAATTGATAATTATAAAATATTGTTATGTTAAGGAGAAAAAAAATTAATATCCTTAATTATTATAATAGTTATAAGTGTAAAAATAGTGAGGTAGTGGATAGACAGGCGGCAAAGAGGACAAGGTTAGAACATTCTTTTTTAACCCTTTTTAATAAGTTCTATTCACTAATTTATTCATTGTTGATTCATCTTGATTTAAGCTTTTCGGCTAAACACTGTAATTCAAAAATTTAACAATTCGATAAAAAAAATTTAAACTAATTTGTACAGATCACTGATGTCTAAAAAATTTCTTAGAGATCCGTGATCGAGATGTGCAGTTTCTTCCTCCTTTGAGTCTGTGACGTATCGTTTCCTTGTTCTTGAATTGTCCATTGTTAATTTGTCACCTATTGTTCTATACTCGCACCAGTCTTCTTTGTTACTATGCGTTTCTTCTTCTCGTGACGAAAGAAGAAAGAGAATTTTTGCTAAACAAGGTGTCCTGTTTGTTGACAGCGTCTTCAGAAACTCAGAACTACAACAGGTAATGAAGCTATTATTGTTTCTTGTAGCGTCTTTACAATCTTGATTTATCAATCGAAATAGATGTATTAATTATGGAAGTGATGATCATTCAAGCTGTATATTTTTAATGAGCGGGGGATAGGGAAAATTAGGCCAAGACGTTCCTTTCTCACTCGCCAGGATTAGAGATTCTCGGCCAGTCATGGGCCTAGAGGAGGCTGAATTCGATGAACATATAAGCAAATTAATCTGTATTTTATCGCAGGACATCCTCAGCTGGACTCAGGATGGATATGCCAATGCCGAAAAATCACTCCATGGGTGGAGGTATGGACATGATGAAGGTGAGGTGGCTTCAACAACCCAAATTTTTCTTGCTGCGCTTGCAACTTTTGCATTTCAAGTTTGTTTCATCCTTTGCGCTGCTCAAATATCTGATGGAAGAAGACTCTTTGGGTGAGTGAGGGGCTGCTTTTGCGTGTCTGCACGGTTGTTCTCTAAAAATAGCTTTGGCCATCTCGTGATGATGATGTGATGATATTGCATCTTGCGTGAGCCTGGATTTCATAGGATAAGAAACAATGGTAAGAAGGAGGAAATTACACAATTTTTCGCATAAGAATAGGACAATTCTCCTTCCTCTTCAGATTAGAACCCCAGTCCTTTTTAGCCCCAATCTCTAGTAATAAGCAGCCTTGGAGGAGTCCTTGAACCTGTATTGTCAATACCTGCATTTTTTTTATAAGGAAGTGTTTTATAAGGAAGGTAGTACTCAGGCTGGAAAAAACTTAAGGAATTTCTAGTACTGGACCGGAGACTACTAAGGAATCTGACTTTTTCTTTAACTTAGCATTTCGATTAAAAAATGAAGTTTTGAATTAACAGAGCAAGCAATACTTGTCGCCAATGGTTTTCAATCAGTATTCATTTCTACTTGTCTTCTGAAACCTTTATGACCTATATTTCCTTGACCATTGGTTGTTTTTAAGAATCACAAAGTAAGAAGTTAAGGCATTGCTAAGGAATATTGAGTACTCGATTTTCACCATCAGTTAAGGAATTTTCAGTACTGACCCTGAGCCAAACTTCCTTATAAAAAAAATGCGTGTATGTGATCAGTGCCTAGTGTAATAGCCAAGGGAGGCATAAAGACAATCAAATCACCCAATTTTAGACCATGGCATTTTGCCCCCCCTCCCCAAAATGTATGTTGGATATCTGACTACATATCTTATTCAAAGTAATAAGAGCTTTTAAGGTACCTTACTACTTTTATTCTTTACTTCAGATAGAGATTTAATTCTAAATACACATCCTTTATTTCAGATGTATTTTCATCTTGGACACAATGAGAAGAATTTGCTCTTCAAAGACTGGAATATTACCAATATTTCTGGTAGGAAAATCTTACTGCTAGGTCCCAAATGTAATATAATATTGCAATAAACAGTGGAAAATTTTTGGGCATACTTAAAAGCTTTTCTCATCCGACACTCCTAGTCCTCAGAGTATGAACGTCAGAAACAGACTGAAACAATTAACTAAAAAGGCGGAATTTATACCCAGATGTGGCTTGAAATGCACTAATCAGAAAGAAAAGCTGTGGTGCATTGGTGCATTTCGAGCTGCATCTGGGTATAAATCTGCCTTAGTTTATTGTTTTAGTCTATTTCTGACGTTCATACTCTGAGGAGTGTAAGACGAAAAAACTTTTAAGTATGCCCCAAAATGTTTCTGCTGTTTTTTGCAAGTTTTGTACAACTCAGAAAGTTATATAATATATTACTTGTCACAAAAAAGGTGGCACATCCTGTCACACCCACTTATTTGGGAAATTAAGCAGCCTCATCCAGTTGCCCTATATCAACTCATATTTCCTTTAAAAGCTGCATAAACAATTGTTGATTCGAACTTTTCTTTCTGCAGAACTCATTGGATCAATGATAGCGTTCATTATACTATCCTTCTTATATGAAGGACTAAAAGCATTTCGTGAACATCTAAGAGAAAAAGAGGCAAAACAAAGAATGAAAATAAACTATGATTTTCATAATAATGTGAAAAGCTATGGAGAAAGGCAACCTCTGAATGCCCCAGAATACGTCAAAATAGTGTAAGTTGATTAGAATGAGTATAAATACCTTTGCTACTTGTTAAGAAAAATTGCTGCATTTAAGGGTAAAACATCTGAAATTTGCAATTGCAAAATGATTGTTAAGATTTTATGCCAAGCTGAAAAGGCTTTTGCAGTTTTTTAGCAACACTGCTAGTCAAGCAATTTTTCACAATATTTTGCAAAATAGCCAAGTGGTATGCCAAAACATTGCTTGTAGAGTGAATTTCAAACGTTTGACTATCAAAAATTTCATTGTTTGGCTAGGACCTTGAATCCCTTAAACAAAAATATATGTTGCTAGGTACTCATTTCATTGTCCTCTTTCAACACATTCAATAACTATCCTTGTGTGCCTGCATTCCATTAATCAATATTGTTGGGTTTTGTATCTTTTTAGTCTGTGAGTGTCATGGTTTTAACCCTACTTCTTTCTAAATTTACAGACGCCTTCCAATGTTTTCCCAGCTGCGTCTTATACAAGCATTTCTGCATGTTCTGCAAATGTTTCTGGGGTATGTCCTGATGCTGGCATTTATGGCATACAATGGATGGATATGCATTGGTATCTTACTTGGTGGAGGTATTGGCTATCTTGTATTTACATGGCTTGTTGTCCAACCTATGCGTGATTCAGCAGATCACTGTATGTAGTTCTGTTAGGAGATTGGGAGTTCCTGGCTAGTAAATTTTGTATTGCTGAACATAGCTATAAGAGATTTTTCTATGTTGAATTTAGCTTGAGACTTTTAAGCTGTGGCTATATTTGTAACTTTTCACCTATTGTTTTGGTGATGTGACACCCCTGAAAAATCCTGGGGTAACTATTCACTGTAACAAAATTGCTGTGGTAATGAACTTGCGCAGTAAGAAGAATGCGCCCTGGAAAATTTCTAGGAAAATGCTTGAAAACAATGTATTGTCGCCAATGCAAAAAAACTGGCTACACGTTGCAGCATTATTGGCAACAAACCAAAACATGTTCCAAAAATTTCAACCAAATCCATGTTCTGCAACCATGTTTCCTTTGACTGCAAAACATTTCGTCAGAAAATCTATCCCTGGCTACATGTTCAACTTTTAGTTTTTCCCGTTGCGGCGACAATTTTTGAACATGTTCTGTCACAGTTTCAAGCGAAAAGTCACACATGTAGCTGCCGCTTTAAAAGATAGTATTAAACCATGTATTTTGGATTTTGAAAATGGTATAGGAGTAGCAATTATACCTATATAATGATCTATTATATAGATGTATGTTTGTATATTTGATTTAAGTGTTAAATTCACTAGGATTCTCTAATCACTCGAGGACGGGAAAAGATTCTCGAACTTAACTTCTCACAAGTTGTCTGCAACTTTTTTTTGGTTTTATTTGATCTCAGTGATTACTTAGAAATTCCTAATTACAAAGGAACTATAGTTTGATTGACTTTGTCAATGTAATATTTTCTTTTTAGGAGATATTAATTCCACGAATTATTATAATAAACTTTTTTGCTGATGTTATGTTATCATGTATGTATACGATTGTTTAGCCGAATGATCAAACATTGTGTTTAACAAGCAATTTCAAAGTTTGCCAAAATCGCCTGTTTGATCGTTTGGCAAATGCTTAAGCACGCCTGGCACATAATAGTTGCTTCATCCTCAGCATGCTTTTTCATGCCTTTGCAATGTGCAAGAACGACACTGTGCTTCAGGCAATAACCCTGGCCAAACGATTAAACATTGTTTGCAAAAAATGCTTTCGTCACGTTCTAAAACATTGAATATCAATCATTTTTTGCATCAAATGTTTTTGAACTTTTTCAAAAGCGTTGCCTAGCAAATTCTGCTTGCAGGCAATGTTTTATAGCGTAGACGAACGTTCAAACATTGTTTGAAAAGCGAATTTCAAATTTTAGGCAAACAATATTTGATTGTTATGGCCAGGGGCTTACAATATGCCTTTTAACTGCTCCTTGTCCTTTCTTCCAAGCTTAGCAATTTAAAAAGGAAACTTAATATTATCGTTCTAGGGCTTTCTTTATAATTTAGGTTTCGTTGTACAATATTGTAATAATTTCTTTTTAGAGTTTTCTGTTATATTTGAATTTATGTAAAAAGTTGGAGTTTATTGAAAATTTCTTATCGTTTAGACAATTAATGCTCTTGCTGCTTAGATATTAGCTAATCACAATACAAATCAGCTATTTCTACATTGTGTCTCTGTTCTTCTCTGTTTATCTCTAATTTTTTTTTATATTTAAAAAACAATATTATAAAATACAAATATCTTCAAATTTCTATTATTAATATGAATTTCGTGCAGGAAAATTTAGCATGAGTTGAACACAGTTATGTGAATACTACAAAGCCTACCGTTTTGGGTTGAATGGCGCGAAAAGAATAAGATTTTAGCTTCCAGAAACTCTGCAGTTTTCAGAAGATTCCAGAAAGAAAAGAGTAGGCACTAAATATATATGCTTAAATTGTATATTCTTCTTTCAGAAATCGACCCATATGCACGTTAGCGAACCTATAATCACTACTGTGGTGGTAATTTTGCACTACTGTTGTGGATAATCACTACTATAGTGGATTATTATGCTTAGTGTGGTGGGTCATAATGATTATGCTTGTTGTGATGGTAATTTTGCACTACTGTGGTGGGTTATTATGTTGGTTGTGGTGGTAATTTGTATGTAAAATTGTCACCGCAACAAGCATGGTAACCCACCACGACAGTATAGTGATTATCCACCACAGTAGTGCAAAATTACCACCACAGTAGTGATTATAGGTTCGCTAGCGTGATATGCGAGAGGGCTTATCTACGGAACCAGTAAAAATCCTCCTCCACATACATAACTTAGTTCAGCCTGCACACATTCAACTTTATATTTAACTGCTTAAATAGTTTTAATAATGACTATTTGCCTATCTCTTCAAGTAGTTTTATAGCCATTTGTATATGATAAGCCACAATTGAGAGTTGTATCTGCACATTGTCCCAATCTTTCTCTAAACCTTGCTGTGCTCGATAGATTGCTTCGATTACTGATGGAATTGCACGGCCAAGGTAAATGTTTACACTGCTTGGTGAATATAGAACATGCCTGAGAACAGAGAAATTGTGTGTTACATACACTCTTTTTTTTTATAAAAACCAGGAAATTTTGATCGAGGCTGGCTGCTCTTAAATTTTTGCCGTTTTTGAGCCTTAAATGTTCTTAATCTGTTCTTAATTCCTTAGTTACTTGGATATCTATATTTTTCAATGAATGTCTGGGCGAACTAGGTTTGTGTGAAAATGCAACATTCTTGTCTATTTCTTTGTTTGCTTGCTTTTTACGTTCAGTCTGACTGTCTTACTTATTTATTTAGCCGATATTCTTAGGGCTTTTGAAAATGCCAGCCTCAGCTTGTTCTTAATTTGTTCTTAAAATCTGGGCAAAATCCAGGCTCGTGTTCTTATAAAATTGTTCCTATAAAAAAAGAGTGTAATTCTGTTAGGAATTTAAGACTTCAAATTTCATCTTTATCATTTTATACTTTTATATATATTCGTACTTTAAATTATTATGATCTGCTTTATTTCTATTTGATTAAGTGAAACTTTATTTCATGAAAGGTCCAAAAACGTGCACTTTTTAAAGTTTATTTGAGCCCTAGGCGGAGTGTTTACGTGTTTCATAAAAATCGACTTACTTGAAATTTGGTCGTCTTTTCAAACCTCCAGGACTAATGAAGCAACGTTCTAATTCCATTAACTGGTCGTTGTATCTTCTGAGGACCATTGAACTGTTTCAAAGAAAATGAAATAAATAAGTGATCAATAGCCTCAAACATTTTTTATCTCTTGTTGGTAAAAATGGAACTCAGAATGGAACATGCTGTGCAAACTCGGCCTATGGTGCTTTTCGTCTGACAATCTCTCGAGTAACAAACTTCAGAAGGTGAAGATGAAGGTGAAATCTGAGTCTTAAATGGTGTTTTTTCGCACCAGTCTCTAGGATGTCAGTAGTAGGTTAACTAATCGAGACCTCGAGCCTGGCTGGGACGCTACCGTGGCTGGGCTCGAACCCTGACCACACTGAGCTCTAGACACCACGAGTCAGCTGGATTACTACACCACGATGCAACTTCATGTGCCATGATGATTCACGCAAAAATAAAAACACATGCGAAATTGTATTATTATCTTGAAGTCCTGAAGCACTTTACTCTTAGATAGTCTTCTAACGTAGCTCAGAAGTTCTTGCAAAGTTGAGTGTAGTTAAATATCAAAAAATTTTGATCGAAGAGGGAACTTACTTATTGATATCTGCTTTCTGAAGTCTGCTTTCAAAATTAGCTGTTGCTATTCTGAAGTCTCTGGCTGTTTTCTTCAAGAATTCTGGAAAAAAAGGTCAAATATTTAGCAGAGTAGAATGCTTGGAAATAAAAGTTTAAAGATTAATATACTTTAACATAGACATATCAAGAGAACACTGAGCTAACAGAAAAAAAATATCCAGTGGTGATTTTATAGAGGGGCTTAGGGAGAACGACTTTGGGGGCTCAGCCCCCCAAAACAATTTTGCATTGATCGTTTTTTTAAAAAATTTCCCGTTGTCCTTGAAGTCTTTGAACATGCTTTCCTTGCCTAGGAATACAGATTACGGTCAAGAGGTTGAATCGTTGTTTGCGTCGCTGAGAAAAAGCGAACCAAAGTAGCTAAAAAGCTCAAAACAATGCATAAAAAAGGAAGAATGACTTGTGTTGATCTTGAAAATTTGTAAAACGGTAAAGGTGAAGGTGAAATGATGCTTTTAGCGCCAGTCGCTTTGAAGTAGTCTCAGAAGTAGACAAACTATTGAGACATGAACCATGCCTGTGACGCTATCATGGCTAGGGGTCGAGCCTCGACCTCACTTGAGCTCTTCACATCACCAACCAGTTTGATTAAGCAACGACATCACAGCATCTTGTAGGTGCTGCGGCGTCGCGATCTGATCCAACAATCTCGTGGTGTCAGAAGCGCAGTAAGGTTGGGGTTCAAACCCCAGCCATGGGTAGCGTCAGAGTGAGGGTCGAAGTCTCGTTAGTTCATCTACTTCTGAAATCCTAGCAACTTGCGCTAAAAAAACCATTTGGCCTTCCCCTGTAGGCCCAATGTTTGGCAAAACGATCGAGCATTGCTGGTCCAACATTCTAAATTTGCTTTACAACAAATGTTTGACCGTTTGGCAACGTCCAAACACATTGCTAGACAAGCAAAACTAATAAAGTTTGTGGCATGATGTTTTTGAAAAAGTTCAAAAACATTTCTTGTTTGACGCAAACAAAAAATGTTAGACGAGCAATGTTTTAGGACGTGGCCCAGCGGTCAAACATTTTGCTTTACAAGCAAATCTCAAATGTTGGACCAACAATGTTTGATCGTTTGCACAGAGCCTTTCCTTCCCACACAGTAAAAATAAAAATAATCAATAATATTCGGTTATTGAACGATTGCGAGGTCAATGCTGGAAAATATTCGGACCGAAGCATGACGTTGAGAGAATGTTTTTGGAGAATGACAAGAAGCTGAGAGAATGTTTTTGGAGAATGTTTACTCAAAAAACATATTTTGTCAGTATTTCATTTTCCCATCTCAATCTCTCTCATTTCATCAATGAGAAATTACGTGGCTATATCACGTGGTTATATCAATACCGGTCAATACGGCTTGTATGGACTGGTGAAGAACCAATCAGATTGCGCCGTTGCTGGTCCGAACAGCCGTATTTTCGAACACCATATAATAAGGGAAAATAATGCATGTTAGAAACCATAGAAAAACGCACCAATATCAATTCCTTGCTTGCTAAACAGCTCTGAATAATCCTCGGTGAATTCATTGATGTATCCAATAAGTTCATCAGAGTATCTTGTTACGTTTAATGGAATCACAGCACTGTTCATTAGATTTATTGTCAACATCACCCAGATTTGTGTTATGACTTTATGATATTTGAAATCTGGGTCTACAAACTTTGTCATCCAGTTATAATTATCGTAGATAGTATGGTACACAGGATAGCTGGCTAGTTTCATCTCTTCCTGAAAAATAAAACACTTCCAAGTTCTTTAAAATTTCAACGCAATGGACAAAGCAAAGTAAATATATTTGAACTAATCAGTGCTGTTTCTTAGGTGATCAAACACTGTTTGTCCAGCATATGAGATTTGCTTGTCAAGCAAAATGTTTGACCGCTGGGCCACGTCCAAGAACATTGCTCGTCCAACATTTTTGCGTGCATCAAGCAAAAAATCTTTTGGAATTTTTAAAAAATATCACGCCACAAATTTTGCTTATTTTTGCTTTTCAAGCAATGTTTGATGGTTTGGCCGCCTTTCCAACATTGCTTGTCAAACATTTCTTTTGTTTTTGAACAAATGCAACAACTTGCAAACATTTCACCAACTAGAAACATTTCTTAGCAACAAGGTGTTCCTGCTTGTGCATTAGCAATAACATCATTATTGGAAACCAATGTTTTTGGACGTGGTCAAACGGTCAAACATTTGTTGTAAAGCAAATTTGAAATGTTGGACCAACAATGTTTTAACGTTTGGCAAGGGCCTTACACCGTTTTAGCAATGATAATCACAGTTTCTCATGACATACCTTTGATATTATTTACGGCAGCGTTTAACAGCCTTATCAGGCCCTGCTTATCATTGTTGTGAATGTAATGTTTTTGGACTTGAAGTCCAAGAAAGAGACTAATTGGCTAACAAAAACCCTATGAGTGGATTTAAACCCTTTATTAGGAACCCCATAACAGGTTAAAATTTTTCTTTTTATGTTTGAAGAAATTCGAAAATATTGGAGTGGGGGTGGAGTGTCACTCACTCACTCACTAACTAACTCACTCACTAACTCACTCACTAACTCACTCACTAACTCACTAACCAACGCTTGAACAATGGAAATGTGTAACAATACTAAGCGTCTCAAGAATGCCATTAGAGCCATTGTTCTGGGCTATTGATGCACAATGTGACAATTGTGCTTCTAGATCATTTTAGCTTGATTGGATGACTTATCCTTGTTTTATTGAGTAGAATTTTTGTGCTGGTTTTTACTGTATGCAATACTTACGCTTATTCTTCATCTTACCTCATTAAAAGTATAACGAAAATCAATAGCTGGTACACCAATGATCGAATAGAATGGAGTAAAGTCACTGCCTGCACCCAGCTTGTAAATTCTAAAACAGACAATCATTACACAGATACAGCTACCTAGTGAAGGTGTAACGAAAAGAGCTGAACCGAAAATAAATGAAATAATAAATTCAATTAGACTCGCTTTTTATAAGTAACCCAGGCCGACCAATCATAGTAGGGTCCCTTAGTAGGCTTCTTAGGTTTCTTGAAGAGTTTCTTAGCTTCCAAAGCGGGAAACTTTTCTAAATTACTGAAGCTATTAAGAAATGCCTAATGTAAAATTGTTTTAGTTAATAATCGAGAAAAAGGGATATCCTAGCAAGAAGCGCAAAATTATTAAAAGATACTTGAAAGCCACATTAAGGTATTAATTACAAAGTGGCAAAACGGATAGAGTTTCCCAAGTTTTTGTTGATCTTCTACTCTAATCAAAACCAGTTTCTTGATTTTCACAACATGGGCTTATGCTGTTCTTATGAGATGTTTCATCTAAAAAATAGTGTATACCTTGGTTCACTATCTCTCGAGGGACTTGGCATCTTAGTAGCCCAATCTTCGAAAAGGCTTTGATTGGTTCCAGGTACTTTTAACTGAGAAGATAACAACAATTTCATTACATATCTGACAACCATTCTTGACTAAGAAATGATAATTGAGAAAACGAAATATGTATGACATTTGCTACCTGTTTCACAACGTTAAAAAAAGGGTCGATCATATGTGGACTGGACTTTACACGTAGAGTATGATTTCCTATAAATAAAAACAATAGTCTATGTTTAAATAAAAGTATTATGAATCAATGATAAAAGTTAAAGATCATGAGTGAAAAATGAAGTTTCAAGATTCAAATGTGGAGGACGGATCCAGACACATGAATCAAGAGTCAAGAGTCAAGAGCCAAGTGTCAAGTGTCAAGAGTGAAGAGTCCAGTGTCAAGAGTCAAGAGCCAAATTTCAAGAGTCAAGTGTCAAGAGTCAAGTGTCAAGAATCAAGATTCAAGAATCAAGAACCAAGAATCAAGAATCAAGAATCAAGAATCAAGAATCAAGATTCAATAATCACGAATCAAGATTCAAGATTCAAGATTCAAAAATCAAGATTCAAGATTAAATAATCAAGATTCAAGATTCAAAAATCAGATTCAAGATTCAATAATCAAGTTTCAAGATACAAGATCCAAGCATCAAAAAACAAGAGGATCGAGAGTCATGCAAAATATTATATTGCCAACGACAAACGGAAAATAATCTTAAGAGATGTACCTTGAACTGCAATATCAATATTTAGATATGTTATTGCTCTATAATTGAGTATTGCTGCATAATCCTGTCGAAAATCAAAAACAACATTAATCAATTGGTTTTGCAATGTACAAAGGTGTTATCACAGTATGCACAGTGAAATTATGAAGCAGTTGAAGAACAAATCGCAGTTTGCTTTGAAAATTTTAATATAGAATGTATGAGAAAGTTAAGAATTTCAAGTTTTTGATACTACAAAAGACTAATTAAGAGTCTTAAGTTTGAGCTGCTTACTTACTTCAACCCATTCTTTCGATCCCATGAGTCCATATTCTTCCGCATCCCAGCTGCAGACAAGTAATGTGCGTCTTGGCTTCCACCCTTACAAAACCAAAGATAGCAAAAGTAGATAGATGGAAAGATAGAAAGGCAAGATAGAAAGGAAAAAAAGAAGATTGTCTCAGTTTGTGTGGAATCAGTTATGGCCTTCCTAATCTGAAATATGTTTATGATTTGCTAGCTCCCAGTTAAATGATAAAATAATCCATAGTCAATAGAAGAGAGGACTTAGTCAATACGTCCTCATTTCTATTGACTATGAATAATCAGAATCCTTACCTTGTTTTTTTAAATTGCCAAGAATTCTAGCAGTCTCCATCATGGCTGCAGTTCCACTGGAAGGGTCACCAGCACCGTACGTCCATGCATCGCGGTGATTTCCTATTAACACTAGTCGATCTAAAAAAAGGTTACATAGTCATTTCACGAATTCGACGTATATTATGGGAGGGGGCTACTGTTTGTGATCCTAGAATAAGAGGTACAGAGAATTGATAGGATATGTAGACAAAAATACCTGGCTCTATATCGCCAAACATCGTTCCGATTACGTTGTATATAGGTCGATCTACCAAGGCAACATCTACGTTTATTCGCATTTTCCTGTGAGAAAATAACAAAAAGATTTCAGGTCACGTAGTGCGTGATGTACAAGCAGTGAACTGCTGGTTTCATTGGACAGTTTCAAGAGAAAAGTCTCTTTGACGTTTAATCAAACAATATAAACAATTTAAACAGTGTAAACAATATAAACACTGCAAACAGTGTAAACAATGTAAACAATGTCAACAATGTAAACAATATAAACATTATAAACGATGTCAACATTGTAAACAATATAAACAATCTAAACAATATGTAAACAATATCAACAATGTAAACAATGTAAACAATGCAAACAATGTAAACAGTGTAAACAATGTAACCATATAAACAATATAAACAATGCCTTGGTTAGGAACCTGATTATAGTAAGGAACTCACAGTTTTCTCTTCGCATTAATTCGATAGACCAGATTAATATTCCCTTGCCAACCTGAGCTCGGTATTGGATCACCGTCTAAGTAGCTATAGAAAGGAAAAGCTAGCGATAAATGAAAAGTGTTTTATGCAACTGTTGATTACATTTGCACCGTAAAAGCGGACTAGTTGGTGGAGAGAGAGGCAAAATGCTTCTTCTGCTCGGAGCGCAAACGCAATGGCCTCTTTTAATTCTTTTCATTGCTGATTGAAAAAACTTTGAAGGAATAGCGAGAAATATTCAATGCAGGAGCGAGGTCCGAAGACTAGCATTTCGTTAACCAGTGAACTTAATACTTAAATAAAGATGGTGTGATCAGAGATCTAAATTTCTTGATAATCTCCAAAGATGGACACTCCGGAGCGAATATCCTGGGTTGTTATATATCGATCACGAAAATGCTTAGTAAATCATCGGCCTAGTAGCTCTGATGAACGTGATCAGACCATTCATAACGTTATGACTACGACCTACAGAGCCATTACAACTGGGTCAACAACTGTTTGAATTTCGTGGTTTGGTTTGAGTAACCAAGAACAGCTGATCATGTGAATACAGGCTTATGTACCCGGGGTTTTCCGTGTCCCTTATGTAGACTGACAGGTATGTGCCCCTCATATGGGTGGCTTTTCTTGAGTTTTATGGGGGGCAAATTATTATTTACAGTCACTTACCTCAGTAGAACTTCTGCATCCTTAAAGCTGATTGGTTGGACTGGAATCTGATGAAGATAACTAACATGTTCTGGTTTCATTCTGAACATACCATCTGAAAAAATAAAAAAGGTACATTTGGTCTCCAACGTTCTGTAGTGTTGTGTGCAACTATTGAAATTTTGAATAAGGTTTACTAAGATGGCAGAAGCAGTCATTTCTGACTCAGTTGCCGGAACGCAAAACAAAGTTAAAAAAAATAATAACAGAACTTAAAGAATGAATGTATTTACCGACAGATGGATATCCAGGTGACAGGGGATCTCCTTTCTGACGCAGAATATTCCCTCGTTGGACCCCAGTTTCGGGCAAGAACCAACTGTTTGGATAATTAACTGAAGAACTGAAATCAGCAGGATCGCTGTAGAGTATTACCCCTACGGCACCAGCTTTTTCTGCCTGATTTACCTGAAAGGCAATTGGCAACTGTAAGAAAAGGACGTCGATTTAATTTAATAAAACAATTAAATAGTAAGAGGCCTTGAACCAGAGGGACAAAAGGGCAAGCGTTAAAAAAGGTTGTAGCTTTCAGAACAATAAGCAAATCATTACCTATAACGGTCTTATATCAGATCCTAGCTATATACAAAAGTTTTCTCACAGATGATGGGGATGCTACTGCTCCCTGTACAATCCCTAGCTTGCCACTAGATACAGGTAGCGAAACCAAACGTCATCCAAAGCTTTATAAATGAAATGTTTACACTGGGCAGTTTTTTTCCACAGATGAGCGGTTCAGCTGCCGAGGAAAATGAAGGGAAATAATGACACGTAGTTACAAGGACCTGACCAAACGACCAGAGTTTGTCAAACATGTGAAACCTGCGTATCAAGCAAAGTTATAACGTTTTGCCCCATCACTAAACATTCCTTGATAAGCAAAATTAGCAAGATATATTTCGCAATATTTATGAAAAATTCCTTAATCATTTTTTGCTTGGGACAAACAAATATGTTTAGCGAGCAATGTTTTGCAACGTGAGCTAACGACAGAACATTTCACTCGATAAGCAAATTTCAAATGCTGGAAAGCCCTGAGTCTGATTGTTTAGCCAAGGCATTAGATGCCTCGTTATCAATTTGAGGAACAGCCTCTTTACTAATAGTTGGCCTCTGCTCTAAGAGGATATACTCCAAACAAGGAAAAATCTGTCCTCACCTTATCTCCTCTGAAATTTTTTCCATATCTGGCTAATACAATTTTTCCTTTGATACTAATGTTGAGCCGACTAAGTCGCTCGAAATCTGTATTTGTTCCATAGTTTACGTAAACAAGCTCGCCCTGAAAAAAGACATTAACTAATTTAAGTTAAGTAGTAGTCGAAGTGTATATCACTGCAAAAAATCTCGTAGACCTTTTTTGAAAAAGTAATATCCTGGGGACATGGATGTAATCATTCAAATTCAGAGAAAGAAGGTTCCAAGGAGGGATAGTAAAGCCCTGGCTAAATGATCAAATACTGTTTGTAAAACATTTGAAATTTGGTTGACAAGCAGAATATTTTACCATTTGACCAAATCACAAAACAATGCTCGCCAAGTTTTTTGCTTGTATCGTATCAAACAAAACAATGTTTTTGAAGCTTTTCAAAAGCAGTGGCTAGCAAATTCTGCTTGACAAGCAATGTTTTCTGACGTGATAGGTCACACATGGCTTGAAAAATAAATTTTCAAATGTTTGACAAACAATGTTTGATCGTTTGGCAAGGTATTCTTATTTCTGCGTGAAGTTTAAAAACAATGAAATTGTCAAAAAAATACTTTGTTAAAATCAGCTCAAAATTAACCGCAAGTTCGTATCGTAATGTTTGAAACTTTCACAAAGATTACAACAGAGTTTTCAAAGGGCAGCCCCCGACATCAAAGCACAAACAATACACAAGCATATAGGAAACTTGGGTGGACCAGAGTGGGACAAAAACAGAAGACGCATAGCAAAAGGTACTGAAAGAAAACATTCAGACAAGTGAGATTACCTCTGCTTGCCCTGAGGCCGAGTACGCATTGAATGGATAAATCTCTCTTGGATCGCCTTCAGATTCGTGTAGAGGCTTTTCCAATATGGTAGAATTGAAAAGAACATCTCCATTCCCATCAAATAAGGTGATGTTCCCAGGTGATCGAGGCACAGACAATAATGCCATGTATTTCTTCAATTCAACCTTGTCAAAGCCAAATGAGCGTAATTTACCCTCCATGTATGTGGCTTGTTCTAGTGACTCCTTTGTGCCACCCACATGTGGAAATGATGTAAAGTACCTTGAAGGCAATGCAATGTAATTAATTGTTATGTAGCTACAAAATAGCATATTCTTATTCAGTATGCAAAAAATAGCATTAACTCGCAGTGACCTTAAGTTTCAATTCTAAGGTTCTGATCCTACACGCCTTTTCTACAGGGTGGCCCAAAAAAAGGGACCCTCTTAGGTAAATAATTTCTGTATGAATTTTCTCAAGGAGGAATTTTATCAAATTTATACCAGGTAATATTCAAGTCAAGTGCGCTATCGTGTAGAAATATGTTGGTGATAAGAGCTTCCATCTCGGCGCAATGGGACATTAAATTCATGATGTCCAAAAACCAGCTGTTTATTCCATCATTGCGTACTGTACTGCAATCGTGCGTGAAGGAGAATCATTATCCCGGAGTAAAATTGTCACAACCATTAATGTATGGTAAGTCATATTAGAAAAGTGTATTGAGCAGGATTCAGGACATTTTGACTATCATTTGACTGAAAGAATGAGTTATTGATTTTTCTGTTTTGTTGCGTAAGGATTACGTAAGGGTATAAAGTTGCATATTTTGTTACAGTACGTTTTTGGACTGTAAAGTTTGAAAGTCTATTTATTCAGGGATACTAACCCATATCATCATGATATTTACATAATATATCTCACTTGAGTTGAATATCATGTAGTATTAATTTCATGAAATTCCAACTTAAAAATGAATTATTAATAAATTATTTAGTTAGGGGTCCTTTTTGGGCCACCCTGTAGCATTAGCTTAGTCACAAGCAGCCGACCTTTCTTAAGTTTCCATTCTAAGGTTCTGATCCTACACGTTATTTCTGTAAAGAGCTACTTTAAGGAACCCACATGTAGAAAGTCGCAAAATCTAAAGAGATCTTACACTACATAAGATAAAATCGCCGAAAAACTTTTCAATTTTGATAATTTCCATCACTGCAAACAATCAAGAATTAGGAAGCCTGTTCCATTCATCTGCAGTTAAAACTCACATACGTTACGCATGTATCAAATGTTTCATTGACTAGTTTCCAGCTTTGCTCACATACAAGTGTCTCTTTATAACAGTCATAACACTATATATGCAGTGCAGTGTAGCTGAAATTAAGGAACTTTTGGTACACATTTAATAAAAAGAGGTCCAAAAATAAGGAACTTTGGGAACTAGGCATTTAGTAAGGTTCTTTATAACGTAAAAAGCGTGTCGGTTTTACCGATATTTTCGATTAGTCGGCAATTCTTTTTCAAAAATTGAAGAATAAGCAGGTTATACATTAAGCAAATTGGTTTGAACACGGGAACGTAAAATGGAATTTACTATAGTTAACTATGAACTTACCGAAAGTATTCTTTCACTGACTCTACTGAAACCTGTTCGGCTGCATTTAGGTAGAAATTCGAGTCTACTTGACTTGGAGCAACTTCTCTTCGAAGCTTTGTATGTTCTCTTCTCGTATTTTTACCATCTAGTTTGTCCAATGTATCCCTTAAATTATATCCTGCGAAAAAAGCTACCAGCGAGACTCCAACTGCCAGCAATAAACCAAACATTAGGCCAGAAACCCCTCCGCGTTTCATTTTGAAAAATCTTGAGAAAACAACTACGATATCTAAATTATTTTACTAATCAAACGCAGAATCAATGACAGATAGAATGAGGATTATCTCCATATTGGCAGGAAAAACAGTAACTATTTTCAAATTTTCAAAATTAAGTTGACCATGAGAACCAACAAAAGCGTTGAAGTTTACGCGCTTATTCATAAAAATCGCGCGCCTGACTAAACAGCACCGTTCAAGCGTGCGGTCGCTAGAAATAGGTGGAAATTGAATTGAGATTTTGCTAAACGAGTGCAGTATTCTGGAATCCAAGCTGTACGCATTAGTGCGTGAGCATTACGAACTTTCCAACGTGTCGTGCTATCAAAGCGACTCGGGGTGACTCCATATTAATCGCTCCAATCAATGCTTTTTCTCGTTTCTACTGATTGAGCAAAACAATGTTCAGAATGTAGCAGTTAGTGGGTCACTGAGCATCCTTTTCTGGTGGCTTACTCCATTATATAATAAAAGACACGTATGGTCTTAATTAATTATCTCGTGCAGAGCTAGCAGCTACTCTTAAACTATTGAACCGGCGGGGCTATTCGTGTAGCTTAGTATCAGGCTTTGGTCTTCGTGTGTCATGCGTTGGTTTTCGTATTCAAGTTCAGCCTACGTTGGGGCGAATCCCGCTGTAGTTGGGACCAAAGATGAAAGTTAGTTCAGCTCATCATCTATCCATCCTTCCGAAGCTTGTAATGATTCCATTCCCCCACGGTATTCATTCTAGAATATCCGGTTAGGATTTTGCCAAACGATCTCAAACATTGCTTGTGAAACATCTGGAATTCACTTGTGAAGCAGAATTTTTGGACTTTAGTAGCTCCATTTTGAGTTTACGGCTCGAAAGATTCCGTTGGGTAGAAATGGAATTCAAGTCACAATGTGTATTACGCAAAACAAGAGGACAAGCCTGTTGCAAAACATTATGGTCCAAGCGTATTTTATTTAGCCCTTGAAATCTGCGTGTATCAAGCAAAATGTTGTCAAACTTTTCAAAAAATTCGTGTAGCTAAGTATCAGGCTTTAGTCTTCGTGTGTCAAGCGTTGGTTTTCGTATTCAAGTTCAGCCTACGTTGGTGCGAGTCCCGATGTTGTTCAGACTAAAGATGAAAGTTAGTTCAGCTCATCAGCTATCCATCCTTCCGAAGCTGGTAATGATTCCATTCCCCCACGGTATTCATTCTAGAATATCCGGTTAGGGCTTTGCCAAATAATCTCACACATTGTTTGTGAAGCATCGGGCAAGGTCCAACATTTCTGCTTGTATCAAGCAAAATATTTTATAAACTTTCAAAAACATCGCGCAAGAAATTTTAGATATTTTGCTTTTCAAACAATGTTTGTGACGTGGCAAAACATTCAAACATTGTTTGAATAAGCAAATTTCAAATTCGCAAACAATATTTAATCGTTTGCCCTTACTGGCGATAAGTAAAGTCTGAATAACCCCTTTCCTGGCTACAGAATAAATAGAAAAAAATGACATACAATGCTTTCAACATGCCAGAGTTAATACCATAACGCAGCCTAAAACATATTTAAGAAAACATTGATCCCAAAGAGCGAACCCGGCACTTTTAGGTAGGACAGCTGCAAATTACGAGAATTTTCGCTTTAATAACCTGTTTCTTACGAGGGGACGAAAGTGACTTCGTCGAAATTCGTGCGTCGATAAAAAGACTCAACAAAGAGAACTGGCAAAACTTTTTTGGATTGTAACTAGGAGGGCAATTAACCACCAGAAATGACGTTTTACTCCTAGTAAAATATCACTTCTTCGTGATGGCTTCAATGAATATTGTAAGTGCCGCAGTAGCATGGGGTGCAAAGGGGGCCACATTTTTCGGTACTTACAACTCGACACCTCGTATCGTACTGTAGTATCTGTCTTCAAATTACAGGTGCAGTAAAATGCTAGAGCCTGGTTACATGTGCAGAGATTCTCGTAGTCTGCAACGTATTATAACTACACAATGATTATTACATCAAATACAGCAGAGAGGGTGGCACGAGGGAAAGTCCACCCTATGTAGCTTTATAGGATATATAAATTTGAAAACTTTCTTTACGCCGTATACTAGTTTTAAGAAGACGTTAACCAAAGCCTGGGGCTCCTGTGACAGCCTCTGTCATACAGGGCTACAATATATTTACATACATAGTTCCTAAGCTCAATACCTAACCCTATTCAAATGATTACTGAGGATAAACTTCCAAATGTCCAAAACCTATATTTCTATATTTAATTGAAAAAGATTTAATATTTCAGAGAATTTCTAATAAAACTTAGTTACAAATTCATCAAATTGTCCCAAAACCAAAGCATACTTATTGAAATTGTCTACCTAACGAAATGAAATGAACTTTCTAGACTATAATTTGAAATAGAAAATTGGCTATTTATATGAATATTGTTCAAGTTCATGGTTATAAAGCACTGCTGCAATGGAAAAATAATAGAAACTAATGAGGTCTTGAAAACAAAACGAAAGATACATTTTTTGTAACTTAATCGATTTTGAAGGTTTAGGTATTCCAAATAATCTATTCATAGTTCCTAAAACTGAGTGTGCTTAAACGTAGCTAAAGGCTATTAGGGGTGCCAGAAGCAATACAGGGTGGTGGGGACAGAAGCAACAAATTGGGGGCAAAAATAGAAAAATAAAAGTATTAGACAGTTTTTACAAGAGCAAGGGGGCAGCTGCCACTGTCCTTTCCAAACATCAGTTGCTATCCCTTGAATCACACAAGAAAACACTGTTGCTCAATGCTCTTCTAATCACTCTAGCCCTCTAAAACCACTGCACTGTGTTTAATCCACCACCAAGACCATATGTATGTATGCATCATAGAACAAAAAATGCAGACAGAAATCAACAATATAAAAATCATACCAACCTCATATTAAAACCACTTTATAGGCAATGATCTCCAATATCTACAATTGAAACACTTTTCCATCCAAATGCAAAGTAGCCGAGACCAGCACCAAGAATGACGGCTAAGCAAATCCAAGCATTGAATGTCATGAAGGCCAACATTAGCATGTAGCCAATAAAAACTTGTATCATGTGTAGGAAGGTTTGCAAGAAATGGACCTTGGACAGTAGCATTTCCCTAAAGAAAAAGAAAATTACATATGAATTCACTATAAGTTCAAATAGTATGGTACCGTAAATGCAAAGTTTTGCATTAAATGTAGCATACAAGCCTTTTTTCATTTCCTCCTTGCAACAGCTTTGCTCACAAGCATCTGCTGCAAAGATAACATACCACATCTTCTTGAATAAGCACCTCTGCCTGAAAGAGCACCCCTTAGAAAGAGTGTGCTTTGAGAAACTCAACAAATAAAAAAGATTTCAAATACCTTGGTGGAGCAACAATATAAGTAGGTTCTGGAGACTTTTTCGCAGAATCACCATTTATGCCATTAATCGCAATGGTTTCTTTGACAATAATTCTTTTTGCTGCTTGCCTTTTCAGTATTTCCCTTCCAACTTTGATGCCTTCATATAAGATACCCATGAAGATAAGAGCAATCATAGATCCAATCAACTCTAGGTGAAAAGATCATACTCATTAAAATCACACATTAAAAACATATAAGACACTGCCAAAATAGCCAGTGTGAGGTGCAATATCCCCCACTTTTCCGAGACAGAATTGCTTGATCCTATAGTAAGATTTAGATTTTGAATTTAGGACTAATGAACTTATGAACTAACCATAAGAATGAGTCTGAACACAAAACTGAAAATTTTGGTTTGGGGAGCATGCACCTGTGCATACATCTTTATGAAGGAAGCTTCTGAGGCTCCAAGCACATGTCTCCTGCCATATTTGCATAAAAGTTGGCAAATTCTACCTTTCAACCCCCCTCCCCCTTGTCAGAAAGGCTAGAGGGGCCACTGCTATCAACTTCAAAATTTTATAACAAATAAAGATTAAGGAGACTTTGATTCTACCTCCAACAGTATCAACTTTCCATTCTTTAAAAAGAATTGTCACCTCTTTTCCAGCAAAAAAGTACATCTAAAAAAGATTTCATGTATTCATTCAACATTTGAATTGAAATGTAAGGAGTCATCAAGCCCATCTGAAGGAATCCTAGATTGGGAGGACCATACAATTGAAAAGTATTTGATAAGGGAATGATTTAATGACATCACACTATTGTTTTCAAAATCATTAGGGGCTCCACCCTCCCCTCCAGAGCCCTCAGGACTGCTTCTTGATAAAGAGGGTCTAACAACTGGAGAAAGCAGCACTTGGCATGGCCAGGCTGGAAGCTGTGCACACCCACATGGAAGGCTATAATTGTTCTTAAACAATAGGGACTTTGCTTTTGTTCTTGAAACAAAAGGGGCTTTGTTTTCCATTGTTTTCACCACAATTGTCAGGAAAGGCTCAGCACTAGAAGGGTGTTGGAATATAAGGACTTTGCAGATGGACATAAACAATTACTTTAAACATTTGAGAACTATGTTAAAATTTCAAAAAAAAAAAACAGTAGAACCTGCATCATATGATGCATGGTAACACCACTACCATGATGCATGCCACCACTGCCATGATTTGTGCCATTATTTGCCATGGAGCCATTCATGTTTGATCCACCCATATGATTGTGCATGTTCATGATGGCAGGAATTTTCGTTTTAACAGAACTCAATTCTTTGTTATTGTCACTGTTATTGTCTGCCGTATTCCCTGTGAAAAAATTGATATCTATTATTGGGGGAGTGAAAGGCTTGGGGGATTTTTTTTTTGTTGATTACAAGAAGCGGATTTTGTATTCATCAGTTTCAAACAATAAGGACTTATTTTTAGACAATAAACAGATTTTCATATCTTAGTTTCTTGGTGGATCACATATTTTTCCAAAATTCTGAGGGGTAATTCGGACGTAGACTACCTTTTCAAATTGATTTTCAGATCCTTTTTGCCCCGTGCAGAGTAAAATGACTGTGTGGTACAATTTCATGCAACATTGAAAATTAAGGGATTTTTGTATTTGTTCATCAAAAGAATGTTGCAGATTTCAATAGCCCCTTTAACCCCCCTCATTATTCAGCTGAGTTGCAAGTGGCCCAAATTTGTTTCTGTATGTAGTAAGTATTTGCATTTTTGGAATATCATTCAAAATCTGATCATATTATTTGAGAAACTACTATGATCTGCAGTCTGGTGAGATTAAGTATATCACAGCCGTAATGTTACTGAAACAAAGTTTTTGTTCCTCGCATCGCAGCTAGTGCAAGAACCATACTAGCAAGAATGTATGTCTGTCCCTCCCCCTCCTTGTAATTAGTCAATGCTGCAGTACTCTGGTGCCCAGATGCTTCAACTTGTTTTCAAATGTCGTCAAGGTCATCTTTTAGCTCTTAAAATCCTCATCAATATACTACTAAAAAGCTTAAATAATTGATTTTTCTTAGTTAATAATTTAACTGACAAATTAAGGAAAAATAAGATATCCAGATCCTTTAAAAATATCTACCGAAAAAGATTGAGTAAAGAGAACAGCGAACAACAAGAGATCACAGACAGATGGGCCTAGGCAATTAAATGTGGATGTAGCAATATTTAGACTTGTAAGACTATTTCGAAAGAATATTTTATGGAAAGAAAAAATAATTCTTATACCTTCTTTTCAATGCCAGCAGCAGCTGCGATTATGGAAGCCAAACTTCAAAGAATAAACCTGAAGAAAACTTCCATCAACTTTTATTTACCCGCAACAACCCACTCAAATAAACTTCCATAAAGACAAAGTCGCCGCTTTGATGAGGTCTAATGCTGGTTTCCTATTGGCTACAGCTGGCCGAGCGCACGCTTTGATTGGTCAATTTTCCTCAGTTGACAAAACTTCGACTTCCTGTAAATTTTTTGGAAGAAGTTCGGAGGAAATTTGAAACATTTTCTTTGAAGCTTTTCAGGTATTAATTTTTCGCGACAGATATTTATTTGCGCGCAGTAAATATGCCTTGCTCACCCACATTATAAGGAGAAACGAACAAAAGTATTAATTATTGAAAGAGTCACAGCTTTCTGGCAAACAAAGGGCAAACAAAAAAAACCGTGAACATAAAATGCTTTGAGTGTCTGGAGGACCTTTTGCGAAAACGCTTTTTTGACCTTTTGAGGTATTTGTAACTCGAAAACTTTCGTTGCTCGTCGTTGCTGACAAACACACTCCTACACTGTAAATAATAATAACGAGAATAGATAATTTTGCAAATGATTTCCTGAGCTTAATCAGATTACAAACGAAATTGTTTTTAGATACAAAGTTTATCAAATGTTATCAAAATGATCAAGCTGTTGCAAAGCAACTGGAAAACATTAGGAAACCACAAAGAAAAAACGCGTTTTCAAACCTGCAACCTACGTACAGTATTGCACAAACAAGTTCTTTGAACAATTTAATGATTATTTTCTTGATATATTTCCAGTTTTAATAAGTAGTTCAACTAGGCAATAGTATGAAACGATAATTGTCACAGCAAATACTTACTCAGCTGTTTAAGAGCCCACGCCTGTTTTGTAAATTTAATAACGAAAGTTCACTGACTTCCCTTAAGAGGTTTCATGCAGTTTCAACAGCAACAGGGCAGTTTCAACTTGAGGTTGACCTATCAACCTCACAACATTTCGACAAGAACATCATCATGATCATCATCATCATCATCATCAATCATAATCATCATCATCATCATCATCATCATCATCATCATAAACATCATCATCGTCATCACCATCTTCATCATCATCATCATCAACATCATCAGCATCATCATTGCTTTGGTCATCCCTGGGTACAGCAACCGGTGTCTACATCATTTTGAACAAAAAAATAGCTGTAATCCATGAAATAAACCATACCCTTTCTAAAAACATGGTCGTATGGTCCATATGTTTTCCTAAATAGTAAATACATCTTTACATTAGCTGTTAGGTCGCATTTTTTGCAGAAAAACACAATTTTTTACAGGTTGGTACATTCCTTTTTTTATAAGAACCAGGAAATTTTGATTGAGGCTGGCTGTTCTTTAGTTTTTGGCCTTTTTTGAGCCTGAAATGTTCTTAATCTGTTCTTAATTCGTTGGTTACTGAGACATCTAGATTTTGTCAGTAAATGTCTTTAGTGGTAATAGGGTTGTGTAGAAATGGAGCATGCTTGTCCATTTCATTGTTTGCTTGCTTTTTACGTTGTCTGACTGTCATACTTTCATATTTAGCCGATATCCTCAGGGCTTATGAAAACGCCCAGCCTCAGCTTGTTCTTATTTTGTTCTTAACATCTGGGCAAAATCCAGGCTCGTGTTCTTATAAAATTGTTGTTATAAAAAAAAAGAATGTGAATCCATTGACAACCCTACCAATTGCTCCATGGTGCCAGAAAAAACAGTGAAAGCGGTGAAGACGAAGTAAAGCAAAGAAGCATACTTTTATTCTTTATAACGCATGATTATTATTTATTATAATTGAGAGTATACACAAAATAACTATTGCATAATTACATGGACAGTTACAAGTTGAACACTATTAATGGCTACATAAGTCAATTGATAAGCAAATGCATTTGCAATTTAAAATTAGATATATGGAGAGTTTATAATATGTGCAGCATGTGATTTTAAAGGGACACAGTGATGTTGGACTTATCTGTATATTCTATATACCTATTATTTTTTGGTAAATTTTTCCGCAAGTGGCATACCACAATAGATGGGATTCGAACCTGGACTGCATGACCAGAGAAGAGAGCTAACGACGTTTCCATTGAGCTAAAAAGGCTAATGATGTTGTTTTTCGGCTATGTTAAGCCTTCTTCAGCACCATATATTCTGGTATGCTGAATGGTGACCATTTTCGATGTTACCAACAATTCATCAGGTTTGGAAGTTATAGGAAGTGGGGACTATCTCACTGTTACAATTCGAGGAATTTCCAAGGCATGACGTCATAAATTTAGGTGAAAACAACACTCTCTCGTCTATATTGGGAATTAACATGAAGTTCAAAATAAAAATTTTAAAGATTAAATGATAATTAATAAATAAATGCATCAAAATAACAATTAAAATCTACACAAAAATTATTTCAGTTCGATTCAACAATTTAGTTAAGTTACGATGGCAATTTAGCTCAACGAAAAAACTCATCTACAGTAAAGTTACGGTCAATTTTCTTAGAACAACTCTATCTTTTTCGATAAAAAAATAACAGTTCAGATCAAATCGAAATGACTTTGTTGCATACGATCAAAGACTTGAACATAGCAGCAATACAGTCCCTCATTAAGTCAGTCCAGAATTAAAACAACAAACCTATATAAAAATTTGACAACAAGCATTCGATAAATAAGCTACACTTTTTTTGTAAGAACACTGAAATTGAAGAAAGCCATGCAATTTTCTTAATTTTTCCGATTTGAAGGCTCAAAATGTTCTTAACATGTTCTTAATTTTCTTGCTTTTTAAAAAGCTGTTGTTTTTCAAATTAGGCATAATTGCTACGCAAAGGGACACACCTGTAAAAATGTCACATATACTCATAATGATTGATAGTTCACCTGATTTCTAGGGTTGAGAACAGGACAGCGCCACTTAAGAAAGTATATTTTAATTTGTTTCTAGCTTCACAAAGCCTTGTAATGTTCTTAGCAGGTTCTTAACTTTTCAGCTTCTGAAGCCTTATGTTCTTATATACTTTGTTCTTATAAAATAACGTGTAATCCACAAGGCAGTGCAACTGTGAATACTGCATTAAAGACTGGTTCACCATTGACGCTAGAATCATAAGAATCAAGGACTTTCTCGATCCCCCACCGTCGGGAGTAAAACCTGTTTACACTTGCCGGAAAAATTAGGTATGGCAGACCCCAGATAATCTCGAAAGTAAAAAGGTTGATTTTGAAAAGGAAAGGCAAGTTTCTTAGTTGCAACGTGAAATGAACAGTGCAAATTCAGACATATTTTCGATGAAAATGGTCAAAATAGCGCTCAATCCACTACTATAAAATTTATAGCTTTCGTTCAACGAGTTTCACAGATAAACATACATTATATACACAAGCAATCGGTCAATAAGCATTACTGTAGTCATTAATACAGACATAAAAATAAAAACAGTTCAATCGAGATGAATATACCTTTGAAATTTCAATGATTCTCCAATTTTCACAATGGATTTACTGTCTTCCATAAAGCCTGCATTTCTGCACAATCTCTTGTCTGCACAGCGGACACTGATTCAGCGGTATTGCACAGATTGCGCATGTGCAAAGATGACCACAGTTGAGGAAGATCATATCAGGCTAAAAGAGAGAAACAAGCAACAGTTAATATGGGGTTGTTTGTTTTCACTGATATGTTTGTCTTTATGCTGCAGTGACATATCATAATGTCAACAAACATAAATAAAAACAAGATAGATACCCACTCTTGAGATACTGTTTCATCCTACAGAGACTAAGGCCCTGTGCTAACGATCACATATTACAAATCGTTTTACAGTTTGACAACATCACAAACATTGCTCGCCAATTTCTTTGCGTGCATCAAGCCAATGCTTTCTAACTTACTCAAAAACTTTGTGCAGCAAAGTTTGCTTCTTATTGCTGGTCAAAAATGTTTTGAGAGGGAGTTGACCAAACGTGCAAACATTGCTTGACAAGCATATTTCAAGCTTATTATTGCTTGTCAAGAAATGTTTTGTGACGTGACCAAACGTGCAAACATTGCTTGAGAGGCATATTTCAAGCTTTTTATTGCTTTTTAAGAAATGCTTTGCGACGTGACCAAACGTTCAAACAATGTTCGATCGTTTGGCCAGGGCATAAGATCTATTTAATTCTCTTCAAGCTGCCAGCATTACATCTTACCTTTCTTAAGAATTACAATGCAAAAGCACATGTTATAGGTAGATTACACGCTTTTGTGACAAGACAAATTTTGATTTCCCCGCAAACTTACAGGCTGATCCAAGCAGACGACACATTCTTGTTCATATCTTGCCACTATTCCCTCAATGGATGGAGCACTGGCCGCTACTTCTTGCGTTCCTTCATCTTGAGCGACTGACTGTGCCTGAAATTATGAATAAAAGTAAAAGTAAAAGAAAAAGTAGAAGTAAAAATAAAAGTAAAAGTAAAGTTAAAAGTAAAAGTAAAAAAAAGTATAAAGTAAAAGCAAAGGCTCAATCAAAAGCAAAGAAAAGTTAAAGTTAAAATAAAAGAAAAAGTAAAAGTAAAAGTAAAAGTAAAAGTAAAAGTAAAAGTAAAAGTAAAACGTAAAAGTATAAGTAAAAGTAAACGTAAAAGTAAAAATAAAAGTAAAAGAATAAGTAAAAGTAAAAGTAAAAGTAAAAGTAAAAGTAAAAGTAAAAGTAAAAGTAAAAGTAAAAGTAAAAGTAAAAGTAAAAGTAAAAGTAAAAGTATAAGTAAAAGTTAAAGTTAAAGCAAAGCAAACATAAAAATAAGACTAAAAATAGGGTGAAAAGAAAAGGCAACGTGAAAAATAAGAGCAAAAGTAGAATTACAAGAAAAAGTAAAAGCAAAAGCAAAAACAAAAATTAGAAGTCCGAGAATAGTTGAAGTAACATTTAAAGTAGCAGAATTAGGTAAATATGAAACAGAGCTTACTCTTTTAAAAGATTTTTCAGTTGCCTTTTCATCCATTAGAATGTGGCTTCTTATGGTCACCAATATACTATTTCTTGCCTTTTCATCTTTAACACCGATCTTGAAAAATCAATTTCAATGGAGTGAATAATCAATACTCTGATGACACGACGATTACAATATTCGGTACACAAGGCTATAACTGATTAATCTTCATAACTGAAAAAGTGAAAAAAGACTCCTACCTCCTTTAGTTGTTCACTTGTCATTTCATTCATTTGTTCTCTGGTCACCTTTTTACGTGCAAACATTGGCAAATATTCTTTTGTACCTGAATCCACCAGAATATCAGCAACATAGACATCAAGTTGGTTTTCCTGAATCAAAGCGAAGTAAGGGTGTAACTTTTTTGTAGAAAAAGGTTGCTGGAATTTAATTGCGTGTTTACCTACTATTGGCTGTTAATCTACGAAAAAGTTGGTTGATTATAAAAAAGACAAGTAATACAACAGTGGGTGGCGGGTAAAAATGTCGTACATGAACTTAAATGACAATAAGCGGTATATCACTGCTCTGGAAATCATGCGGGAAATATTAGGCTAAAATGTTTCTTGCAATTTCTCCTCGAAGTATCAGCTTTCATAAAAGGTTTAGAGACGAGATTTTTGAAGATTTTTATTCCTCATATTTGAGGATTTTTTATTTCCCACATTTATATTAAATCATAATGACGGGATTTTATTCATTGTTTAGGGTGGTTGGGACATGAAATAAAATGGATATAGAATGGTTGAGATAAAAGGCAGCAATGTGGAAATAAACCTACGTTAGAGACTAGACTCTGGGTGGCTCGATTAAGATGTTTTGGTTCATGTCGCACATATGTCATGCTCACATGGGCGAAAAAGTAGCAAATTTGGTGGCTACCTATGAGCTATCTATCCCTTAAGATGGGAAATGCACTAAATATGACTTGACTTTAAACCTATGGAGGATTTGATTTCAAGTGATCTAGCTTAAGATCGTAGATGATTTTCCATCATCACGATGAAAGTAATCCAATGGGCTGTTGGCATCAACTAGTCTCTGGATTAAGGGATTAAGGAAGAAAATGGTTCAGATACAACGTATGCTTTGTACGATAAGACAGGGATAAAGACAAGCGCTGGGTGGACTAAAGATAGTGAAAGAATAAAGTGATGGGATTGGCATATGTGAGGTTGTCTGAGTCGCAGAAGATAAACTATGCAAATGAGTAGAAAAGTCTGTCTTCTTTCTTCTCTGATATCTCCCTTAATTGGCTGTCATTGCAATTAGTCTTAAAGGGTATAATTCTAAACAGGCAATGAATGGAAAAGGCAAGGAAATAAAACTCAGCACCTCATCAATTAGCACTTGTGGTTTACTATCAAGCAATCTCTGAAACTGAATCAACCAATAATCCTTTGCCTGGTCTTCTTTGTAGTTCTCCATTTCTTTCTTTAATAGAAGAAATATTACAATCATAGCTAATTTCAAAATAAAAGTAAAAGTAAAAGTAAAAGTAAAATTAAAAGTAAAAGCAAGAGTAAAAGTAAATCTAAAAGTATAAGCAAGAGTAAAAGCAAAAATAAAAGTAAAAGTAAGAGTAAGAGTAAGAGTAAGAGAAAGAGTATAGTAGAGTAGAGTAAGAGTAAGAGTAAGAGTAAAAGTAAAAGTAAGAGGAAGGGAGTAAGAGTAAGAGTAAGAGTAAGAGCAAGAGTAAGAGTAAGAGTAAGAGTACGAGTAAGAGTAAGAGTAAGGGAGTAAGAGTAAGAGTAAGAACAAGAGTAAGAGTAAGAGTAAGAGTAAGAGTCAGGGAGTAAGAGTACGAGTAAGAGCAAGAGTAAGACCAAGAGCAAGAGCAAGAGTAAGAGGAAAAGTAAGAGTAAGAGTAAGAGTAAGAGTATGAGTAAGAGTAAGGGAGTAAGAGTAAGAGTAAGAGCAAGAGTAAGAGTAAAGGAGTAAGAGTAAGAGTAAGAGCAAGAGTAAGACCAAGAGCAAGAGTAAGAGGAAAAGTAAAAGTAAAAGTAAAAGCAAAAGTAAAAGAAAACGTAAAAGCAAATTTGAAAGGAAATAGCCAAAAATAAAAGTAGGAAAAATCAAGAGTAAGAGTAGAAGTTCAATAAAGGAAGATAAGATGACTTAATTTGAATTTCAAAGAAGATATATTAAGGACGGTTGACTCACCAGTCGTTCAACCAATTCGTGTTCCCTTTTCTCCTGCTCATCAATCAATTGACTTAGAAGCATGGCTGTATTTATCCTCATATCAGCCAAACGATTCTAAAAGAAACAATAATAATAAAAAAGAGTAATTATTAGAAACAATGCTTCTGCCAGACACACACACATTGTCGAAACAATCTGCAAAGATATCAGTTATAGCATGAATCTATATTTCTCAATACAGAGCTTTTTATACTATACATTGGTTGACTAGTTGACTGGTTGGCTGAGGATAGGCAGCTGAGCTGAGTAGCTCATGACGCGTACCAAAGTGAGACTCTAGACAATACAGGCAGTACTATTCGGGCACAATAACCAGTTCCTTTACAATCAAGCCACAGTTTAGCTAAAAGATTTAGTTATAGAGTCCAAGTGGAAAAATGATTTCTTTCTGCGTTTGTAAAACCATGTGTAGACAGACACAGGTCGTTTTCCTATTTGGGCTCTGTAACTAATTCTATTGGTCATCCCACTGTTCCCATCCATTCAAACTATGGTTAAACTTAGCGTGCTTCAAAGACTAGCTTTCACCTAAACATGGACTTGTTTCACTACCTTTGACCAAAGTAGAGTAGAAGAGAAGAAATAATGTTCACATTGGAGATGTAATTACAGCTGAAATACGGTGCTACGGAAGAGTATTGAAGATAAAATGGACAGATATAGCGTCAAATAAGGTTGTTATTAGCAGAATGGGGGTAACTGGAGCATGCCTTGTAAAAGAAATGTTCAAAAGAAAATTGAAATTTGCAGGTCTTGTACAATCTATCAAGAAAGCAACGAGGGATACATTCCTGGAAAAAGAGACAAAGTAAGGCAAGGTAGAGCCTGGATTGAAGACTTGAAAGATTAGACAGGTTTTAAAACCCTCGTTTCGGTAAAGAGGGCAGCTGAAGACAAAGAGAAATGGAAGATCATGGTTTCCAACCTTCGTATCGAAAATGGAACCAGATAATAATGAAGAATAGCGATCGACTTTATTATTTTTCTTTAAAGATATTTACCATTTCTTCTTCTTCTTGTTCTTGGCGTCTTTGCTGTTCCAACATTGAGATCTTCAGAAGTTCACTCTGGATCATGTCAATCTAAAAACGAAGAAAATCCTCCATTATTGAGTAATTAGAGGGAACACACACATTTCAGCTATGCTTTTGCAAAACATTAATCTCTTTTTGCATACTTTACTTTTAGTCAAGGCTTGTACCTCAAGGCTAGGTCTTGATCTAGGGGCCATTGACAGAGAAAACTTGAATAGAGTCGAAATTCTCTGAGTGTGAAAGTATTGAAAAAGCTGTAGACATAGTCAGGAGGACTTGCACTTCCAGTTTTTATGATAAAAAAGGACCTAAAAGCACAATGTCTGATGATTTCATGTCCTTAGCTACTAAAGATATACATAAACTAATATAATATAGCAAACCAAAGTGAATTGGGGAAATTTTCAAGGCTAAAATGCTAAAAGCTAGTTCACATGAAGATCGATTTCAGATTCATAATTTTTAGAAAAATAACTGTATTAGTTTTGGTAGTTAACGAAAGAAACGATCTTAGAGAATTAAGCTCTAAAATAACAAGCTGAACGTATCAGGGTAAAGAATCAATCAGGGGGCCGAGAAAAAATTTTCGTTGTAGTGTGAGGGAAATCAACAAGAATAGTTCAAATACCAGAACAAATACGGCATAAAATTGATATAAGCAAAAATCGCCATACCTGTTGTCTGATTCGTCCTAATTTGGCATCCTTTTGATGCTGCAAGACTCTGAAAGCTTCGATCTGGGCTTCTTCCTGTAATAAGATAATAAGATAAAGACATAAGAAAACGATCATAAACTTGATCCCATGTACTTAACAGTTTACAGATAGCTTTTGCTTAGATATTGGTTCGGGCATACAGTTTAATAGCCAATAAAACTGCCAGAAGCTGTCTTAGAAGCTGTATTATTTTAAAGAATACAGTAGACACGTTTCAAAGTATCTACCCATTTAGGTTATGTTTAGAGTTAAGCCTCGTAAACTTGAATTCTTGAAGAAGACAAAAAGCTGTTTGTGGTGGCGAGTGTTCGAGATGCAGGCATAAGCTATATGTTACAAATTATGTCTGTGACAAAAGCTACCTTACTACTTTACTGTCGAATTTGTTGATGAAGATCATAAGATCGAACAAAAACAAAAGATTATGAATAGGCACATAAAAAAATTGCTCAAGTCATAAAGACAGTATTGTCAAAAACAAGTGGATAGTCTTTCTTTGTACATTTCCTGTTCTTATTTATCCAGAATAAAGACGTCAGAAAAACACGTGCTAAACCTACCTCTGTGGAGACTTTCTGCAAAAGATCTGCCCTCTCGGCTTCTCGCTCAGCAAGAAGAGATTCTACATCTTGATTTGAATCAACAAAACTAAAATAAAAAAATAACTTTGTAAGAGCCTTCAAGTACAGCAAGTAAATGCTTAATTATATCCCCTTTCTGTTTTAACCCACCTCTGTCGATCAAGATCCCCTTATTTGGACTATAACTTGCACACACGAGGGGCATTTCACTCTTCAAAAAGGCGTAAGAGACTTCAGTCTAAACAATAGGATTTCTAAAGCATTTTCATGAGAACAGTAGGATTTCCAGCAACAATGTACGAGATTTCCAGTAACAGTAAGAGTCAGAACAATGTGTTGGCTTTGCCCTTCATTATTTGACGACTTTGTACTCACCTTCGCAAAGCGAGGCTGGCAGCATTATCACGTGACATTTCATAGGCGTGAAACTGCCTTTGGTGTTTCTCGAGCTCCTCCATTACCATTGTCATGGAATCTAGAAAGAAATGAGTTCAGAAAGACATAATCAGGCATAAAACGCATGAAATTTCGGACAAAATATACAAGCCTAGACTTATTACCTGAACTCCAGTTATCGCTCATGAGATCGAGGCAAACATCAAAATGAGATCGTTCAAACTAGTTGTAGCGGGGTGTCGATGTGGTGGAGGAGCGGAAACTAACGACTCAGGTAATAAGTCTAATACGAAAGAGCCATCAGCAAGTGGAAGCTTGTCGAATAAGCAGCACCGTGGCCCGTAGCCTGCGTCCCAGACCATAACGGAGGAGTTTATGGTTCTGTTACGAAGGAACTAGGAGCTCGAATTCTGCTCCTCAAAACTGATAGGTCGCAAAAAACATCGAGCCTATACAAGACAACAAAAGTAAACGTGGAGATTGCTGCATTTTGTCTAGGCCAGAATATCATCACATAGAGGTTCACATTCGTGGGAACTTTAATATTTCTTTGCTGTTTTGCAATGCAAAAAGTAATTTAAATCTGCTCATCTATACAGGAATACCTACTTATAACTTCTTGTTTCCTTAAATTCTCCGCTTCCTCTTGCGTGACTTTGAATAACTGTTCCATTTTCTCACTGAAAATGCAAAACACATGCAATAATATAGTTTATTCAATAAGCAGCTTGACTCAAGACCCCCCCCGGGCCCGGGGGTAACTTCAATAGATCAGTGATGGGGGTGTGCCATTTTCGTAATAAAAAGTTGACCCCAAAATTTATGAAAATTCTAAAAATTATACCCCAAAGTTCACAAAGAAATATGAATATAGTACATAGAAATACTCAAAAGTCTGTTTTTAGAGTTATGCAGCTAACATTTAATTGGCAGTTATTGTCACTTTATCAAAATTGATCATCTTAGCAAAAATGATACCCAAGTTTGTAATTTTAGCAAATTTGATACCCCAAAATTTATTTTCCACCCCTAAAAAGGTACCTCAAAAATGGCACATCCCGTACCCATACATATGGGAGTTACCCCCCCCCCCCGGGCTCAAGACAAGCCTTCAAAGAAGCTTAAAATATCTGAAATTAGCACACAGAGTTACAGAATCCAGCCCTAGTTATAAAGAATTCAGAACTTGCTGTTTTTGTGCTAAACTGTTAGATAAAATTGACAAGATACAGTCATGTATAAACAGGACATTTTGACCCAAGGTTATCAAAAGCGCCAAATTCCTATTGTTCAATTGCTTACAGCTTCCTTGCTGAACCCTCAAGCTGTTTAACATTTATTTCACCCAAGCCTTAGTTTCTTTTGATTTAGACAACACAGATTTGTGCCCTTGCACAGTAGCTGAGAAACGAGAATTTTTTTTTTATTATTCATATAAAATATTTACGACATAGGCTACGTTCTACTATACTTCCTAATTACAATACGACACTACTGTGACGATGCCATGAGGAGCAAAAACAATGAATACCCCATGGCCATAACATAAAGACATGCAACTAGACTAACAACTACACTAAGAGCAAAAAAATTCTGTTTGACATTAGATGTCGGGCTAGTAATTGGGAAGAATTCGAGATAATAACCATGAGTGCAGGTCACTCACGTAAAGTAGTTGGATGATATTTTAAGAGATTTTAAGATGATATTTTATGAGATTAAACGAGATTTTAAGAGATTCATAAGAGTCATTCGATGAAGATGTACGAGAATTATGAAGTGACACATCCCTCGGGGAGAATGATTCTCTCATCTCAGTCTAATTCCCTTATATTCAACATTTAGTTAAATTGGTCAAGTATCAGAAAAAATTGGTCATTTATGCCCGGTAAACCCCCCCCCCTTAAATCCGAAAGCTTTCCCACGTCCATGAGAGAATCTATCAAAATATTAATAAGAAGATCTGTCAAAACCTACCGATCGGCCTCCAGTTCTTCCAGTAACTGCTCAGTATGACGAGACCTGAAACCGTAGGGAACAAGAACAAGTTTAAGACCATTCTATAAGAAAACGATCAATTATTTTATGCCTCAGCATACTGGTTTAAAGTTAAGAGAATGCAAAGTTAGCTCTCGGGTAAGGCCGCCTGGCGTTTAACTCTTTATAATCAACTGTTTGCAGGCAAAAGTTACTTACTTTTCAGCGAATTGCAACACAAGTTGCACCGTCTCGTTTAATGAATCCTCGTCTAGAAAGTAAGAAGCCGTGTCTTTGAACATTTAAGACTTCAAATGTTCCTTCAACTTTAGCAAAACCGATACTTTAAGAACTATCAAATGAACTGGTATCATATCATATGATTTATGTTATTTGCCTCTATGTGAACCAAAGCTACTGGAGAAACATCATCTTACAGAGAAATTCCAGAACCTATAAAACGCTTTCAGGACGTGGCTACGGCAAATACTTTTATTGAGGGAATCAAGCTCTTTTGTTCAAACTCGTGAGGTATGAACAAAAAGATACAAGCAACTGAATATAACATACGGTGGCGAAGGTTTTGAAATAATTTTGTTCTGTTTCCTTCATTTTCTTCATAAACTCTGTGAAGTTCTGCTTGCGCTTTCATCTCTTCCTGCAGAAATTAAGGTAAACAATGGAGTTTAAAGTGAATTAGAATCTGATGAATGAGATCTGGTGGACGAGATATTTTCAGGAAATTCTAGAAAAAAACTACTGACTGTTTATAAGAACACTGTCTTCCAATACCGATCTTTTAGGCTGATATGAAACTAGCAAAGAGACATACACTTGCTTAAATTTTCGCCGGAATTCCTTTGGGGTGCGATGATCGAAATATTACATTAATCGTTGTAAATACTTTTTAAGTTCCCTAAACTTGAAGTGGCTGTTGTATCGTGATCTCGTCCAGATAACTTGGGGTCATAATAGCTCAGCGAGGTCGGTGTTCGAGCCACATCCTCCGTAGCATCAGAGCCTTAGTCGATGTTCCGTTATTTCATCTATTGCTGAGACGCTAGCGACAGGGACTTCAATTCAATCAACTCAGCTTCATGTTCTTCTATATCAACTCTGCCCCAACTGTTAATGAAATCCACTAAAAATGTGGACTGTTTTTACGGGCCTAACATAATTCCAAGAAGGAGCTGCCGAACTCTGAAACAAAGCTGCAACAAGCAAAAAGGGAACCCATTATTGGGATAATATGCCATAGCGTAACCTTTAAGTTTACCTCACTATAATCCTACTTAAAATGCAAAGATAATTCAATTAAAGAATTTTTAAAACCTTACAAATGCAGCATTTGCCAGAACTTGTTGTCGATCTTTAGCAGCAGCACTTAACAAAATGGCATTTTCAGTTTGTGCTTCCATAATTCTTTTCTCAAGGTCAAGCTGTTGTTGTTTTTTAGCCTCCTAGAAAGTTAATAAACAAAAATCAATAAGATTTTTGCAATAACGTGAAACTGGTGACAACTGTCGACTATTAGAACAGTGAAGCTGAAGAATAAGTCTGTCTATTCTGACAACATTTGTTAATTTGAGTAAAACAGGCTAGCTAGAAGATGCTAAGAATATATGGTTAAATACAAATAATACGCACATATTTGTCACGAATGGTGAACACTGGGATGGATTTTCCACAAGTAGCATACCCCAATAGATGGGAATCGAGGCTGGACTGCATGATCAGACAGTCAAGGAAGATTCCATTTAGCTATTAGCTATTAAGAGCCCAATGACATCATCGAGTAACTCTCCGAGCCATACAGCCCAAGGCTCACCTCCCTTTTGACTCTTGTATTTCGGCTATGCTCAGCCTTCTTCAGCATCATACATATACATATTTGTCATGAATAGCGAACACTAGGATAGATTTTTCCACAAGTAGCATACCACAATAGATGGGATTCGAACCTGGACTGCATGACCAGAGAGCCAACGACGTTTCCATTGAGCAATTGAGCTCAATGAAATCGTCGAGTAACTCTCCAAGTCAATACAGCCCAAGGCTCACATCCCTTTCGACTCTTGTATTTCGGCTATTTTGAGCCCTCTTTAGCACCATACATATTTGTATTTATTTGTCATGAATGGTGAACACTTGGATAGATTTTTCCACAAGTAGCATACCACAATAGATGGGATCCGAACCTGGACTGCATGGCCCCAACGACGACGTTGATTCATCGACAGAGCCAGCGATGTTTCAGCTGAGCTATACAGAACTCGATGAAATCGCTCAAAACATATTTATGACGATTTTAGATGTATTCGCAAGACATATAGTGGCTTAAAACAAACTTGTTCCATTTTTCCCAGTATTGCTCATGTCTACTAGCAGTAATACACTTCAATCACGCGAAAACACAAAGCTTTAGCTTTGAGTGGCGTAAAAAACACCGATATCAAATGCAGAGAGCATGACTAGTAATCGACCTGTTCTTCAAGTTAGCTAAGTTGTCTTAATTAACACATTAAGTCCACATACCCTTTCTTTTTCTCTTCGCGATATTGCATCCTACAAAAAAGAAACGACTTTCACAATTCAGGTTGCAGATACGATTTCATGATAAACTTAAAAACAAATTAAATTGATAAAACTATATTAATTTGCCATCTGGGTCTGTAAAGAAAAGCTTTGAATTTCTTTACCTCGAAAGCAGCATTCTGGCTGTCGCAAGGATCTGTCAATTGTACTTTTTTCCCATCTGACACAGAGAGGCATTCTTAAAAAAGCAAAGATAAAGATATCTGGTGAAACTGCAGAACGCCTCACGAAAATTTGATGCTTCTATCGATTTGTCGACAGTAAATATAGTAAATATACGTAGCCACTGGGCGTGGCTTTTCGTGTGGAAGAACTAGACTCGCTACAAAAGTCGTAGATTCGCTCCCAGCCTAGACTGATTACCTGAGTCCCAGTTATCTCTCACGAGACCAAGGCTAGCACTAAAAGGAGATCGCTCAAATTGGAAATGTAGTTTGAGCGTCCAGCAATTCAATTCAATAGCGAAACTACGGCGCAGGTAATCAGTCTACTCCCAGCCCCCCACGCAACACAGCCCGCTCGTAGTTTGAGCTGCCGCTATTAACAACAGCAACAACTATCTTTGATTTTACATTTTTTGAATGAATTGAATTGAGGTGAAGGCAGCGAAAACTACGACTAGTAAATCTAGGGAAGAACACTAGATACAAAACTCTTTACGGAGGCCCACTCTGTTTAGCAACGATCTATTATAACACATGAACCACATGAACCGTTTTGCAGTTTTACAAAAATTTTGCTGTTAATTAGCTTTTGAGACAAGATAAGACAAGATTGGGCCATTGTTGTTCTTCGGAAAAACATGATTTAGAGGGAGATGCGTTACTCTGGTAATATTATAAGCAAGGGAGGTGTGGAAAGGTGCATTATCGAGGGAAAGGTTGTGGGAAAGAGAAGAAGAGGAAGGCCACTAACATCAAGGGAAAGTGAAATTGAAAAGATGGCTGGAGGACATTTGGCTGGCGAAGTTTATCAATCTGCTGACCGAGAAGTGTGGCGTGCTCTTATAATGGCCACAACAGCGCACTGAGCGCCAACATGAACGACTTGAAGAAACGGCCGGGTTGATCGTTGGTATAGGCATTTATCTGTAGCAGAAAAAGATACTTAAAAAGAAGTTTCGAGATTAAGCTATTTCAACTTAGAATAAAAATGTGTAATATGAAGGTGACATGATAGCAACCTACAAAGAATGGCCTAGTGTTTGACATTTGTTTTCATAGCAATGTCCCCTAACTCATAATAACTTCCCCTAGATTTTCTTACGGATCTAAAAGAATTAAAAATAGCTTCTTACTTGCATTCAAAATTGCCAATTCTTCGGCATATTCTTCACCTTTAACTAAAACAAAAGCAGATGACAATAAGACATTCACAAAAAGACAATATATCATTGAATTAAGTTTAAATGATATAGAATACTTTTTCATTGCACATACTTAGCATCAGCCACCTTCTGATTTCATCAATACCCTTCACAGAAACCTCTGTAGAAAAATGGATCAAAATTCATAATTTATTTTCAACTGAAAAGCACTGCAAAAATTATTTCACAAAATCAAAAATATAACTTGCTCTAACCTTTAGGTGGATACCTGATCTTTTCTTTATCGTAAACGAAATCCTGTGGAACAAGATAAATCAGTTAAACAGAGATATAAGAGGACCAAGTCTTTTTTTACCATACACCTCAACTTGGAGCCTTGTTTTAAAAATTTACGAAAATTTGTTCACACAAAAATTTTGATCTCAGATTCAGATTGAGCACTTAAACTTAAGAGCCAAGGCAAATTTTCTTCTAGCCCTTACAATGATGAATTTATATTGACCAAAAACTTTGAAAGTTTATAAAGGATTTGACAGTTAAAAATCGTTTCGGGTGAGATTTTACACCCTCAGTCATTTTTCGAGGTCAAATCCCTTACAAATTTTCAAATCATAATTTTCAAATTCTAATCACTATAATATCAACATCTTAAACCCACTAGACTAGTAAAAATATGCCTTATCACTAAAATAGAGGTGCTGAATTCGAAACTGAAGTCAAGATGTTTCTGTGACGCAATTTCAATTTTGAAAACGAGGGCCTTAGTTGAAAAGGTGTGTAGCAGCATTCATAAGAGAACACCACGCTGAAATTCCGTCAAATTGTTTGTGATCTCAGAAACTAACTGAACCAAAGACAAACAAAGCTTGCAGGCATTTGAAACCCATTTTAGGAGGATTATTAAGAAGGGTATGGGATGATAAGGTGGAGAAAATAGGCCAAATTAAGTAACTCAGCAACGAAGCTAAATGTTCTTATGAAATAAAAAAGAGTGTATTCTCCGACCACACAGTGTAACAGTTGCTCTGTATCTCTAAGGCTTTGTCAGATAATTACTGAATCGTAACGAATTACAATCTAAGGTTCCACACCTTGAGTAAATGCTAAGGCTCTGGCCAAACGATCAAACAATTTTTGGTCAAACATTTGAGATTTGCCTTGCAAGCAATGTTGTACCGTTTGGACAAACTAAACAACATTGCTCCACAAGTAGAATCTGCTTAGCGTTGTTTTAAAGAACTTCAGAAATATTTTTTGCTTGTCTCGGGCAAGAAATGTTTGACGAGTAATGTTTTTTAACATGGCAAAACAGTCCAGTATTATTTGTATTGTTTGACAAAAAAATCAGATGTTTGTTTAAGAATGTTTGATCGAGTTTCCGCTTTTAATAACAATACACTTTTTTAATAAGCAACTATACTTTCAACCAGCAGTCAAAGTTGCTTAAAATTTAAACATTTCAGCCCTAAAAGTTGCTTAATAGTTGCTTAACATTTTTTGTACCTAACAACCACCCCTGACTTCACGGATGCAAATCGTCAACTGTTAGGCCTACAACACAACGTTTGGGAGACAGGAAGTGGAAAAACGTTAGCGTAAGAACTTCAACATGCAGAACATAAGAACAAAACAATTTCCTAACAACAAGAAAGCGTATAAGCTTGGTTGCTTGACTTCTTAGTTGCTTATAGTAATTCAACTGCGCCCTCAAGTTGCTTGTTGTGAAGGTTAGTTCAGCCCTGGTTGCTTATTGAGCGGCTGCTTATTTAAAAAGTGTATCTGAGACCCATACCTCGAGATTTCTCAAAAAACATAGGTTTACTGGAAGATTGTACAAATCTTTATTGTCACAAATATCCAGGGTCCTCAATTCCTGTAGATTCTTTATAGAGGCTGGCAAATTGCTCAGTCTATTAGCTACAACAAAAATAAAAATAATACAATTATATATACGTATTGGCTGTTATCATTCCGTGAAGATAGAGCTAAGTTCTGATACAAGATACGGTCTGGTCGTGTTTTACGTATTGTTTACGCTTTCCATTTCCTTTTAAACTGACATAGGAAGAGGATGTCCTTTATTTTAAATGGAAGTCGTTTACAGCCAAGCTACAACTTGCTACAGCTTACTACAACTGACCTCTTACATTGAGCACTTGTAAAGATTTCAACGAACCGATTCCATCAGGCAGTTCTTTCAGCTTGTTGAACGATAGATCCAATTTCTACATTGAAAAAATAAAGCAATCACATACATACGAGCAAACAAATTAACTAACTAACTAACTTACTAACTATCTATCTATCTAACTAACTAATAAAAACTAACTAACTAAGTGCCTAACTAACTAACTAACTAACTAATTAACTAACTAACTAACTAACTAACTAACTAACAACTAACCAACTAACAAACAAGCTAACTAACTGACTTACTTACTAAAAAACTAACAAATTAACTAACTGACTAACTAACAAACTAACTGACTGACTGACTAGTTAACTAACCAATTAACAAACTAACTAACTAACTAAACTAGCTGACCAACAAACAAACAAGCTAAATAACAAACTAACTAATTAACTAATAAACTAAATAACAAACTAGCTAATAAGCTAACTGACTAACTAACCAAACTAACTAACTAACTAACTAACTAACTGCAAACTAACTAACTAACTAACTAACTAACTAACGAATGAACGAACGAACGAATGAACGAACAACTAAAAAATTACAAACGAATTAATTTGCTAACTGACCAACTTATAAGTTAACTTACTAACTAATAAGATATCTAGCAACAAACTAACAAATAAGCTAACTAACTAACTAACGAAAAACTGATTATCTTAGAAAAGAAAAAATTACTTAATAACTAACTAAAAACAAACTTATCAACCAATTACTAAATAATTGATTGACAGCCTAACAAACTAATCAAGGAAAAGATAAAATAGCAAACTAACTGAAGAATAAACTAACTAAATAACTCACTCACTCACTTCCCAAAAAACCAATTAACTAACGGAAAGGTAAATCATGATTACTAAACCAGAATCTGTGAAAGGACAAAGTTAGGTCACAAGAAACATAAACCAAAGTACAGCATTGTGAAAAATCAAAAGACGAACATACCACTAAATTGGTAAGAACTTGAATCTGATTTGGCAGCACAGTTATTTCATTGTAGGATAAGTCAAGGACCTGTGTAAAATAAACCGAAACATAATAAAAGTGTAGCAGATATTGGGAGATCAATAAGTGAATGAGCACGTTTGAAGGTGCTATGGCGTCGCGTTCTTATCCTGCCAGAAGCTCAGTGAGGTCGGAGTTTGAGCCCTGGTAAGGCTAGCATCGCACCCAGGCTCGAGGTCTCATTAGTTCATCTAGGAACTTGCGCTAAATACATGTTATCCCTTCACCTTCACCATTCAATTCAATTTAGAATGAAACCAAAAGACCAGCGTTTTGGATCAATTACTTCTTAGAACTTACTTTTAAAGCAACTAGATCCTCCAATTTGACATCCTTCAAATTCTGAATGCGATTGTGCTGCAGAAGAAGTATCTGAACAAAGAAGATA